>JAYKAV010001975.1:1064212-1125128 GCA_035582835.1 Phoebastria nigripes | reverse complement strand
TTCAGTGCCAGTGTTCTAAGTGGCAAGGAGGAAATGAGAGTACAGCTGGAGATGGGCAGAGCAGTCATAACCAGTGGATAGGGAATTTAATGCAGTAGGCAAACGAAAGCTTTAAGCTTCCAGCATGAGAAAAWTACTTAATAAAAGAAACTTATCCCAGCTTTCTAGTTTCTGCTGTTGATAGTAAATCTTTCATGTTTTGCATGTGATAGCACCATGAAAATATCTCCTCCCGAGTTATTCACAGGATGCCACATGGTCCTTAAAGTTTTGTGAGCTTTGTCAAGTAGTTTCACATTCCTAGGCTTATCTTTAAACAAAAAAAGAGGATAAAGTTGGTTCCCTCTTTTACCTGTTCCTAAAGAATTCAACACAAGATTCTTAAGCTTTTGTACAACTTCTGTTTGTAATTAGATGCTTAAGTAACTCCACCCCTATTACTCTTCTATATTTCTGTGGGCAATTAGCAACAGAAATGGACAAGAGTCTACTATGAAATTTCAGTCTCTGTATATAATCTGAGTTCTGGATAACCTGTGGGTCTTTGGCTTTATGCACAGCTAGCCTGTTTGGATCCAGCTGAGCCTCTTTGAGTGTAGTACCATGGCTGAACTCCTAGAACCACCTTGAGTTCAAAAGCTTTATAGCTGTGTTTGTGAAGTGCTGAGACCAAGCTAGCAAACTTTTCTTGGAGGTGCGTGGCCCTATGCAGAGCTCTTCAAGCATCTTCCTACCACTTTCCCAGTTGTGTCAGGATTTTTTGATTCTAGTGCCACACTGTGTGGAGAACAAGAATTGGCGTGCTTTTAAACCGAGAGAGGGGAGCTTTGAGAAGAGATTGCACATACTCCTAGTTCATATTCTGGATTTGTTGCCTGTCTAGGGGTGCTACTGGTATGCCCAGGAGATTGGGAGCAATTGTAGTGAATAAGAGCAGCACTAGGAGAGGCCATGCTTAATGCTTTGTGTTTTATATATGTCTATTTGCTTTAGAAAAAGTTACATTCATGCCATGTTCATCTCTTATCTGGGAAACCCTGCTGGAGGAAAAGCAAAGGCTGCCTACCTGTTAAACTGCCTTATCTTTGACTGTGCTTAGTTGGGAGGCTTTTCAGAAGAAAGATACAGCTATTTCACGATGGGGAAGGAGAGTGGCCAAGCATTCCTGCAGTTACTTTGCATCTGCTAATGTYCTTAAATACTTAAATAGACATACATATTGACTGCAAGCAGGAAAAAAAAGAAAAATGCCTGTTTGTCCATAAACCCTGTTGGATGTATTTTTTTTTTAATCTTTCTCTTGCTTTAAGTGGCAGAAGTACTGCATAACTGTAGACTCTTAGGTGAAGTTTTTGCTTATTCCTCTCCTCAGCTTTCAAAGGTTCACAGAGTATGCAGGAGAAGCATAAGTCTCCCATGTTTTAACATAATGCTTTATTTCCACTCCAGTATCAATTTTAATAAGTGGCTAATCCCTAAGTGTCAAAGCCATGCCAATTTTGGAGTGGGATGCGTATGTGGATTGACTTGAGTTCAAAGTCCGAATGTGTTGCAGGGTGGCTTTTTTTGCTTGCACTAATGTAGCTGCTGATATTTTCATTATTTCGTGAATGCCAAAAATTTATTGACAGGTAGCATTTGGCTTCATTGTGTCTATTGTTTGTTTTTTTTTTTTTTTTTTAATTTTTTTTCCTCAAGTGAGCTGTATATTACAGCACTAAATCTACCTTTCAATTGCTTTGAATGTCCCACAGTTTTTAATGAGACTGTGCCTTGTTTGGCAAAAAATAAATATTTTGCTGTTATTTGGTCCATGAAGCTTGATGCAGTTCAGGGATTGTTTTTTTAACATTGGCTGAGAGGCAGGCAAATTCCTCTTTGTGACAGTAGCTTTATTATAAATAACCCAGCTAGAAAAACATGCAATGGCACTAGCCATCCTAATATATAAACATCTGTCTCTGGGTTTGTATTGTCTGTATTGACGTCTACAGCAAGTTGTCTTTAATGCTTCTACAGTTAAGATTAATGCTGTTCTAGGACTGCATTAATTGAATGCTATGTCTCTCAGTCTTTTTGTGTTGATGTACTGAGTTTTATCAGCCTTGCTGTACCGGAAGTTTTCTTAAATCATGTTCCTGAATGTTAAGAGTTGATACCTTCAAGCTGAATGCCTTGTTGGTTAAGTGTGAGGCTTTTGGAAGGGACCCGGAATGGCAAAATGTTGTATTGGAGTTGGGCTGAGACTTTCTACTGTGCTGCAGTTAGTAGGGCTGTTGGCATTAAATTACTTTATCTCAAGCAACCTTTTGATTCCTTTCATTGGAATAAGGTGTCAGTTCTATCAAATGCATACCCCATCTTATTTCTGCTTGTTTCAGTTTTTTAGATGAGCTGCCTGTCAATTATTTGAGAAAGATTAGGTCTGTTGTTTGGATGTCACAACTTTTTACCTGGCTAATTGGATTGTGACAATGCATTGAGCTGTTTAGTGACGCAGTGTCTCTCATTTGAGTTGGTAGAGCCCGTTGAGCGAGCATGTGTGTAAAGACTAGCTTGAGCTATTRCATGGGAATTGTGGTGTTGATTTCAGATGTTCTTTGGTCTTTCCTTGGTCGCTCTCCTTATTCTGGAAGCTCTTCTCTTTTGTTTTTTTCAGTCTTGATTTATCGAATCATCTTCTGTTAACCTGCTGCTTTGTTTTCCTTTTTAGATTCAGTCATTGTGGAACTAAGCTATTGGTATAAGGTACAGTAACTGGTAGGAAGAGAGCTGAAGATAAAAGCCAGAAATAAAAGGTTGGGAGAATGGTAAGACAAAACATGTTCAGCAGTTTTTATTCCTAGTGTTCTGCTATAATAGTCTTAGTTGGAGCAAAYGACACATGTTCTCTGAAATATCAGAAACTTTTTCTCAGAACTTGGCTGGGTAATTTCTAGGAGCGTAAATCTTTAAAAAGTTGAGGAAGATCCGCTTCTATTAAAATTAGTGGAAATGGAAAATCCTCAGCAAGCTGCAGGGTCACATCCAGTGAGTTGATGGTATTTTCTGCTGACTCCTCCAATAAATATAAAACTTTCCTCTAAAACCCACTTTGTGAAAAAGGAAGATTAAGTTTCAAACAAACAAACAAACAAAAACCCCCAAAAAAACACCACACAAAAAAAACCTAGCAAATACTTTAAGACAGAGTGATTAAGAAGTGACATGGACAGGCAGCGCAAAGCTCGCCACAGCAAAGATGGAGAGTCTTTCCAGAGAGCTTATTTAATAGGAAAGAGCCCATACATTTTGCCTAGCCCCCTTTCCTCTCTTAAGTTTAGAGGCCATCCTGTGTCCTCCCCAGTTGTAGAAGTATTTTAATTTGAAAATCCACACTTTCTTGGGAAGAAATCTTGGCAGCTTGGCAAGATTTTTGAGCTGGCCGAGACATCAATCGAGACTCCTTCTGTATATTTCTGTATTTTTATGGTACATTGTTAATATAACCTGGAGTGGTTTATAGTTTTCTTTAAAATCCTGTAACATTTCCCCTGCTGGCAAGAGCCTCGTTTTAAAAACAGTCATTTTCAGATTAATTTACTTGTACTGAGAGGAACAAACTGTAGTGCATAGCATGGAATAGGCAAGAGTAAATGCTCATCCGTGTGCTGAATTTTGGAGTACAGGAGTTCTGAGTCAGGATGAACTAGAGGGCAGTGATGGAGGAGGTGGCAGGAGACCGTCACGGCTGCGCCGCTGCAGTGCGTGTCACTCGCCGCTGGAGGACAGCCGTGCTGCGCCGGGCCTGCTGCTTTGGGGTCTGGCTTTCGCAGGAGGATGTTGCGAGTAGCGACAGGTAACTCTAGGGTAAGAGATAAGCGTCTCTAAAATAGGGAGCTGGGAGAAATAGGGGTGTGTCTTAGTTTCTTTACTGAATGGTTTGTAAGAGTCCTTCCACTTATTTCACACATGAGTATGCCCCTCATTGTGAGCATCCTTTGAACAAAGTCTTGCCTGCAGGCATTTATTTGGTCTCAGTGTAAGCCTGCGTTCCTAGGCTGGCAACCCTTCCTGACAACGTGAGCCATATGCCAAAGTCTTCACATATGAGTGACCTGTTCCTTGGTGGACACAGGATTTTTCTGGTGTGCGAGTCTGGGAGGTAAAGCTTTCCTCTCCACTGGAGGAGCTGCTTCTGCAGGACCCTAGAGGACACTGGCAAATCTTGGCCTGTTGGCTTGCTTTCAGGTGACTTAGCAGTCTTGTTACCAACTTTGATATTGGCAGTTAATGTGAAGGTCCTTATGAGAGCCCCACCTGAACTGCTCAGAGCTGCGTGTGTTTGTGTCAAGGTTGCTGACCTCTGTTCTGTTCCTCTACAAGGCACCAAAGTGGAATTGCATTATCTCTGCAGATGGGCTTTTGCCATTTTTTCCCTCCATCTTAAATCTTTTGTTATTTATCCCCCCCAGCCATTTACCACATTCTTATATTTTGTTTAGCTCTGTCCTTCCTTTTCTTGTTCAGAGACTTTCGGTCACCTGAAGAGGCTTCTCCTTCTCTCTCTCTCTGCAAATACTTGAGATAATTGAAAAACAATTTGCTCCGATTGTTTCACAGTTGCTGTAGGCCAAAGACCAGCGCTCAGTTCTGATCGCCTGCTGGCTAGTGTTAAGTACTTACATCATCTTGTGTACTTCAGCTGTTTGTCCATATGGATTTGCTCTGACTTGAAAAGCCGATGGGTGGTAAAGGAAAGGAGAGGCCGGATCCCTGCAGGGAGTGCACATGAAGCCGTATGTCAGTATTTCTGGGTATCTGGTGCCCCCTGGAGACTGCTGCTGCTGCCCACAGCATAATGAATATCGAGACTGCACATTAATAGATGTCCCTAGTCTGAGCAGGCTGAGGAACAACATGAACTATATTGTTCTCACAACAGAAGTGGAGGATACTAGAAAAGGCAGCAGAGGAAAAGCAAGGACTCTCTAAAAATAATAACAATTACATGTCTTGTAATTCTTAAAGCTAATGAAGATTGACAGTGGTGTTTCATGTTTATGTATATAAGCGTGTGTATTTCAAAAATGAGTATGCAAGGTTAAGTGTAGATATTTGAAAGTAGTATGGTGTGAGATTTAAGTGTTGAGTTCACAAGACAGGTTAAATAGATTTCGTTAGCTGGTCTGAGAGGCCAGTCAATCTAATAGGAAAACGTGGAAGTCTCTTATCAAATCTGGAATTGGAATCAGAACTTTATCACAAGCTTTGTAAGGAAACTGGCATTTTTGTTACTTGTTTCAGCAGTAAAATTGGTCTTGGTACCTTTTTAACACTTAAGTGAGGGGTATAATAAATTGTATCCTGATGCAGGGACTGTATTTGACGTGGTTGTGGAATCTGCTTTCATTTTTCCAAAGTAAACCCCCTGAAACAGAGGTAGGCTTACAAAATACTCCTTTACTATGATTTTTATTATTTTCATTTGGGGAAAAGGACAGCTGCAAGATGGTAATTTCTTTTAGCTACTGTTACTCTTGAAACAACCTTCCTGCAGAATGGGAATACAGGAATTTCATGGTTTACTCTGACTGCAGAGAAGAATGCTGGATGGTCTGAGGAGGAAGACAATCTCAATGTTATGCTTGTATGCAACTATTTTCAGAGTTACAGTTAAGGCCCACCAAAATGCTGAGCTTCAGTGTTGTTGTTTGTTTATGACTACGTGGATAGATTTAACCCAGGTGTCATGAGAAATCATTAGAGTCCACCAGCTCTGAGTCCACATCATTTAAAGTGAAGTAAAATTTTACCTGAGACTTGTCTGCCTGCTGCAGCTCGTTCGGCCCGAAGAGGGCACCGTGCATCATCCTCTGCTCTGCTCGGGGGCCAGGCGGTGCCCAGAAGTGGGAGCAGGAATTGAACTCCAGGCTGCTTACAAGAAATATACTTGACTAACTCGATTATGTCCTCTTTATTTTTGTTGTTCAGAGAAATTTAAACATACAGGAAATAGTAGTTGTTTGACATGAAACAAATGAGACTTAAGGTCTTGTGCGCAATTCTTAGTGCTTTTTCTTCCTGGAAAAGTTCTGCAGTTCTCGTGTAATACTTTCTTTAAGGTTGGCTTTTCTACTTTTCAACAGTATGTTATTTTTGTGCCTTGAAAATTTATAGCTAAAGACTGCCTCTGATAGTGCTAAGCTACATGAATTGACTAAACAAGCTCAATAAGGAATAATGCTATGGTACATCTTGCCTGTGGGATTTGCGGTCTTTGAGAAATAGGAACATGCATATCACTTAATCTCTCCTCCTTGCTTTCCTTCCTTTCCAAGAAACCGGTACAGTTGTCTGACTTCAGGCAGCGTTCTGTGATTGCCTTGGCTTACAGCGGCAATAGGCTAGTGGAAACCTACAGTTCTCAAATCCTGTTTTCTGAATATGATTGCAATATGTCGCTGCTGTTGAGCTGGTTGTTTTCAGTTAGGCCACTTGTCCCTCTTGTTTTTACAGCAGGAAGGTGAAATGGAAGGTGAGGCAGTCGAAGCTATTGTGGAGGAATCGGAAACTTTTATTAAGGGGAAAGAGAGAAAAACCTATCAAAGACGCCGTGAAGGTGGGCAGGAGGACGATGCTTGTCATATACCACCAAACCAAGCAGATGGAGGTGAAGTAGTGCAGGATGTCAACAGTGGTGTGCAGATGGTGATGATGGAACAGCTGGATCCAACTCTTCTTCAAATGAAGACTGAAGTAATGGAAGGTGCAGTGCCTCAAGAAACGGAGGCCACAGTGGATGACACGCAGATCATAACACTTCAGGTTGTTAATATGGAAGAGCAGCCTATAAACCTTGGTGAGCTTCAGCTGGTCCAAGTACCTGTACCAGTGACTGTACCTGTTGCCACCACGTCTGTGGAAGAACTTCAGGGAGCTTATGAAAATGAGGTTTCCAAAGGAGGCCTGCAAGAGGGAGAGCCCATGATCTGTCACACCCTCCCTTTACCAGAAGGCTTCCAAGTAGTGAAAGTGGGTGCGAATGGTGAGGTGGAGACACTGGAACAAGGTGAACTTCAGCCACAGGAAGATCCCAATTGGCAAAAAGATCCAGACTATCAGCCACCAGCCAAAAAAACAAAGAAAAACAAAAAGAGTAAGCTTCGCTACACCGAGGAAGGCAAAGATGTGGATGTGTCTGTGTATGACTTTGAAGAGGAGCAGCAGGAAGGTTTGTTGTCTGAGGTCAATGCAGAAAAGGTGGTGGGCAATATGAAGCCACCTAAACCAACAAAAATTAAAAAGAAAGGTAAGTTCCCCATCTGCAAGTGGATTTTGAAAATATATTTGTTATGGTGGGGCCTTGCAATATGATTGAAGTGACTGAGTAGATGCAAGTGGGAGTAAAGCAGAYGTGCCCAATGTCACTTATGCTTTATATAAGAGCACTTGGTTCTATTGTTTCTTGGGCAAACCTCCCATCTCCTCCATCTAGGCTATAAAGGAGCTCATTTTCCTTGAGCGTGATGCTGTGGCATTAGTATTCCCATACAACTACAATTGGAAAGATTCTTCTCTTTGCTGTAATACATATGTAAGAGAGTTTGTGTACACGTGGTTTACATCAGGAACCAACAGTATAATTAGTTCTGTGGGTTTTTCCTAACCAATTGCTGGGTAGGGTAGGTGGTGCAACATACAGCAATAGGTATGTTTGACTTTTTCTTAAAACTGTAAATTGAGGAACCCTTTTTAGAGTGGAGAAGGAACATTGAGTGCTGGCATACTAATGAAAACTGAAGCCAAGCCAGCCATAGGCAGTGACTGTTCCTAAGGTTATGCAGTTGGATTTAGTGGTACATGATGGTTTCTTGTAGTAGTTACACCTCCAAGAATCTTTCCTTTTCCCTGCTAATCTCTTTATGTTATGCAGTAGACCACAGTACCGTCAAGAGTAAAGATTATTTCCTTCATGGCTAGGTGTAAAGAAGACATTCCAGTGCGAACTGTGCAGTTACACTTGTCCGCGTCGTTCCAACTTGGACCGCCACATGAAAAGCCACACTGATGAAAGACCACATAAGTGCCATCTCTGTGGCAGGGCTTTTCGGACAGTCACGTTGCTGAGGAACCACCTCAACACTCACACAGGTACTCTTGCTTTTGCATACATTGTTTTTGTAGGATCTGCTCTGTCTTTAGAATAGATAGAAAAACAGGGTGGATCTATCTTGAATCTGTCAAATTCCACTTATGGAACAAGCTAAAAAGGAAGAAACTATGCAGTGCTGCTGTTCATTTCTCATTTGAACATGGTTTTCTGCCTGGCCAGGTCAGGTGCAAAGCTTATCCTATACATAGGTATAAAGCTGATCCTGGGCTTGATCTGAAATTACCTGAAGTTATAGAAAATGTTCCATTTGTCTTGGGCATTAGTAGTTGTGTTCCAAGCTTTGTGTYGCTGCTGCTGCTTGTAGAAAGGTAAGATGAGAATGAGGCTGGAGCTAAACATAAGGGAGTTGAAAATAGCAAAAAAGCCCCCAAAACAAACACACACCCACAAAAAAGGAAACAAGGAAAAAAACAACAACAAAAAAACCCAACAACAACAAAAAAATCAAACCCTGAGGAATAGATTATGAACCGGACCAATAAAACTTATGGCTAGGAACTGTAGTACACTTCTGTTTCTCCTTACATAAGTTTCTGGTATAGAACTACAGGTAATTGAACTGTAATTAAGCTTTTTGTGACCTTTCTGCCAAAAAAAAAAAAGTGTCATATCCCTCATGTTCTCTGCCTACCTACGTTATGTCTAACTGGATGGTTTGAAATTTGTAAATAACCAAGTGATACAAAAATAAGGGAGTTTGTTTCCTCATTAAAAGGATATTAATTCTCTAAGATCGTCAGTCCATTAGTTATGTATACAAAAGTTGTGACTCCTGTGTACTATTTGTTGCTTTAATCTAATCTTTCAGAACATGAAAGTAATGTTGTTAATTCATTTTTTTWAAAAAAAAAAAAAGCTCTCCCATATTTTCTTTTGCCACTAAACCTGAATGTCATCATCTTCCTGTTTTGCTGCAAACGATTAGGTACTCGCCCTCACAAGTGCCCAGACTGCGACATGGCCTTTGTGACCAGTGGAGAGTTGGTTCGGCATCGCCGCTACAAACATACCCATGAGAAACCATTCAAATGTTCAATGTGTGATTATGCTAGTGTGGAGGTATGTTAGTTAATTGTTACAGCACTGAATACTTCCTTGTATGCTTCAAAGCTTGTTCACCATCTGTTATAAACTCTGTTCTTAGGCATTTCCTCTTTGGCCGTTTGTTTAAAAGGCTCTGAGCAAAAAAGTTACAAATCAGGTCTGCTCTTGGAAGCAAATGGTGGGGTTTCCTCAGTTAATGAGAAAACAATTTGAGAGCATTTATGCACAGAAATCCTAGGTGATACCCATTTCCTCTTTGGAGACAATAGTTGTTGTCATTGTTTCTTAAATTATTTGGCCTTTAAGATGATTGCAGGAATTGCAGCATGCTCCATGTTGAAGGAGGCAGCCATCTCCTGCTGCAGTAGGATGTGCTTTTAGACTAGAGGTGCCCTCCCATTTTAGAAATGTGCATTCTGCACATTATCTGTTTATGCCGTTAAGGTGACTGTAGCCAAAATTAATGAGCCTTTGCCTCAATATTGGTGAAAAGTAGCTTTGCCTAATATTGGGTGATTGTCTAATTTGCTCAAGCAAATTAAGCTTCCCTGAATGCTCTCCCCTATGCAGTATTGCTACTTATGCTACAGGATAGCTTTTATATTGTGATAAGAAATTTGAGCAAGATGATGAGCAACATAATTTTAAAAAAAAAAAAAAAAGGATGTCTGCAGTGGAAGAAGGCTACAGTGGGGAGAGGTTGAGTAGGGGCTTCAGGCTTTTTTTCCTACCCACATTGTGGTTGCAGTGCTGTAATTCCAGGCCCTGTGGTTTAAGTGCTGAATAAATTATGTTGCAGTAGTTTTCATAGTATGAATTAGGAAAGAATAACCAAGTTGGTCCTTATGTGAGCTCATGCTGTGTTTTGTAGACATAGGTTGGTGATTAAGCAGCGTGGTCAGGCTGGAGTAGAAAATGCCTTAACGTTTGTGTTTACGCTGACCTTTAAGCTGGGTTTGTGCCTTCTAGAGGAAAGCAGGAGAGGAGAGGAGTTAAGTCACCCTGTTGATTGCAGGACTAGATCTTTGTTGTTCTTAGCAAGAAATTGATTTATCTTATCCCTCTCAAAGTAACTGGAGAGGACCCAAGAAAGCACCCTGTGGAGAAAAATATACTGTACAGGGGACAGTAACCCACCACGATGTTTCTTGGGTGCGTGCTTTCCCAGAACGTTTTCTTGTGTCTCTCCAGGATACTTTCAAATTTTAGCGTGTCTTCAGATGCTGAGGTGGTCGATAACAGTAAGGTGAGCACAAGACTAAACCAGGCTGCACTGAAAGTGGGAACAAGCATCAAGCAAGACTGGGAATGAGGTTGGGAGGTGAAGTAGAGTGGGCAGGAGCGAGTGACTATGTGCAGTGCGAGAATGGAATTGAAACATGCTTGCTTGTTTTAGTGGCAAGATAAAAATAAAAATAGACTACCTTAAACTCTTGACTGATTTCTTGTACTTTTGGCAATCTGACCTGCTCATCTATGCTAACTTCAGTCTTGCTCTTAACTTCCAGGTTAGCAAATTGAAACGCCACATTCGTTCTCACACTGGAGAGCGTCCGTTCCAGTGCAGCTTGTGCAGCTATGCCAGCAGGGATACCTACAAACTGAAGAGGCACATGAGGACCCACTCTGGTATTGATGCCATGTTTTTTTAGTGTGGGTTTTTTTATGTTTTAGTGCCAGAGTGCTGAGGCTGTGTACAATGTGTGCTAACACTTAAACAGCAAAAGAAATATGATTTTGTAGTTTAATATAAAACCTTTATAAAGTTTGGAGCTGAAGAGAATGCACAATGATTTGTAAGCAGTAGTAAATTCATAACCTGATAGTAATTGCTGCACTGAGAAATGAGCTTGGAGGATTCTGATTTCCAGTTTGACTGTGAGGTGATAAAATACAGGCACTTCTTCTAGTATGAAGAGAAGAAACTTCTTCTATTATCAGTGTTCCGCTTTCAGTTGAACTTTATAGGCATTTACAGTTTCATGCTTGAGTATAGTTGCAAAAGCATCTCATGCATGTTAGTTCATAAAGATCGTAAATTTTTTCTTCAATAGAAATAGGGATGGTTTTAGCACAGAACGTTACTGGAGTGCCAAATTAACCACATTGCTAAAATTGAAGGGGGGAAAAATGCCCTTGCATGTATACATGAGTATTCAGAACCCCCATCCCCCAAAAAATCTGATGCCACTTGCTGCCTTCTGGCAGCCTGCGTGTAGGTCTTCCATGCAATTCTCAAAGTAAGGATAATAATTTAACTCATTTACTTAGAGATTGAACTTGAGTCTCTTTGTAGAAAGATGCATACTGGAGCTAAAACTTCTAGAGAAAGAGACATTATTGAGCTCTCTCTAGAGTTACTATTTCTATCAACTAGCTGTCTGTTGCAAGTTTCTGGGAGGTTGTTTTGTTTGGGGCTTCTTGGTGAGATTTCTTTTTAATAAAAGTACTTGTGCTATTTTTTTCCTTCTGCTACTGAAGGAGAGAAGCCATATGAATGTTACATCTGCCATGCTCGCTTCACTCAGAGTGGTACCATGAAGATGCACATTTTGCAGAAGCACACGGAGAACGTGGCCAAATTTCACTGTCCTCACTGTGATACTGTTATAGCGAGAAAGAGCGACTTGGGTATGTATCTCATAAAAGTGGCCATTTGGTGAAGATTCTACAAAACACTTCCCAGAAGTAGAGTTCACATAACCCAACTGCTGTCTTGTTTTTTAACCTAATACTTCTGGTAACTGTACAACATGAAGCACAGGCTTAGATGCGTGGCTGGTAATACACGTTTATAGTTTGCAGCAGCTACTGTAAGCTAAAAGACTTTTCAGTTTCTTTTAATTATTTGAAAATGTAGCGTGTTTTCCAAGCATACAAGGCAAGTTACTGTTTTCAGGCCCATAGATGCAAGGCATTTATTGACCTTGGATTGAGATTACAACTGAATATGGATTGGGGTCTGAAAAGCCCAAAGATCACTTGGCTTGACCTCGTGTGCACATTGGAGGCCGTTAAGTTTCGTGCAGAGATCTTTTCATCAAGCTAAAAGGTTTGAATTAGCCAAAATAGTTTAATTTTCCAGGATATGGAGCTGTGTGCCACAAACAGGGTAGGAGAGACTGACTTGTCACAAAAGCCCTGAGTGCTTGCAGTAGGAGAGTCTTGATCTAGTGAGCAGTACCCAGTGTGATTCCGGCAGGCAAGCTCTCTTATGTTCTACAAGAAGGTGAAAAATAATATCATGCCCAGAGCAGCTGAGGAGAAGGAAGAAGCCATGATTTGGCAGAACTTTCTGTCTATAAGCAAAATATCACCCAAGTAATGGGAAGGCAGGCTCCCTTCCAATAAAGACAAGTGTAAAGTGCTACAGTGAGAGACAGTTTGAGAGGATGGCAGCCAGTTGATGTCAGGAGCAAATGAGCTGATTTACAACAGAGGAAAGCTGATGTTAGCTATGAAGAATATTTCTTCTAATAATGCTTTAGTCTACCCTAAGCTACCTCGTGCAGCTGTGGTATGCTCTTAGTTGGAGGATTTTAAAGAAGTGACTAAAACCTGTGTCGGGGATTATCTGCTGGTATCCCTGTTGCCTTCTAGCCCTGTCGCTCTGACTTCTAATCCTGCAGAAAATCCTGTTTCCCCCAGTGTATTACCTGGCTTCTGGCTGTATCCAGGCAATTTGGAGTAGTCTTAAACATAACAGTCCACAAGACACTTTAGTTTGACAATCATATGTTATCAAATGTAAGTGTACTGTATCAGCACAGATTGAGACTAATAACCAAATCTAGAATCCCATGGAAAAACTTGATGGAGTTTTTCTGCAAGACCTTTCTGTCTAGAAATTGTTCTGGTTGCTTTTAATTACGAGTCTTTTAGGTTTTTAGTTGAATCCTCAATTAWCTATTTCACTTTTTTGGCTTGAGCTCAAGAGTATGTGGAGGGAAGATGGCTAAGGGGACTGTAGGCTAGTCTTTCATGCTTGGAAAGCCATGGTGATTAAAGCCTCTAATTCTTTTTGCTCCTAGGTGTCCATTTGCGAAAGCAGCATTCCTACATCGAACAGGGCAAGAAGTGTCGCTATTGTGATGCTGTGTTTCATGAGCGGTATGCCCTCATACAACATCAAAAGTCTCACAAGAATGAGAAGCGCTTCAAGTGTGACCAGTGCGATTATGCATGCAGACAGGTAAGCTGGTGGGACTGGCACCCCTTATGAGCGTTAGAACAGGAGCTAAAAATGAGGTGGAAATCTTAGCTGTTAAGTTTGACCAGCTGTCAAGATCAAATTAGCTCTCTAAATCTTTTGAAGGGTGTGAAGGAAAGTTCAGTGGCCTTTGCTTCTTGGTGTAGTGCTCCCCTGTAGAGAAGTACCTTCTAAGTCACGACCTTGATGTATCTGTTGACAAAGGGATAAGAGTCCATATAGGATGGAAGTAGCTAGGACTGAATATGCCATCAGTCAAGATGTTCTCACATTCCTGTGGAATCATCCTTTCCTTGATATTAAGGACAAAGTTTTGGCCTCCTTTTAGCTGAAAATTCACTCTTCTGTATCCATATGTCTGAGTTCACAAGTTACTTTTCCTGTCTTGCTGGTCCCTGTCAGGAGCGGCACATGGTCATGCATAAACGGACCCATACTGGAGAAAAGCCTTATGCCTGTAGCCATTGTGATAAAACCTTCCGTCAGAAACAGCTCCTCGATATGCACTTCAAACGATACCACGATCCCAACTTTGTCCCTGCTGCCTTTGTCTGTTCCAAGTGTGGCAAAACATTCACTCGCAGGGTAAGGGAATATACTGTTTTGAATTGTGGGGTTTTGGGGTGAAATGAGGCTTTTAGCTAAGGGGAGGGGAACATGTTTACCCAAAAGGAAAGGTGGGTGAGGTACAGGTCACAATACTGATCTTTTAAATAGAGCGCTTCTTTCTGAGAAAAGAGAAGGGGGGGAGACCTGGTATAATTCAGAATTAGTACTAGCACGTATTAGCGTTGACTTCATGAGCAGTGTGAAAATGCAACTTTATGAATAAAAGTTAATGAAATTTAGCCATTTCCCCTAAATAGTCTTCCTTTAAAAAAAAAAAAAAAAGAGAGAGAGACATAAGTTACCAGAAATGTGCTTGAAAGTACAGAGCCGGAATATCTGATCTTGAATTCAATGCATGTTGTATTTTTTGTTGCATTTTTTCTCTTCCACTGAGTAGAACACAATGGCCAGACATGCTGATAACTGCTCTGGCCTAGATGGTGGGGAAGGAGAGAATGGAGGAGAGACAAAGAAGGGCAAACGTGGCCGAAAGAGAAAGATGCGGTCTAAGAAAGAAGATTCCTCTGATAGTGGTAAGAAACAGCTCAGTACATTCTGAGAATTGCAGGCCTGTGATTCACCRTTTGTGTTAGCTGTTAGCGTGCCCATTCTGCAGGTTTGTTCTGGCACTTGAAAGGCTTTTGTCTAGTTGGCAAGCAAAAAATTATAGCACATGGCCAAGTACAGAGGTGGCTGCCTGTGAGGGATAGTATAAATTCTGCTGTCCCAGGCCTCTTCCAAGACAGAGTAGTTGGAAAAAACAGTCTGACGCCCCTTGCCTAGGCTGCGCGGTTCCTGTCCTGCCTGCTCTTCAGTGTGTCAAATTCTCTGGTAATGTTTTCAGTGTCCCAAAAGAAACTGTGTGTTTCTGTGGTGCACTGCTGTGAAATGGTACATATTCCTGCTTCACCGCTACTGGGTAGCATGTGGCATGTCCAGACAACCCCACTGCTGAATAGCTTGGCTGCTTCTGTGGGGGAAGGCTGGCAGCATCCAAGAGGATGGTGGAGATAGTGCTGGCAATCCATAGACTGTTGTGAAGGGCCTGCTGAGACAATTAGAGGGTCGAGGAGCTGGTGGTGTCTTCACTTCGCGGGTGTGTTTGCATGTATGCTGGTGTTGAGAAGATGGCTTTTGAGGGGCTCTGACTTCCTGGACAATGTGCCAGAAGATGGGTTAGGTGCAATTTGTAATAGGGTGGCTACTGTCTGTAAGCTTCTCCAGAACAGGGAGACAACAGAAACTGTTGCAGCAGAAAGTGATCACCTTCACTGCGGTGTTATTTGTGAAGGAAAAACTCAGTCATAGTCCTCCCTCCTGGTAGAGGGAAAACTTAGTCATGACTTCAGCGGCAAAATCCAAGTAGAGTCTCAAGACCAACCAGTTCAAAGATGATTCTGCAAAAGCAGTGTTGCTGATTAGTATTTTATCTGGAGTGCTTTATGTAATTAATCAAGGGGTGTAGGTTGGGAGAACAGGTATCTTTCTGGCTAGAGAATGTGTCTCTGAAATTCTTACGTGGCAAGCAGGTTTTATAGGACAAGTATGGTCAAATGGCTTCTGCAAACCTTGATTGCAAAAACTGTAGAAATAAGTACTTAAACTCATGTTTGCATAGATATTTGAAAAAATTTGTTGCAATCAGTTGAATAAAGCTGTGTAACTAATTGTTCATTTAAAATACGAGAAGATTGTGGAGGCAGAGAGAGTAAAATAACTGTCTTGATAGAAGGTAACTCAAAATGTGGGATTCTGGAGTATCTGATTTTTAATATCTGATTTGTAGGCTTCCTGGGAGTTTAGTCTATTCTAAAAACCTGAATTTTTAGTTGATATGGTCTGGGTTCAAAACAGTTTTTTGGGGAAGCTGGTCAAAAGTCGTGCTTGTTAGGCTAACTGATGATGAGCGTTGTGTGATTGTGGCTCAGACTCCGTGACTGAGAGAATCCCTTAAGCCTCAGATGAGTTACAAGTCTGGGTTGACATTTGATAAGATGTGAAGAATTGACTATCGTGAGCTGAGTAGCGGTAAGAAAGAGGTCCTAACCACATTCTCAGGAGAATTGCATTATTCGGTGTTGCTTTTATCTCTAGATCTGCAGTTTCATGAGTTTTGGCAACTGCTAAATATCTAAAAATGGTGAGCAAAGCTGTGACCAAACAGACCCCTTCTGTGCTAATGGGAAAAATACCAAATAGCAAATGATAGTTTTGTCTCCCATCTGGCCTGTCTGCCCAACATTATACAGACTGTTAGTTGATAGACATTGAGTTGAGGGGGGAATGTAAAGAAGCTTTAAAAAGGTGGGACCTGAGAAATCCAATAAATGAAAGAAATTTGGCTTGGGGAATATTCCTTGAGTGACTGTGTAAAATGATGCGGTATATCCATGCCTCAGTGTACGTAAGGGACAGTTTGTTTGGGGGTTTTTTTGCCCTTTAGTCGGATGAAGAGAAGTATGCCTTATGTAATGGCCCTTTCGTTCATGAGTGAAGCCACTCTTCTATGCASTGGACACCCTTACAAATTTAAGGGCAATCACTTTGCCGTCCAAACAATATTATCCTATTTGACATCTCTTACTGCTTTTTGTCTGCTTTTGGTTTTGCCCAGGGCATTCTGAACATGTTGATGTGCTAACCTAGTAACTTTAAGGAGTCTTCTGAAGAATAAAGTGTAGGGCAATAAGCTCAGTTAACAACATAAAAGTCGCAAAAAACCCACAGCTTGCCATGAGGACTGCTGGATTGGAATCAGGTCCAAAATACAGTGAGGTGCAAAGAGTTGATGTGAATGGGAGGTGCCATCATAAATTCTTTGAGTAGACAGGGCCTCATAAAATACACTGCGTTAGACCTGTCCTGCCTCTGAAGAGAGGTCTTGGGGAAGATCCTCTTGGTCACTGGTTGGTAAACTGTATGTTGATGGGCCTGGAAAGCATGGTGAGTGGTCTGCAGACCTGTGCTCACTTGTAATGCTTAAGAACTCCTCAGTTTTTTGTGGTTCTGCCATATTCAACTTGAGATTTTGAGGTCTCGGACATAAGTCCCAGTGTCTGGGAGCTGCTACCCTGGTTTCCTATCTACTTAACAGAGAAAGTGAAGTATGGTATTGCCATTTCTTGAGGGCTAGGAGACTTGCTCTTGGATCCCTCTTGAGCTCTAGTGTTTCATAGAGATACTGTAGTGGCTGCTACCACTATTTACATGCGACAGGCCTCTTCTATCCTCTTGCCCCTCTATTTTCCCCACACTTACTCCTCTCCAAATCRCCTCAGCCCCTCCCCTAAGCATCCCATAAGTAGTCCTGTGTGATCCAAAACTGCCTTTCCCCTGCATCCCATTATGTGTCCCACCCTCAGCAACTCCCCCATACACCTCAGTCTGAAATCTGATCTGGAGAGCTGCTCCCGACTTCTCATGGTGGTGGGTTTCATACCTGCACACTGGGGCTGATGGCTCACCTGGGAGTGGCCCAGACAAGTGGACAAGTCCTTGATTTGGGTTCCCATCTTCCATTGTGTGCCCCTGTGCTCCTCTGGGTTGTGCGGGTGGGACTTTTGACGGGCTGATGGCTCCTCTGATGGGCCTGGGAGTAGCCCAGCATTGTATTATTTGGTCCCCCTCCTGCTATTGTCTCTCTGAGCTCCTTTGTGRATGTGCAGAGGAGCTTTTATCGCATAATCTAACACAATTATGTTTCCTTTTGCTTTCTGAAGGACAGCTTGTTCTCTCTAATGTGAGGGTAACAGACTAACAGTCTGTGCCACCAGCTTCTCGACAAAGGCCTTGTTTGCCGCCTTTCTCCTCAGAGTTGACTCCTTTTGGATGAGGATTTGATGGTGGTTCTCTGTAGGTGGATGTGTTTCGTTCTTGTTTAAACTGAAGACTTACCTGATACAATGTTTCTTACAGAGGAAAATGCTGAACCAGATTTGGATGATAATGAAGATGAGGAGGAGACAGCAGTAGAAATTGAGGCCGAACCAGAAGTTGAGCAAGAGGCTCCTGCACCACCTCCCAGTAAGAAACGAAGAGGAAGACCACCAGGCAAAGCTGCCACCCAACCAAAACAATCCCAGCGTAAGTCACTATTTGAAGCTTACGTTACACTGCTTGCTTGAGGTACTTTTTCCTTGGATTTGGCAGTTCTTGTAGGAGAACTGCTCCCCTCAACTGATTTTAAAAGTAGATAACTGCACTTGTTTCTACTTTGCTAAGAACTCACCTTTTGCGTGAAATTTATTGCAAGGGTTTCCTGGCCTTGAGGGAACATAGCCACTTCAGACTGTGCTAAAAGGAGAGGACATTATTTTTTCTTTAGTAGTATTCCAACTCACTGATGGGCAAACTGCTCACTTCTTTTTGCACCACTTACGGTGTCTCTACTATAGTACAGTTCCTGGTAAAGCAGCTGTTGGTACAATCACCGTGGTATTCTTAACCTATGTAAACTTCCGTAAGTATTACCACAGACAAACRTGCTTCAGGCCTGTAGTTCTGAGTGTAGCATCAATGCAGATGTAGTTTCAACTCTACAGAGTTTTCTCCGTAAGAATAGACATCGATAACTGCGCAAGTCTTAATAAATAAATTCTAGGAACAAAGCAGGAAGGGCAAATTTGTTCCTTCAAGGCTTCCCCAGTGGCTTGCCTGTCTGCTCAGTGCTACAAGTGTGGCCTGTGTCCTTCCTAGAATTACAGCCTGTGGAAACATTTTATGCTGAATTCGTCACTAGCRTCACTGGATTCCCCTGAATTTGAAGTTTTGCCTTGCGCCCATACATCGATATGGTCTTGTTTGTTGATTACTCTRCAAAAGCCATTGTTTGAATAATGCCTTAATATCAAAAGGCATACTGGAACTGTTGTAGTGGTAGCACATCTTCATACAGGGGCAAGGAAATAGATGCTTGATACTTGGATGAATGAGGCAGGTTGAATCGCTCCCCACTAATGTGGGAATGTGAGTTGTGGGCCCCACCTTCCCTTTCCATGGAAGAGTCTTAAGTATCTACCGAAAAGTTACCTGGTGAGGTGTGCAGGCCAGCTCTGGAACCAGTAAAAAAAAATCTGTCGTTTCCCCCCTCCCCCTTTTGTTTTCTGCCCTTCTAGCTGCAGCAATCATTCAGGTTGAAGACCAGAACACTGGTGAAATTGAAAATATTATAGTTGAAGTAAAGAAAGAACCTGATGCGGAAACAGTAGAGGAAGAGGAGGAAGCTCAGCCTGCTGTAGTGGAAGCTCCCAATGGAGACCTCACTCCTGAGATGATTCTCAGCATGATGGACCGGTGATGGAGGAAGACCACGCTGGCTGACTGAACTGGCCTGGGCTGTGTTTAAGCGGCTCAAATCTATTTTTCCTTTTACCTTTTTTCTTGGCTTTGGGAAATGCATCATTTTAGACCATTTTACCAAACATACTGGGAAATAAAACTTCAAAATGATGTTAGAATGTGATTTAACTAGAACTTGCTGTTTATGTTAGCATTACAGGATCATGGAACATTAGGAAATATTTTGGAGTCCTTGAGGGTTTCCTGTGAGATGCTTGATTTAGTTTTGCTCTGAACTGCATTGTAAAGCTGGTCCAAGGGCCGTGTTTACATGCACCACGTTTTAATATACAAAAGCGGAAGCCTTGACTAGAGTATGTGGTAAACCACTCCGGACTTGCCCTTCCAGTTCCCAGAGTCCTTGAGCCTCCTTCTCTCAGTAGTGTTTTTAACTGTAAATGCAGACTTGGGAGGGTTCTAGACTTTTAAAATGTTTTTTGCTTTTCCCCACTGACTAGCTCCGGTTCTCCAAGTCGGCTGCACACAGTAGTTTTGGCATGCTCCAGCTGGTTTCTGTCCTTAATATGCTTTGCTTTCTGCAAAGCATTTCTGTAATGGTCAAGCTTGTAAATAACTTTTTTTTACATTTTAATCTTTTTCCATTAATTAAGAGGTATGCAAAAATGCAGTTTAAATAAACCCCAGTATTTTAATTCCTTTCAGACTAAGTGACAAGAGAATGGATAGAGTGTAAATGTTTGAAAAGCTGTTGATAACCAATCACGTAGAGAAGCGACGTACCCAGACTATTGCTTGCAGAACAAGAGAAACCCACATGTGAAATCTGGTTTTGAAGCACACAAAACTGGCATTTGAAACATGTATAATTAACCTTCTTTTTGAGTTATAATTTCACGACTACATTTTCTTTGCTCTATCTTGTAGTTGTATTTTGTGTTTATGAATCCTATGTTAAGGCAGAAGTGGTGATTTATAAGTGGGTCACTGCAGCCCTCAAAACCTGGGCCAGGAAATTTTAATAGGTCAGTAATTATACAATTTTGGATCTCTGATAAAGACAAAAAAGGAATAATGTGAAATACAAATGATGCCTGTATATGAACTGTCACATGTTAAAATATGTAAGCTTTTTATAGAGCCTCAGTCTTGCTGATTTCAAACAAATTTTTCTTCTATGTATCGCTTTTAAGAGAGCTATCAGTTTAGCTATCAGACTCTAGGTTGATGCATTTTTGTACTTAGCTGTACTGTGTGATATTTTTCATTATTTTAGGAAGCCAACATGGGGAAAAAAAAATACTGTTATAAAATATGTAATGGGGTTTGAAAGCTGGGAAGGAGAATATACTGCTGTACAGCTAATAAATAATAATGGATTAACATGTGTGCTCACTGGCTGCTTTCTTTGTGTATATTAACGGTGTGACCTGGCAGGGATCTCCAGACTGTAAAGCCCCTCCTCCTGGAAGGATGCTGCAGGCCTGTAGATGGGGACCAGCTCTTCTCTTGCTTCTCTGCCCTGCGCCGAATGCAAGGTAGCTGTGACATTGAATCACGGTGTGCTGCCCTGTGCCGGCCGCAGGTGAGTGTGCACAYAAGCAAAGGTCATTACTGCGGGGAAGCCAGGGCGCGGTCCCAGTTTCCTTACAGCAGCTCCGTTGTCTACCAGGGGCCTAAGCTGCTTGCTCAGCTGGGGCTGCGTGGAGGAGTGTGCAGCGAAGAGGTGATGTAAAATGTGCCGGTCTGGCCACTCGCGAACGTTGGCATTTACAGCTTGAGCGAGGAGTAATGCAGGAGTAGTTGTTGCTTTTGTTCGTTTTGGCTGTGAGTTTAAATTATTGTAGCTGATGGTTTAGATAGCAGGAATATTATTTCCATTTTGTTCTGGGAAGCGGGACTGATACTTAGGTGGAGTTTCTGTGGTGTATCTTAATTACCTGTGAAAGCAGCTTGGAGAGCCAGCTGAGAGTGAGCAGTCAGGTAGCTGCACGCTGTGTAAGTTCAGGATAGTACCTCTCACACAGCTGACTTCAGGAGTCGCTGCAAATGGCATGATAAATGCTTATTTAAAAGGAAATCTTAAAAAGCACAAGAGTTGCTAGACTTGATTTTCACTAGATGCTTGGTGACTAGTTATCTCTGGTCCTGAGAGATGGTGGTCCTTAAACTTGCCAAGAAAAGCTGTCTGGAGGTTGATGCCTGGAAGCCTGAGCAGGATGGAGGCTTGTTTCAGCAGGTGGGAGAGGAAAATGCAAGGGCTGCTTCTGTGAGAAGGAGCCAGGTCTGGCTGCAGAAGTGGATATATCATCAAGTGCTTTCTCAGTTGGACAAGGCGCCGGTGTACTCACAAGCCCAAAGATGCTTCAGACAGAAGCAGTGCTCTAAAGGAGATGTGATTTTGCATAAGCCTGGAGCTGGGGAGGCGTTGTGGTGGGCTGGAAAACTGAAGGTGTCCTCGGGATCTGTAAGGAGTACCACCCTCATCTCTTCAACCCTGTGGCTCAACCCACCGCTGACAAGTGGGGCATGAAAGATGTTGCAGTGGCTTTGTTTTAACTGGTGACCCATGGTGGTGCCCCAAGGAGGTGTTGTGCGTGCTCTTGCTCTGTGTGAGCACTGCTGCAAGATCTCCATGCGCAGCAGCTTGTGCTGTCGTACCAGGTCCAAGTGACCCCAAGACACGTGTTGCCAGCTCTCCTGGCGTTCAGAGGAGCTGAAGGAAATGGCTGTGTGTGAACAGCTTGATAGTGGGCTGAAAGGAAGAGAGCCTGAGAGGTGTATTTGTCCAAAGACTACAGGTATGGTTGCTCCTGAGTAGTCTTTGGTCATCTGGTGGTGTGGTGTGTTCCTTAGCAGCTCCTGCCCTGCTGGTCACAGCCCACTGCCACAGCAGGCCTGGGGAGATGAGGCTGGTCTCCAAGGGGGACCGCTGGTGGCTTCTGTTGTGCTTATTTGAGGAAACGATTTCTAAGCAGCATTGTTTAGTTAATGCAATAGATACCTGTAGTGTTCTTGCGTGTAGAGTGGACGTGGTCATTTAATGTGGGCTGCTTTTTGATCTTTCTCCAGAGACCCAAGCAAGGTTTTAGTGGGGATGGGAGCAGTCACCCTGTGGCCATCCTCCTCTTTTCCTCAGCCTGGTGTGTTACTTTGCGGTCTGCTCAGTTGACCTGGTTTCTTCGTGCTTGCTCTGTCAATAGTCCTGTTACGCAGCCTGGTTTTTATTTGATTTGAGCTGGGGCTCCTGCCTTGGGCAGGTATCTCTGCTTGTGTGCCTCTCTTGCAGGCTTCTGGTTTGCCCTTGGTGAGGCCGCTCTGAAGAGATGCAGAGCAATGTCCCAGCCTGTTCCCGAGGACACGCATCCAGGGCAGCATCTCAAGCCTGAATGTGGACAGAACATCTCTGCTCAACCCCAGTGCTGTTATCAGTGCTGGCAAAGCTGTGCCCTGTGTCCCTGGACCGTGAGTGAAAAGCCAGGGGTAGTATGGATCCCAGGAGCATCGCTGCCTCAGCCAATCGCTTGGCCTGGCTGCCATCTCTGGTGCTTGGGCTGCTGTCTGAGGGCGTGCTGGAGAATGGCATCAGGACAGATTGGGGCTGAGACCGGCTCTACGTGACTGCTGCAACCTGCCAAAGGCTCATTTGGCTTCCAGAGGTTGAGAGCTGCCCCAGGTTAGAGGGACTAACTCCTCTTACGTTACTAAGCGGGAGTCCAAGCCCACTTCTTTAGCCAGGGTGTCAGACTGAGGTTTCATTGGCGCAAACCATGGCGTGCTTTCTTCTGCCTCATTGGAGGAAAAACTAATGACCTATTCTTTTGTCTTCACATGATTGTAGCAGATGATTCTCCAGGTGAGAAGATGACAAATGTAATCGGGGGGACAGCTCAGGCAGACTAGGGGCAGGGAGGCAGCTGTTGGCAGAGCCTCTAAGAGGTGGAGGAGACAGGGACACCCTTGCAGAGCAGTTAGCGTTTCCCAAGCTGCCTGACTCCTGCAAGGCTCGTGGAAGGGGGGGCAGAATCCAAACAGGTGCTGACATGACCAGGCTTGTGGACTAAACTGTCCTATGCTATCCTAAACTGTGTTGGTGGGAGCAGGGCAAGAGCTGTGGCGGATTTGCTGGTCTGAGCATGCATTTAAGAGCAGACTGAAACGTGCCAGAGCTATGCAAAATCCAAGGAGGTCTTCAGCGGCAAGTCAGGCAAGCATGGTAGGCAGCCAATGTGGACAAGCAGGAAGGGAAAAAGGAAGCGCACAGAAAGTAGGAGCGGGGACAGGCTGCCCTGAAGGAGCAGACATTGCTTGAGTGTGCAGGGACGGAGTTGGGAAAGTCAAAGCTCAGCTGGAGATGGACTTGGAGAAGCATGTGAAGGACAAAAAGAACAGCTTCTGTATTAAGAAGGGCTTCAGCAGCAGCAGGAAGGCTTTGGAAAAATGCAGGCCTGCTCCTTAATGGAGCAGAGGACTTAGTGGCAAAGGACGTGGAAAAGACCAAGGTATTCGGTGCTGCTCTTGCCTTGATTTTGGCTGGTGAGGTCTGTCTTCAGACCTCGCAGGGCCCAAGCCTAATGACGGAGTCTGAGGGAAACATCTGAAGGTGCTGAGGAAACCAGCCAATGTCATCGCACTCTCTCATCTTTGAAAAGTCCTGGTGATCTGGGGAGGTTCATGACACCTGGAAAAAGGCAAATGTCCCACCTGTCTTCAGGAAGGATGAGAAGGAAGATCTGGGGAACTACCCCATTGCATTCTCCGAGGAGATGGCTGGCTGTGTGGACAAGGGGAGAGCAGTGAATGTTCATCTGGACTTTAGCAAGGCTTTTGACATGGTCTCCTGTAGCCTCCTTATAGCAGAATTGAAGACTGCTATAAGGGGCTGGAGAAGAGGACTGCTGGGTGGGTGGAAAATTGGCTGGGCCACAGTGTTCAGCGTGGTCAGCAGTATAATGTCTAACTGATGCTGGTTGTTCATGTTCCTCAGGGATCTCTTGTAGGGCCAACTGGTCCCATCTTGGCTCCCCAGCGCAAGAAACCAGCGAGAGACTGGTGCGAGCCTAGCGGAGGCCCCCAGGATGGTTGCTACTGGAGCTCAAGATGGATGAGGAGAGGCCACAGGAGACTGGTGTGACCAGCCTGGAGGAGAGAAAGTGAGCGGGGACCTTACTGCTGCCTGCAAATAGGTGATGGGAGAGTGCGGGGAAGATTGAGCCAAACCCTCTTAGGAGGTGTCACAGCGAGAGGGCAAGAGGCAATGGAGACAAACTGGAGCAGAGGAAACTCCAGCTCGAATTAAGGAAAACCTCTCTCACCGTAAGTGTGGTGAAACACGGGAAAAGGTGCCCAGAGAGGCTGTGGGGTCTCCGTCCTCGGAGATGTTCTGATCTCAGCTTGGCATGGCCCTGAGCAGCCTAACTGGCCCAGTCTAGAGCAGAGGGCTGGACCCAGAGGTGACCACCAGCCAACACTGCTCAAGGAGTCTGTAGTGGTCGAGAGCCGCGGGAGAAGCTGTCACTGTGAGGGCACCTGGGTGCCCATGTCAGCACAGCACAGGAGCTTCTGGGCTGGGAGGGGAGCTGTGGGCAGAGGAAAGGATGAAGTGGTGTTCTGGAGCCAGGGGTAAAGAGCTCCTACTATTACCCCCAGAGCAAGGATGATCTAGGGATGGAGAGGAGCACCAGGACCTCTTTCTGGGAAGGATAGAGCTGAAAATGCCCAGCCCATGTCCTCTGGAGGGGGAGGACGGAGGAGGTGGGTTGCTCTGGACATCCTGATGTGCTTGGGCTTGTACAACAGGCAGGGAACACTTGTGCGCATGGATGTCTTCCTCTGCCCCGCTCCTGGGGAAGATGTTCTGCTACAGTGATGCTCAGCGTGTTCCAGCATGTGGGACCCGGTATTTTGGGGAATGAGCTTGGGATGTGACTTGCCTGGAGCTCCTTTGTGCTTCTAAGCTTCAATAGAAGCCATCTTCTGATGGGTGCAAGGGGACAGCTGCTCCCTCCATGTCCTGAATATCCTTCCATGACAAAGCTGGGACCTGGTGCCCCTTCTGAGACATTCAGATACCAGTAGCCTGGTCTCCTGTCATCCTGGAAAAGCCAGAGATTCAGCCAGGACTGTCACTGGCGGACGCTGACTGTGTTGGGTGGTGAACACCCTATGCCCTTCCTCTTCCTGGTCCTCCTCTGCCCTCTGACGTAGCTCGGGAGGCTCGAGGAGGTGCCTTGGCAGAGCTTGGTCCCTACCCTGAGCCATGTTCTCCCCAGCCACCTCCTTGAGAAGAGCTGCTGTGTGTTGTGGTTGGGCTCTATGGAGACGCCGTCCCAGCAGGGAGATGGCTTCCTGCCTTTGCTTTCAYGCTGAAGGTGGTTTCAGAAGCGCTGCGGCCCCAGGTGCATGCAGCAGGAGAGCAACATCACCCAGCCCTTCCAGGGATCACCTTCTCCTGAGTTATTCCACCTCTGGAAAAACTCCTCTGGGAGCCCTTGGTTGGCAGATTGCAGCTCAGGCAGCCTGGAGCTTGGTGATTTGTCAAAAAGGGCAATTTAGGGGGACAAGGCAGCTGGCACCCTCYATCCCAGCTGATGCTGGTCATGGGGACCCAGGCTGCTGGCTGAGAGCAGCTCTGCTGGCTCCCTCAGCACCTTCTCCTGAGTCTCTGGTAGGGCCTGCTGAGCCAACACTGAGAAGTGTTGGGTCCAGTGAAGTCCTGCAGCATTGCACGGGGCGCAGGACAGCTTTCTGCTCCATCCTGGAGCACATCTGGCTTTCGCCTGGTCCAGAGCCTTCCCTGGGGAGCAGAGCGGTTGGTACACTCACTCCTGTTGCTCCAAGGAGGCCACCTAGCCTCTGCCTCTCGTCCTTGCTGTGGGGCAGTGGTTTTGTCATTTTGGCATGACACTTGGGGCATTTCTGCTCTGGAGAAGCCCTGCTGGCAGCACCCTGCAGTGGGCACCAGCACCTACCCTCTGGAGAAGCACCCTGCAGTGGGCACCGGTGCCCATCCCCATTAACTGCCCTTGCAGATGCCTGGTGCAAGGTGATGGGGCTGGGCTGACCTCCCAGCTCTGGGAAGAGTGGAGCTGCTCTTTTCACGCTCACCAGCCATCTTCAGGCAGAAAGATGTCCCCATGAACCACCCCGGGGGGCTGCAGGGCAGGAAGAGATCATGGACCCTCAACCCTTGAAGGCTGGAGCCGTGGGGAGATGCTGCTGCTACTGGCTGGGAGGCACTGGTGGGGTGTCCTGCTTGACCAGGTGAAGCCACGCAGGAGGAGAAGGGCTGGGAAGGGATGCCCTCTCCTCCTGACGGGCCACGGGCGCCGTCGCTTTCATTTCGCTTCTCTTGCTCAGGCGGTAAATCTCGCCTGACGGGGCAGGAAGAGGCACTGAGCGCTGGGAGGGGGAGGAGGTGCCGAGGCGGCGGTGCTGCCGGTTGGTAACCTCAGCGCTTCCTCCCAGCAGGGTGCCTTTCCCGCGGCACCCAAGGATGCTGTCCTGACACCCGCATCCCTGGGCGGGTGATCCCGTGGTCCCAACCATGGCCGCGTCCCCCGGAGGGATCCCCGCTGAGCTGCAAGGTAAGCATCACCCGCCACTGCGCTGCCGGGGCACCGATGCCACATGGAAAGCGCTGGTACGGGGCCTGCTCGGCCCTGGTTTGCCGTGCCAGGGTTGGCAGAGCCACTTTTGGGTTCCTTGTTGGCAGCAGCTGTGGTTCAGGGGGGTCCGAGCGGGGTCTGGGGTGCGAGGGCTGCTCTTGCCCCCAAAGCTTGCATGCTTGAGGATGCTGCTCGGACCAAAAGCATTGCCAGAGAACAGGCTGGATGCTCAAGGACATGGTTCTCCATGGCTCCTGCTGCCCGGTTTTTGGGCGCAGCCTGGTGCTGCTCACTCCCATGGGCTCGGGGTCCCCCAGCTAGCTGGGGGTCCCTGGCAGCTCCCCAGGGAGGCATGGTCTGCAGCCCTGCCCTTGCTCCCCAGCAGCGTGGGGGATGCATGAAGTACTAGTGCTTCCAGCCTTCCCTCATTTGACTGAAAAAGCAAAAGGCCACGGAGGTCTCGGGGTCCTGCAGCCTCCCCAGCCCCACCAAGGTTTGCAGTGGGGTGGGAAGGAGCCGGGTCGCTGCAGCTCCAGGTCCTGACTCTACTCAGATGGGTCCCTGGGGACGTGCAGCTCAAGGTGCTGGACCTGTGGGGCTCTCGGCAGCCTGGGCGAGGGCCGGAGCAAGCGGCGTTGATTGTGAAAACCTGGTTTGCTTTGCATGGCGATGGGCAGTTGTGGTTCTGGTCCTGCTCCTCCGAGCGAGAGGTGCGAATCGGGAGAGATGGGGAGGCGATGCTCAAGGCAGGAGGCAGCAGGCAGGAGTGATG
The DNA here is from genome assembly GCA_035582835.1 of Phoebastria nigripes. NCBI lineage: Eukaryota > Metazoa > Chordata > Aves > Procellariiformes > Diomedeidae > Phoebastria > Phoebastria nigripes. The sequence goes on along the minus strand of JAYKAV010001975.1, from coordinate 1,097,436 downwards.
CTTGCACTGGTCCGCAGCGACTGTGGGAGCGACTGGTTTGCAAACGTGGGGAGGTTGGCACACATGTCCACCCCTGCACATGACGGCTGGGAGAGTTGCTGAAAAAAATGCAAAAGCAGAATACATCCCTGGCTGCACCGTGGGGAGGCAGGACTTGGGTGCCAGATTGCTCCCCAGTGGTAAATTTGGGAAGGAAGGAAGAGAAACCAGGACCCTCTTGTCATTCCACGCCAGCTCCCAGTGAGCAAGGCAGCATGTACAGCGTAAACCAGCGACCCCAAAGCCCTGTGCTTGGTYGAGGCTGCAGCCTGGGCTGCAGAAGCCGATGAGGAGGTGGATTTATCACCCGAGCAGCAAACAAGACCTAAAGCTGGTGAAGAAGCATGTGGCTTCGCTGAGAGAGCAACCAGGGTCTGACCATCGGGCATGGGTGGAGAGGAGTTGATTCAGGCGGGGACATGGGGGACGGTGTCCCCAGGGGCAGCAGGGCACCTGAGAGAGCACCAGGGGTGGCTTCAGCCACTTCACTTCATGGGGACATTGGTCTTTTCAGAGGGCATCACCGCCTTCCTGGGGACAAAGAAGGTCCTCCTGGTGATGAGCATCCAGCTGCAGGTGAAATCCAAGTACGACGACTACATCTTGGTACGTGCAGAGCCCGGCCTGGTTCCTGCTTTCCCAGTTTCCCCAGGCAGCTGTTTCATGGCCGCAGTGGGGGACAGGGGTGGCTCGCGTGTCACCCCAGTCCCCTGTCACACCAACGTCCCCCTGCCTAGGTGCTGACGCCCTGGCGAGCCTACGTGCTGCCGGTGATGCTGCCAGTGAGGGTAAGTGCTGGGGACCCTGTGCCGCGGCAGAGCCCTGTGGCTCCCGGGAGGGCATCACTCAGCTGCTTGGGGCGCTGGGGTGGGTGCCCCATGGGTCAACTGGGCCACCAGGAATGGGAAGCCCCCAGGAGCAGGATGAGGAGGATGGGGTGAAGGGGAGGGAGGTTGGGGTCAGGGGGCTGGTGAAGGCTGGGGGGCACGGCCAGGCACTACTCAGGGCATGGGGAAGGGTGGGAGCTGGGGGGCACCCTTGGGTCCCCCTTCTCCATCAGCGCTGGGGCTGATCCTGCTCCTCTCACCCACAGGTTCACAGCAGCTTCAGCTTCCTGGAGGTGAGGGAGATGACGGTGCGAGAGCCCAGCTTGGTGAGTGGCACCAACACCCGCAGTAAACCCAACCTGGGCACCCACCCCACCTCGTACCCACCTCCTCCCCATGGCGAACCCTGGCCCGGAGCCCACCGCGGGGTCCGGGGGAGTTCTGGCCCCCCGTTGCATGTTGAGGGTCACCAATGATGATCTGTGAGAGCTCCGCAGGGTACTTATCCCTTCACCACCTCTAAAGAAATCCTCTTACGGCCTCACCGGGGGTATCGCCCTCGGGGCTGGAGGTGCAGGGAGGCACCCAAGGGTGCTGGGGGCAAGCGCGAGTGTCTGCACCTCTTCCCCTCCGGCAGCCGCAGACAGTGCCTGGCGGTGGCACCTCCCACTCGGCAGGGACAAGGTGACAAATGGCTCCTGGCTTACCGAGGTGAAGCCAAATTTAGCAGGAGGGTGTCTTAAACCCCGTTAATCCTCTTAGAGAGAGGCGTGCACGTAGGGCAGATGCGGCGGGCGGGAACCGTGGAGGAGAGGAACGGGATGCCCTGGCTTGGATGTGTCGGCCGAAACAGGGCTGCGGTCCTCGTTAACCTCTTGTCTGTCTTTTGCTCGTTAAAGCATCATCAGCGACGATGGCCCCAGCCTCTAAACAGGGTTTCTGCTGCTTGGCAGGCTGCGTGACTGAGCTCCGGGAGAGAATTAAAGAGGAGCTGGGCAGAAAGCGAGGGGTGCTGGGGGTTGAAACCCCAGGGTGGAGGGGGGGGGGAGACATCAGACTGGGATGTGGAAAGCCCAGGGGTTATTAATCTGCAGGCAGAGTGCAGGCAGGGCCAGGCCCCGCTGCCTCCCGCAGCCCCGGGCACCGGCGGAAGCGCCATCCTCACGCGATGCCAGCAGATAATTGTCATCTCGCTCCCACGCCTCAATCGACGTGTAATTAAATCAGGGAGTGTGTTGCCATGGGATTTTTTTTTTTTTTTTTTTTTTTCTGGTAGGAACCGAAAGCTAAAAAAGCCTCAAAACCTGATTAAATAAATTCAGGGAGGAAACCTCCGTCCTCCAGCTGCGGCTGCTGCAGGCAGAGTCAAGGCGGCTCTCACCCCCACTGCTTCGGGCTGCTTTTGCATTAGCTTAGCTTGAATTTTGGGGAGGTTTGTGCCTTATTCTGGCACGTTACGAGTTCTTTAATGTATTTTATCCTAAATCCCAGGGGCTCTCAGCGTTCCCTCTGCTCACAGTGCTCTGGCTGGGTTTATAAGCAGCGGCTGGGTGTTTGCAGCGAGGAGCTGGTGGCTGTCACCATTGTGTCTGGGGGCTTGGGGACGCTGTGTGCTGCCAGCTCGCTCAGGCGTCTCCCATCCTTTGGACCCCGCAGGTTGTCATAGAAACGGATGCAGCATCTTACGCCTTCCGGTTCATGTCCTTTGATGATTTGGAGCAAGTTGTCATCCATGTCACCATGTCACTTAAGAAGGTCTTTCCAGACTCATGCCCTGGGTAAGGGTCTTCTGCTCCTCAGGGGTAGTTGTGTAGGTACCAGAGCAAACTCTTTGCTCAGAAAAGCCCCAAATATGGGATGGGTTCACAATTAGCGCCTTTTAACAGGAGAAAACCACACTGATGGAGGCCAGACCCTGCTCCCTGATTGCATAGGGAAGAATATTTCTGGCCACCCCTGTACACAGGGGCTGTAGCTAAGCATAAAGTGGTGGGGATGCTCTTCTCCCAGCCCACCGCCATGCCACCCCTCTGGTCCTTCCCCAGGACACTGCTCAAGAACTCCCCCCCCAACCTGTACGAGAGGATCCGGTGGATCACGGACTCGCTGGAGGAAATGCTACAGAGCAGTCCCGGGCCCTGCGGTAAGCYCTTTTTTCCCCCTCCACATCTCCCCCAGAATGGGCCAGCAGGGTTGGAGCACCCTGGGGACCATCACAGCCCAGCACCCATCAACACTGGCTCTGCTGACAGCCCCCACCTCTGCTGGCAGAGCACCCACGGTGGCTTAGGTGAGAAGGAGCCCTGCTAGTGGGATCTGATCTCCACCAGCCCACCCCATCCCACGGGGTAGGAGCACGTTTGAGGGGACGTAGCTCCCCAGAAAGGAGCAGGGCAGCTGTGGGGCAAGGATGCTCAGTGTCCACCTGTGAGGACGTGCAGCCGTGGATGCTTCCACCCATCTCGTATGGCATCGCTGCAGAGCCAGGGGCTTTTTCTGTAGCCTGGTTTGGAGTAGGATACCTCCATTATCATCACAGCAATGCACCTTGCCTGGTGTCTACATGGATCAAGCAAAGCCAGCTGCAGCCCCTGGAGTTGCATGATCACTTCTGGGCTGGCAGTAGACCACGCAGGACACTCTGGCCCCTTTTGAGGAGGGAAGGGAGAGCCTCCACCATCCTTCTCCTGCTTTCTGCCCGCCCCAAAGATCTTCTCCATGTTCCTGTGGGAAGGTCTGCCACCAAGACTGCCTTCTCTTTGCAGGGGGGTTTTCAGAGACCTATGCTGCTTTATGCGATTACAATGGCTTTGCCTTCCGCGAGGAGATCCAGTGGGTAAGCTGGTCTGTCCCATGGAGAAGAGACAATGACAGCGTACTGCTTGGCAGGCAGGGAAGCAGGATGCTCAGAGGGCTGCTGGGGCTGGGAGCATCCCAGGGACATCCCAGGGACCAGGGACATCCCAGAGCTGGGAACTGCAGTTTTCCCTGGCTTGAGTGCCCCCTGCTCCTTGGTGGGGTGGAATCAAAGTGCAGGTAGGGATGAGATGCCTTGGACCAGGTTGTTTCCTAGACTGTCACGTAAGGAGAGCCCCTGGCAATCTGGGACCTTGCTGGGTGGCCCTAGTAGAGGAGAACCCTGCTGGGACCCAGCCACAGCAGGACCAGCTGTCCCCCTCTTCCTCTGGGACACCTACTCCAGCCCACCTCTCCTCACACCCTCGTTCCCACCAGCCTGGGGGTGCGTTGCCTTCTTCTGGCCAGTCCCTGCAGAAGGGGTTCAAGACCCACCAAACTGTCCCACCAATGTGGGACATGTGCCCCGCCAGCCGCAGCRCCAGGGGAGGTTTTAGGCTCGGGGTTTAGACAAGGGGCTTCCCAGGGGAGGGTCCCTGAGAGCTCAGCTCCCTCCAGCAGCGCTGGGCACCCGAGCCCTCCCCAGGACCAAGTGCTGAGCCTGACCCGTGTGTCCRTCTATCCGGACAGGACGTGGACAACATCTACCACAGCCAGGACTGCCGGGAGTTCAACCTGCTGGACTTCAGCCACCTGGAGAGCCGGTGAGTCCCCTGGCTGTGCCGCGTGTGGTGCCTCGTGCCATGCCAGCACTTGTCCCCATCCTCCCCGACCATGGCAGGGGTGGCCCAACACGCTCCTCCGCTCGTGTTAGAAGCTTTGATCGCTTTACACGCTCCAAGGATGCCACATCTGCAGGCTGACGCTCCCCCGCACCAAACACGATGAGCCCCGTCCCATGGGGCGACAGCCCCGAGAGGCCGGGCAGCCTCCCCCGTTCATTTTTTAACACTTAAATAAGCCTGCGAGCTGCTTACGGAGGTGAAAACCGAACGTCACGGCAGCTTCTGGCAGCTCGTGGCTGTCAGGTGTTTCCCTATGCAAAGCAGCCGGCGCTGCTCCCCCTCGCATATACAAATATATATAACAAATAACGGGGTTATAACCTCATAGCGGGGCTGCGAGCTCTGGCTGTGCCCAGAATCGTCCCCGTGGGGCTCAGCCACGTCTCCATCCCGAGAAAGATGGAGCGAGGGTTCAGCTGAAACTTGTTTCCACTCAAGCAAAACCTGTGGTGTTCTTTACATGAGCACAGAGTGTTTGACAGAAGCATGCAAATATTTTGACTMATTTTATTTTCCCTGAGGGAATAACCTGGGGAAGCTGAGTTGTGTTTGTGGGTTGCTTTAAATTCACGGACCCCGTTGAATGGTGTGTTGGGGCACCCCAGGGTTGGGAGACCCATTTGGGACCAGGCTTGGCTCAGCCTGACCCCCGACTCCCTCATCCTTGTCACCCTGCAGAGACGTGGCGCTGAGCATCGCTGCCTTGTCCTTCAACCTGTGGTTCACCAAGCTCTCCTGCAAGGACTTCAGGCTGGTGAGTGCCGGTGCCGCGGCACTGGAYGTGCCAGAGATGGCCGGGTTTCCAGAAAGGCTTTCTTCTCCCCTGCCAGAACCAGGAGATTTCGGAGCAGCTGCTCTACATGCTCAGCAAATCRGTGACGCTGGAGGAGCTGGTGCTGGAAAACAGCGGGTTGAAAGCGTAAGCAAAGGCGTTGCAGGGCCCTGGCGTGGTGATGAGCAGGGTCTCGGCTCCCTTTGCGTGCATGGAGCAGGAGGTCTATGGACCCATGTGCCAGGGGAGTGTCGGTGCCCCATCCCCTCCACAGCATAAAGCTCACCGTTAGTAGCCTGGAGGCCAGTGGGCATCACCCACCCTTGCAGAGGCTCTGCTTTCRGATGGAGCTGGCTCTGCCATCTGGGCAGGTGCTGGTGGCACATCCCCGTAAGGCTACAGGGTTGGCAGCCGTGTCTCCTGGAGGTGGCCGTAGTTTGCTCAGATGGGTGGCCCTTCTCCCCGCAGTGACTTTGCGCAGAGGATGGCCCAGGCGCTCAGCAACCATCCCAATTCTGTCCTGCACACCATCAACCTTGCTGGCAACCAGCTGGAAGACAGAGGTACCCAACTTCTGGGCTGGGATGAGTTTCCACCCATGAAAACTGATGTTCAACTCTGGATCCCGCTGGCAGCTGCCCCCCGCCTCAGGGGCTGTAGCTCGGGGTGGGACGGACACCCGCCTGCGCTGGCACGACCGCTCAGGGCTCTCTGCTCTTTCATCAGGGATCATTGCCTTCAGCCGGCACGTGGAGAAGAGCCCCAAGGGTCTGCAGAGCCTCAGCTTGGCCAGGACGATGCTCACTGCCAAAGGTACAGCCCGGCATCCCACTCCCTGCCCGGGTGCCATTGGGAAGCTGGGCATGGCGGTGCTCGGGGACAAGCTGGCACCAAAGGGGTGGCTGGAGGGGCTGCAGGGACACCCTGGAAAGGGCATCTTCAAGGATGCGATGCCCTGCTGCCCCAGCTGTAGGAAAGTGCCCCTTCCTCTGCTCCACGGCTCTCCCCAGTGCAGGGGACCCACGGGCATCCATCTCTTCCTCTCTCCTTGAGCAGGGATGAGCACGTTATGCAAGGCCCTCACAGGTAACAAAGCCATCGGATCCTCCCTCCGGCACTTGGACCTCTCCGGAAACCCTGGCACCCTGGCTGGGGACGACATCAGTGTGAGTGGCCGGGCTGCGATGGGGTGACACCACCCGGACCCTGTTCCCAGCGTGGTTTGAATGGCTTCGGTCTGCTGGGGTCTGCGCCCTGCCTTGCAGCACCCCAGGGGCGCGGGGAAGTCACGGCTGCGACACCTCCCTGCCTACCCAGGGACAGTTGGGGGAGGCACTGGGGACATCCCCAGGCATCTCCTTGTGGGAGGGTGGGAGATGCCACCTGGAGCAAGGAGGCACCCCAGGAGCGAGCGGCATGGGGCTGGGTCTCTCTGTGCAGGATTCATCCCTGTGCTCAGCAGGAGGGAGGAGGCAGGCTGGAGCTGGGATTTCTGGGCTGCAGGGTGCTGGGTGGGGGGGTCAGGGTCCTGGGCAAAGCTGCTGAGCCCTCTCTGCCCGCAGAACCTGCAGAGCCTCCTCCGCCAGTGCCACTCGCTCTCCCACCTCAGCCTGGCCGGCACGGACTGCCCTTTGGATGCTGTGAGTACGCACACAGGGGGTCCCAGCAGCGAGCCCCTGCCCTCAGCCCCCCTTCCCGAAACCCTGCCGCGCTGCTGGGGGTGCTGCCACCCCATCCCGCTGGCACGGGGCTGCGGAGACAGGGCGTGCGTGGGACAGCGGGCAGCCAGCCCAGCGATGCCCCGCTCTGTGCCCGCTGCTGCGGGGTGAGTTGGGGGGACTTGGGGTTCAGCAGGAGGAAGAAGGGAGCCCCAGCATGGGGCAGACCCCCCTTAGCACCTCCCACAGCTCATCCCATACCATCATCCATCCATCCCCGGGCTGTACGAGGGGCYGCAGCACCAGCTGGGTCCTCCTCGACATGGCTCGCATCCCCACCCCGGCAGCTTTTTGGAGCCCTGGTCCACGGATGCCACACCAGCCTCATCCATCTGGATCTCTCCAAAAACTTGTACTCCCACAAGTAAGCCCCCAGGACGGCAGGGAGGGGCGTGCGGTACCCAGCACAGGTGGCCRGTGCCGGGTGGCAGATGATGCCACATTGTGCCCGTCCTTTTCAGGAGGGTGAAAACCATCTCCCCTGACATCAAGGAGTTTTTCAGCCAGGCCTGCGCCCTCAGGCACGTCTCCCTGGCGGGTACCAAGCTGCCAGCGGATGCTGTAAGGTGAGGGGGGGCTGTGAGTCCACCAAGGGGAATGGATTTGGGGTGAGCATGGTCCGGGGGGGGGACCTCGCTCAGGGCTTTGCGTGTTGCGAGGGCTGGTGGGGAGGATGGATGGGGCTGTGAGAGGCAGAGCTCTGGGAAGGATGTCTTCTCCTGCACCCTGCTCCCGCTGCCTGGACTGTTGGGGGGTGCCCCTTGGCGGGTGCTGGTGCCCCCATTGCTTGCACCGATGGGTGGCTTTGGTGACTTTTCCAGGGCGTTGCTGCAAGGGCTGGCAGACAACAGTCACATCAGTGACCTGCGCCTGGATCTTAGCAGCTGCGAGGTGAGGGGCCAGCACCCATGGGTGCCGTCAGTCCAGCCAAGGGGTCCCACTGCGGCGGTCGAGGGGACTTGCTCCCTGTGCGGAAAGGTCCGTGCCCTGTCTGCTGTGGGGCTGGGGTGACCTTCCCGACGGCAGGATCTTGTTTGCAGGGCTCGGCGCCTCCCCTTGTACTGATGTCTTGCTGTTTCTTCCAAGCTGAGATCAGCGGGGGCCCAAGTCATCCAGGATCTCATCCCTGACGCCAGCTCCATCAGTGACCTGGACTTGTCTGACAACGGTAGGTTGCTTTTTCCCTGCCTGGGAGAAGATCTCCTCCATCTGCTGGTCCAGCCACCACAGGCTGTTTGGCAGAGACCAGCTCGGCCCCAGCACCTCATGAGCTTGTAGGAGTCCCCGAGGAGATGGATAAGGTCTGCTGCACTTCCCTGCCTCTTGACCGCGCTGGCTAATGCAACATTAAACTGCACTTGTCACCTGTAAAAGTCCTTCAGCAGCAGAAGCTGCGGCACTACTGGCTGTGTCTCATGGGGATGAAGGCACCCAACAGCAAGCCGTGGATTCCTGCCTGAGAAACTACCACCTCATCAGGCTTTTATGGCTTTTTACCCCCAAAACCAACCACCCCTCTGCCTTCCCCAAGGCAGGCAGTCCTTACATGTGCTCTTCTCCCTCTGCTGATGTCCCTCCCAGCGTGCCAGGCCTCTTCCATCACCTTCCAGCATTGCATCCGTGGTGGGCAGTGGTGATGGCCCCTGCCTCTCCCCTCTTTCAAAGAGAGCATCTCCAGCATGGGGTGACTTCTTCCTCCCCTCCTGCCTCAGGACTCACCAAAAATTCTCATTTCACATCTTTCTTGGTACAAGCCTCTTCAGCTCACTGAATCCGAGGTGGTCTCGTGTTGCTAGCTCGGGGTTTGAAGCGCTGAAAAGGTCTCCCTGGGCTGAAACTCTTCCCACCTCTCTGCAGGAGTTTGTAGCCTCTGCTGCTAACCTTGTCCTGCCGTGGCCTCCGAAGCCATAATTATCACAAACATCACCTCTGCCAGCTCTTAATTTCACCTAAAATGCCCCAAATCTTAAAGCAGCCTTGCTAAGATCTCACAGCAGACCATGCAGTTCCTCGACAGCCAGATGGCTCTGGGAAAGCTGTCGTGGTTTGGAGTCCTTCAAAAACCTGTTCAGGCCACCAATGCTCCAAAAGCTCACTCTCTTACCCAAAATCTCTGGCCAACCTTTGTCAAAATATGCTTCTATTTTTGGCTTTCCCAGTAGAGCAGCTTCTTGCAGGAGGCACAGTCCCATAGGTGGGTCTTGGTGCCTCTTGCACTTGGCTGGCAGAGCGGCTGGGCGAGCGGATCCCTACTCTATGGGAAGGACATCACCTTTGCTTGCCTAATTTCCCTGGGGATGCTGCAGCATGAGGATGGGAGTGCAGGCAGCTGCCTGCAAGCTGTGAGAACTCCTCCCACGGGATGGCAGAAAGCAAGCACCCTCTCTAGCTCCATAAGTGCTCCCCGTGGCTCAGCACAGCCTTGGCACCCCAAATAGCAGGAGTCCCCAGAGCGGGTGCTCCTTCCCTGGGGTCACTCCTCAGGGACCCTGGCTCTGCACAGGTCTTTGGTTGCCTTGAGGGAGCCATGAAGAGGAGGAAGATGCTCGAGAGTTGTCCTGGGCATCTCTCCACCATCCCACGGTGGCAGCTTGGTGGCTCTGCAGGTCTCCTGTGAGGGACCAGCTTGGTCCCACCCCTGTGGACTGCTTGGAGCATCCCGGTGGCTATCTCCCATCTCTTGCAGGCTTCGATCCCGACATGGTGACGCTGGTGCTCTCCATCGGCAGAAGCAAGTCCATTAGGCACGTCTCTCTGGGGAAAAACTTCAACATCAAATCCAAGTAAGTGCAAAGCTGCAGCACTCGGGCCAGGAGCCATTCTGGCACCATTCACCCACCTCGACTCTCTCTCCCCATCCAAAGCCCATGGGCTGGTTGGGAATGCCAGGGATTGCCTGCCCGTCCTGCCTGCTCCAACCCAACGGGGAGCCTGGGGCCATGGGGAGACCATCGCCAGCTCCTGGCACGGTCCCCATGGGACCACAGGCACTGCAGGGACAGGTCACAGCCTCAGGCAAGAGCGGGAGGGAGGACGGAGCTCTGCCAKCTGCCCCCGTGGCCCCGGGGGACGCGTGTGTAACCCCCCCCACCTCTCCTGCAGGGAAGGGCTGTTGGACGTCCTGCACCGCATCGTCCAGCTCACCCAGGAGGATGACTGCGTAAGTCCAGCTTGCCCTCAACCGCCCCAACCATCCCACCCGTGCTCTCGGTCGCCCTCCACCACCACCGTGCAGCCTCCGTGCCGGGGTGCCATCCAGATCTTTTCCAGCAATGGCTGGGAGCAAACCTCCCTCCCTCCCACTGCCATTCAAATCTTTCTGCTCTTATTTTCCTCCGTCTGAAGCAGATGCTCAGACAGAGAAGCGAGAGCTGTTCCTGTTCATCTGGGAAAGCGGGAGCCTGTGTCTGGCTAAAGGCACGGAGGAGATGCTTGGTGTAACCTGGCTGCAGCCCAGCTTTCCAAAAAAAAAACCTCTTTCCCCCTCGCTGCCTGCCAGGCATCTGAGCTAAATCCAGGGTGCTGCCTAAGCACCCATTGCCCTCCTGTTTCTTGGGGTTCAGCATGACTTGGGCTCTCCAAAACCAGCACCAGGTCCCCGCAGCAGCTGCCAGCCCAGCGGCCGCCGGACGGGGATGGAGGCTGTGTCTGCAAGGGTGACACACATCCTGACGTGTGTCCTGGCCACCTCTCCCCCTCCTTGTCCCCTTTCTAGCCTCTCCAGTCCCTGTCCGTGGCTGAATCGCGCCTCAAGCTGGGAACCAACGTCCTGCTGAGTGCCCTGGGCAGTAACACCAGCCTCATCGCTCTGGACATCAGTGGCAATGCCATGGGGGACACAGGGGCCAAGATGCTAGCCAAGGCCCTGCAGATCAACACCAAGCTCAGGTAGCAGCAGGTCCACGTCACCCTGTGGGTGCCCTTCCCACCTTGTGCCGGGTGGCCCTGATACAGCGGTCCTGGTTGTGATGCTGGTGCCGTCAGAGGAGGTTTATCATGGCTCCTGGTGACCACAGATGTGGGCCTGGACCATTCCTGGTGCACGGTCAGATGTTGTGACCCTATCTTGCTCTCATGGCAGTCGTCTGGCAGTGCTGGGGACATGTGAAGGGCAAAAGAGCAGCTCAATCCCTGCCCCAGCACTTGCCAGCTCTTTGCCAGGCTCCTGCACAGCCCGGGATGCTGCAGCCCGGACCCTTGCAGTCACTGCCCTCACCGCACGCTCTGGCATCAGTTCCTAAAATGCCATTTTTTGACCACATTGTGCCCRCAAAGTGGGCAGGGGTGTCTGCAGGGGACGGGGAAGGGTCTCCCAGCCAGGGATGTTCCTCGGGGGGGACGTCTGTCCCTGCCAGCAGGATGGTGCCTGACCGTGTCCTCCCTGCCCTTCACTCCCTCCAGGAACCCGCGTACTTTACAGCTCCTTGCAAAGTCCAAGTTTAGGTTTTGAATATTGAGATTCAGATTTTTAACCCCATTTCTAGGCTTTCTGGTGCCTGGGGTCAGCCTTGGGCTCACTCTTCCCGGCACCCGGTGGGTGGGCACCCACCTCGGGGCTGCATGGGTGCGGGCAGGGCTCACTTGTGTCCTTCTCTTTGCAGGACCGTGGTTTGGGACAGGAACAACACAACTGCCCATGGGCTGCTGGAGGTGGCTCAAGCTTTGGAGAGGTAAGGAAGGAGCCGCTTGGTCCTCCTGGCTTGCTACCACCATGCAAAAGAGCCCTGGCATCAGGATGTCACCGTCCCCAGGGCCTCTTGTCCCCTTGAAGCAGCAAGTGCATCACACAGTTGCATACAGGTTGCAAGGGAGTTGGTCCACAGCTCGGGCCTTGCAGTCAGCAAAGCAACTTGCCACCCGTTTGGTGATGGCACCTTCGTTACCGACCTCAGGGGCTCCCCTGGGCTTTGCATCCCAACCCAGCACAGCCCCACGTCACCCAAGGCAGCCCCCAGCAAGCACGAGGGGATCTGCTGTTGGTGGAGATGTGATGCTCCTCTCCTCCCTGCCCATGAAAGATGGGTAGAAGTTGTCCACCTGCCAAGCACACCGTCAGGTCTGGTGTTTGGCTGTGCAGGTTCTCTGGAGGTCTGAAGAAAGAGGGGTGGATGGAGAGCCTGGGTGGGTGGTCACTGCCACCCCACCGAGTTTGGCCGTCCCCATCTCCAGGGCTGGACCTGGGGGCAATGTCTGGGCTGCCGTCGGGTGGGCTCTGGACCGATGTTATGTCTGTGGGGAAATGCACGGCAGGGATGAGCCCCGTGAGGCTGACGAGGGGTCCGGCAGCTCCCGCTCACCCCCGCGCTGCCTCGCAGGAATTACACCCTCAAGTCGATGCCCTTGCCGATGAGCGACGTGGCGCAGGCGTACCGCAGCAACCCCGAGAAAACGGAGGAGGCGGTGCACAAGGTGGGGGGATGCGGGCCTGGGGGCATGGGGCCGGGTGCCACCGATGCCGGCTGCTCATGGCCTCTTGCCTGCTGCAGCTCCAGTCCTGCCTGACGAGGAACCAGCTGCGGCGCACGCTGCCCGCGCAGACCTTCCGGCTGCAGCAGGGCATCCTCACCACCTCTTCCGAACAGGTTTGCCGGCCAAATTGCTGCATGGCACTGCCCTCCGCTGCCCCAAACAACCCTGGCTAGCTCGTGTGAGCTCTTGGAAGCAGCACATACCCCTTTTCACCTTTCCTGGGTGGAGGGCAGAGCAGTCCGGAGGGATGAGAGTGGGGCCAGGCAGAAAGAATATCTCCGAGGAACCCTCCTGGTTGCGTCCATGCATTTCATGCATATGCAACGCTGGGATATCTCGCTGCTACGATACCCCACGCAGCCTGTTTCCAGCTCCCTGTGCACGCTCGTGAGCAAATCTCTGCTATGTGGCATCCCCAGTTATTAGGCAGGGATGCTCTGGGGGCTGTAACCCACCTGTGCCCCCACTTGCCCCATCGGGCAGTGCCAGCACGTCCTTCTCCGGGAAAGTCACGGCAAGGAGGGGAACTGGCAGTGCTGCTCCGGCGTCGGTGCGTGATGCAGCCTCTCTGCGCTCCAGATGGTGAACGAGATCTGCCTGAGCGTGCAGAAGCACGTCGACATCCTCAGCGCCTGCCCCGGCAGGGAGGCGGAGGCGGACATCCTCTGCGCGGAGGAGGCCATCAGGAACGCCAACCTCTCCGTCAGCGTGAGTCTGCCATGCAGGGAAACCCCTCAACTCGCCCGGCTTCAATTCAGGATCGAAGCGGGTTATTGATTAGTTAATGATATAATTAACCGGCAGTCGGGGAACACCAGAATTGTCAATGCAACACATGCACATCACTGAGCCCTTGCAAAATGTTAAACAACAGCTGTGAATTTCTGAATCCCCTTCTAGAACAAGTCCCAAAACATTCTTAATCCCCCCCCTCCATGCACACAGGTGTGTGCACACACCCCGGGAACGGGGGGTTACAAGGGCACCCCCTGCTCGTGCACCCCTTCTTGGGGGAGGAGGGTGCTCCAGCTTTGGGCACACCCGGCAACCCACGGATGTCCACGCTGGTGAGAAACACTCCCCGCATCCCCGGGGTGTTCCCTCCTTGGGGCACCCTCATCCCACCCCRGCTGGATGCAGCCCAGCGATGAGGATGCTCCATCAGCCCATGACAAAGGCCACCACGTTGGCTGGGCAGCTCCTGGTGCTGTCAGCCCTGGTTTGATCCTCCTGGTCCCGCTTCTCTCTCCCCATSGCACCTTTTCCTCCTCCTCCTCCACTTCTCTTCAAACCACCTCCTTTTCCTTTTTCCCAACTGTCTTGGCACCCCGCCGGGTACTTAATCCGGTGGAGATAGGATTTAAGAGGACAGTGCTGATGGTGGAAAGGTGGTGAAAGGGATGGGAAAGGATCTCCCCTGATGCGGGCAGCAGCATGGCTGGGTGCAGGGGGGGAAGGAGGGTCAGTGGGTGGTGGGGAGCAGTTGACGGTCCGGCTGGGGGGACACAGGGACTGCGAGGGGCCAGGATGCCCAACCCTGGCCCAGCAAAGCCAGAAGGTCGCTGGGTCTCCCTAGCTGATGCAGGCGATGCTCTTCCACGGGGCAGCCACGGATGCAGGCTGCGMATGGAAGGGTGGAAAGCAAGGATGAGGTGCAATGGGATGATCCATGCTGTCTCTCTTGCCATGGCAGATCTTGCCCCTCTTGTACGAAGCGGGAAACACCCCGTACCAGAACGGGAAGCTGCAGCATAAGCTGGAGTGTCTCACGGAGGAAGCGTCACAGACCTGCGGCCGGGAGATCCAGGTGGGCACCTGCGGGGAGCTGCTGGTGGCATGGGATGCTCGTCAGCCTTGGCCTGAGGATGAGGGACATGGTGTCTCCTGGAAACCACGTGAATCCTGATAGAAAAGACACTGAAAAATCCCCTTTCCTCCCCAAACTTCAGGCGATCATGCAGACAGTGCTGGACACGGCACACAGCCTCTGCCCGGCCGTGGTGCAGAAGAGCGGGGTCAGAGACCARCTGGCCAAGGCCATGTCAGAGCAGATCTACCTCCAGGATCACCTCAACCTCAGCGCCGTCCTAGACCAGATGATCACCGATGTCTTCAGCAAGCTGAAGTAGGTGACGTGCCGTTTTTCTTTCTCGCTCGGCAGCTGGCTCTCACCCACGGGGCCAGATGAAGATTTTGGGGGCTCCCTACCAACTGCTCCCCTCCCCACGTGGTGGTGGTGGTGGTGTGCTGGGTCCTGCTGCTGCGTTTTCCCAGCTGTGGCTTTGCTTCCCACTCAGATCCAGTTCGGATGTGTCCCTAGGGAGTGGGAAGTCCCATGGGGCGGTGTTCCTGCAGGCACATCCCCGTGGCTGGCAGAGGGGAGCCCTGAGCATCGATGGGGCGGATGCGCTCGGCATCCTCCATCCCAGCCAGCACCTGCTCTCGTTCCTGCTCCGGCAGCACGCACCCAGTGAGCCAGAGCCCAGGGCATGTCCTGGGTGCTCCTCGGGGTGCCACGGCCGAGCATCCACCTCCCCAGCAAGGCTCTCCCTGCAGGGGCCGGCCCCATAGCTTGCAGGGGCTGTGGGTGTTGGCCCTGACACCCCTCTCTCCACTCCCAGTGAAATCAAGCTGTCCGTCACAGCCGCCGTGGCCGACTGCATCGTGGATGCCGTGCTGGGAGACCTGACCGTCGCCCAGTGCAAGCTGGTGAGCGTCGGGGGATGCCAGCCCCTGCGGAATGGGGATGCGGGGCTGGGATGCGGGGTGGGGGTCTGGCTACCCCGGCATTGCCCAAGCACCAGCCATTGCTGTGACCACGGATTTGCTGTCTGGGAAGCAAGACAATTCCCACCCAGGCTGGTTTTCCTCCCAGGTAATCCTCTCCCAGTGCAGTCACTGCAGCGTTAACGTCCTGAGCGAATTCCGGGAGCCGCCCCA
Source organism: Phoebastria nigripes (assembly GCA_035582835.1). NCBI lineage: Eukaryota > Metazoa > Chordata > Aves > Procellariiformes > Diomedeidae > Phoebastria > Phoebastria nigripes. The sequence continues at coordinate 1,082,030 of JAYKAV010001975.1, read as the reverse complement.
TAGCGGGGGATGCCGGGGTGAAGCCGGGCACCGGCCGCTCACGCACCGGGGCAGGCGCGGGGCAGCTGCGCCAGGGCCGACAGCCGGCTAATCAGGCCTAAATCCGCTCGCAAATCCCGGGTAGGGAGCAGAGCAGCACGGAGCACGCAGGGCGGCCGGGCGCGCTTCAGCCCTTGGGATACTTTAAGCGCTTCCTAATGGTTTTAGGCAGAGAGCCTCCCCAAGCAGGGGCTCGACCTCCCGGCGCTGCTGCCGGAGCCGGCTGAGGATGATGCCGCCGCGCCGGCGAGGGGCAAGAATCCTCTGGACCTCGCCGCCGAGGAGGTAGGGTCTGACCCCGCTGCCACCGCGTGATGCCCGCGCTATAACCGCCTTTTTATCCGCCTTACCGGATGATGCCGGGCTTAACGCCACAGCCTCTCTGGGCACACGCACCCCCRGCACCCCCCCAGGGCAGCGCTAAGGCAATTAGTGCTGGGAAATGGGACCGTTAGCCTGCCCGGCCATGCTGCCTGCCCTGCCGGCACCGGGAGCGTGTCCTTGCGGTGGCGCGGGCTGGTCCTGGCCACACGCAGCCCCTCCGGCTGGCCGTTGCTTTGGGACCTGGGGTCCAGCRCAGCACGGGGTCTCAGCCAGGAAAGCATCTGATCCGGCATCACGGGTGGTTTCGGTGCCGGACCGAGATGAGGGGGTGCAGCCCTGGGGGTGATGGAAGGATTGCACCCCTCACCGGGCAAAGCCTGGCTGGCTCCGGCTGTCGCGGGATGCCGCTTGCTATGGCCAGCTGGTCAACGCCAAAGCCACCACCGTCCCTCTCTCCCTGCAGTACAAGATGGCCCTGCGGAGGAAAAACAAGCATTTCAGGAGCATTCGGCCCACGCCAACCGTGAGAAGTAAGGCCACCGCGTGGCTTTCCCTTTGCCACAGCTTTGCTGTGCCGCCTTCGCCAGGGCATGGCAGGGTCGGGGGGCTCGCAGCAGCAATCTGGGGGGCTGCTGGGCAGAGCCATCCATGATGATGCCAGCAGAGGCTGGCAGGGATCTGGCCCCTTCGGAGAGCCTCTGCCGGTGCCGTGTCATGGGTCTGCAGGCAAAGCTCACCTTGAGCTTGCTCTTGTGCTGTTTTTGGGGGGCTGGCTGGCTCAGCCCCCACAGGTAGCCCTGAGCTCCCTCCCCATGTAGCCAGGGAGGGGTGGGAGGTTTGCCCATGACTCTGGATGCCATGGCATCTCCTCCCACCACAGGCATGGGCATCACCAACCCACCCAGTACCCCAGGGACCTGGCACAGGAGAGGAAACGTTGCCCACGGGCGCTCCTGCTGCTGAGCTGCCCCAGGCTTCGCCGCCACTGGTGTTGCCCCACGGAGCCCTGCGTGCCCGGGGTGGGGGGCAGGATCGAGGGAGGCCAGGGGCAAGGACCCCCTGAAGGGTGACTTCTACTTTTTGGGGGCTTTGGCTGTGAGGCGTATGTGGCTTTGGCTGAAGCAGAGCTCGCGCCAGACCCCAGCACCTGGCACCCAGGTGTCCCTAGGGGACCCCTGACGTCCCCAAGCCCAACAGCATCCTGACCCCTGATGTCCCTGAGCCTGGCAGCTCATCCGTCCGGTGGGTAACGGGGGGGGCTGAGGAGCTGCCTGCAGAGCAAAACGGGGTGCATTTGTGGGTGCCGCTCGCTGGGCCAGCGCTGGCAGAGCTGGTGCCGTACAGCCGCTGCTGGTGGTGGGGGTCGGCTCGATCGCTGCCAGAGCTTCCCCCCCGCACCCTCCCATGCACGCAAACCTCTGGGGACCGTGGCAGGCTCCGGCTACGCCGCAAAGCYGCTGCCCCGGGGGGCCGCCGCGCAAGCTCTCGGCGGGCACGGCYGCGCTCCCCTCCCCACGGCGTGGCACGGCGCAGCCAGCGCCGCGCTGACCCTCCACGCGTGGGTGAAGGTGACGGCGGCGATGATGGGGAGGCCTGGCGAGGCCGGGTGCCAACCGGGGCCCTCTCGCCCCACGTAGGTGTCTCGGAGCTGGAGCCGGCGGCGGGTAGGGACGCCAGCGGGCTCCGAGCTCACCGGGCGCCGCCGTCACTCAGCCCCGCCGCGCCGCCGGCACGCCCTGCCTCCACAAAGGATGCTGAGCCTGCGAGCGGCTCGCTCCCCTCCACGCAGCCTGCCACCGCCGCCACCGCCGGATCCCTTATGGACCTGCCGACCGCCGGCGAGAAGCTGGAGCATTGCACCAAAGCCAGGCCCCGGCCCAACCGCCGGCACAAGCAACCGCCCAGCAAACCAAATGTAAGGGGGGGGAACGGTTGGCAAGGGAGGGGGGGGTGGATTTGGGTGGTTTTTTCCTTTTTTTCCTCTATTGGGTGAATGATTGCAGTCGGTATTTGTTGCAAGGCAGGAAAATGAGATGCGCGGAGCGGCGGCTGGTTTATTATCCTGCATTTCAGTCACTGCCGGAGCCCCCTCGGAGGAGGGGGGCAGCCCGAAAGGATGGGCTGGGGGGGTGTAGGGAAATCATCCATCCCTTTTCCTGCTGCTTGCTGGGAGATGCCGAGCGGTGGGAGCCGGCAGAGAGGCAGGGGGGGAATGAAAAAACCCGCAGAGTTTGGGCGCAGAGGGCCGGTGCCTTTGCCAATGGCTCCGGCTGCCTCTCTCCTCCTGCGCCCAATTTGCTCCCCCCCCCACCCCCATCCAAAAGCCATCGGCCCCAAAGCACCAGCAGCCGCCACGGCTCCCAGTGATGCTGGTGGGGCTCTGCCGGCCGGTGGGTTTTGCCTACCCCCCCCCCCCCCCCCACTGAAAGGGCGAGCGCCTGGGGATCCTGCCTTCGCAGCCCCCTTCCCAAAGGAAAAGTAACTTTTGGGTGCAGTCGGTGGAAAGTCCGGCTCCGTCGCCATCCCCAGGGCCGGATCCTGCTGGCATCACCTCATCCCTGTGCCACCGTGATGCAGCTGGATCCTTCCACCTGCCGGAAAGCCCCGGCTCGCACAGCGGCGGTGATGCTCGCCCTTGGACCGTGGTGGGACCAGCGCTGCCGCGGGGCCGGAGGAGAGGCAGGAGCTGTTTCCCGCAGGCAGGGCGGATGCTGGAAGCTGGCAGGGAGCGGGCAGGGCCTGGGGGCCATCACCTTGGCACATCTCTCCGCAACGGGATGGGCACGCTCAGCAGCCAGGGTTGGCCAAGCCTTGAGCGAGGACGGGCTTTGATGGATGTGATGTGACAGGGAGAGCCGAGCTGGGATGGCTGGAACGGCTCCTGAGCGGCATCAATCCAGYTGTAATGAAAAGTCGTTATGGATTGAAATGTCACCGATGGGGAAGCGCCTCCCTCTCGTCGATAGGAAGTCACCGATGCGGTGCCATGTGCCGGGGCGAGGAAGGTGCTGTGGAGGAAGGCTTGGCCATGGCGTGGACCGCTTTGCCATGGGGATGGAGCGGGTGGCCTTCATGCAGGCTGTGGTGGCACTCCAGGGTTGGACTTGAGGATGAGCACTGGCCTGAAGGATGCAGATGTGGGTCCAGGCAGCTCACCCGCTCCATCACCCACCAGCAGCGTGGGTGTCCCTGCCGTGGAACTCAAACGGAGGAAGCATCCCTTCCAAAGGCTTCTCCCATGGGACAGTGGGGTCGGAGACCTGGCCCAGCTCTAGGAGGGCTTTAGCAGGATTTGTCATCCTGTGTCACCAAGGAGGGTCAGAGGCACCTTACCTGTGTGTAACGCGCAGGTACCTGAGCCTGTATGGATGCCATGCCCCAGCCACCGTGCTGGGGAGCCACCAGCACCCCAGACGTGGCACCCAGCGGGGTGCAGGGGGCTGGCAGTCGAGCTGCCCTGCCGGCACAGGCAGGGCGAGGAGCTGGCAGGAGCCCGGGGCAGGCTGGAGCTCCCGATGCCCCAGGGATGCGGCAGGATCAAAGCTGGGATACAGCTGATAACACCGTGGTCTGGCTTTTGTGCTGGATGCACAGCGAGACAGAGGGTGCCAGCACCCCCCCCCACCCAGGCACCCGCTTGTAGGGTGGCACGTGTTTGTGCGTGGGGGTATCTTTGCCCCGCGCCGGGCTGACAGTCGCGCTTGCTCGCAGGTGCAGCCCGTGGCCTGCGAGAACAGCGAGGACAGGAGCATCACCCGCGTGGATGAGGGGCTGGAGGACTTCTTTGCCAAGAGGCTCATCCCAGAGGAGCTGCCGTAAGCCCAGGGGGGTGCCCGGGGTCCCCTGCACCCAGCCCCAAGATTTCACCTACCCTGCAAATGCTGCTGGTCCCAGCAGGGATGCTGGGGAAAACATCCCTTCTTACAGCAGGCACCCAGCTTGTGCATCTCCCCGGGGCATCGCCGCGGGCAAGGCTGGTGGGAGAGGGCTGGGATGTGGCTACGGGGTGCAGGATGCAGCCAGCACCCCGCTCTCATGAGCCTGGGGAGGGGCTGTGGGGCCCGTCCCATAGCGAGGAGGCAATGGTGCAGCACCCATAGGGTCCCACGCTGGGAACAGCTGCCCTTGCCGGGACAGCGTCATCTCAGGTGGGGTGTCTGGGGTCTGGATCTATCCCTTTGGGGTGGGCAGCAGGGGGAAAAAAAAWGATCCCTAGCCCCTCGGCAGCCCAGAGCTCACCTTTCCCAATGCTTCATCTCTCCCCAGCCCCACGGCTCCRGAGACCTGCCCGGGATCAGCCCCTCTGGCCCCCTCCGGCTCCCGCACCCTCAAGAAGAAAATTGGGATTTTTTTTGCCTTCAAGAAACCCAAATCCAGCCGGGGCTCGAGGTGTGAGAAGGAACCCGAGGGTGGCCCCGCCGTCCCCAGGAGCAGGCGCTCGATGCTCAGTGACATTTTACGGGCCCCCAGCAAGGCGGGCGAGGCGGGCAAGCCGCTGAGTAAATCRGAGGAGGGGGGGCTCGCTGCCGAGCCCCGGGCAGAGCCCGAGCACTGCCAGACCCCCGACTCTGCCCGCAGGATCCGGCCCAAGTACTCACGGGAGGGCAAATCCCAGTCGCTCATATTGCTGTCCGGGGAGGATGAGGATGCGCTGGGGGTCAGGCATGACAAGGTAAGTGCTGTCACTGTCACCGAGCCACCGCCGCTGACCCTGCTGTTCAGCTTGGCTGGTGGTTGCTGCTCCCACCCAAGGGTGCTGGTGGTGGGGTCAGCCGGGCACCGCAGGGGGACGTGGGGACACTGGAGCGATGGCTGGGGACATCGCTGCTGGGTTGTGGCCATGCCTCCATCTCCCAGGGGCACGGCTGGGGTTGGGGACCTGGATGCCCCGCAGGCAGGTGGGTGCTGTGGGTGCTGTGCTGGGTGCTGTGCCCCTGGCAGGGCTGTGTCTGTCCCGCAGAAGAGGCACCTGGAGAAGAGCGAGGGGGAGCTGCCCGGCTCCTTCGAGCAGCGCATGCAGGTCATGCTCCACCGCATTGGCGTCACCAAAGGCCCGGCCGCCGAGGGCAAGAAGCAGCAGGTGGGRAGCGGCTCCACTTTCGGGGTGGATCCTGCAGCCAAAGGGCAGGCGGAGGTGGTGGTCCATGGGATGGGGGTCCCCCAGCCAGGACCGGCAGCGCACAGCTCTGTGCTGCCACTGCCCRTGGCCTCTGTCCTGTCACCTAACCCCCTGCAAGGGGACCAGTATGTGGGCTCCTATGTGCTGCACGGTGTCTGTCTGTCTGTCCCTCCTTCCCTGGCATGCACCCATCCCCTGCGCCCACCCCAGAGCCCAGCAGCACCCTGCCCTCCGCCACCCATCGTCACCGAGGGCACTGCCACCCTGACCCCCCCCCCCACCAGGTTTCTTTCCCCTTGCAGAGCAAAGACAGCGAGATCAAGAAAGCCGGCTCAGATGGTGAGGGGCTGCGTCCTCCCCACCCTGACCCCCACCTGGCTGGGCACCCACGGGGTGGGCACGGGCAGGCCCCCCTCCCCGCCCCCCAGCTGTGGGTCCCACTGCGTCCCCCCCTTGCTGGGTGCTGGTGGCACGGGACAGACCCCAGCGTGCTGATGCTGGCCGGTGGCTTGTGCTTGCAGGGGACATCGTGGACAGCTCTGCGGACTCCCCCCCCTCCCTGAAGGCACGCACACACTCCGTGTCCACAGGTGGGTCACCGGTGGGTGCCGGGGGGGGGGGGTGTCACACTGGCCCCTAAGGCAGAGGGATCTGTTCCCTCCGCTAGCACCAAGCAGCGCTGGATGGGGACTGGAGCCAACGGGCACTGGTGGGCACCTGGGCAAGGTCCCACCCTCAGGAGGGTGCCCGGCACCCACGGGTGCCCAACCCTGGCGATGGCGGACGGAAACCCAGCCCTTTGCCCTGGGTCCCTGGGGGGGCTGCAGGCTGGGTCCCAGCACCAAGAGCCATCCCCTGGGGCTGTCACTGCTGGGCACCCACAGCTCTGCCCTGCCTTCCCCGCAGACGCACCCTTCCGCAGCCCAGCCACCGYGACAGAGCCCAGCGCCGGCCCGGCCGAGCCCCGGCCAGCCTGGAAAGCCCTGGGGAGGCAACTGCTGGCCGAGCCGCAGGGCACCAGCTCCAACCAGCCCTGGCATTCATTCATCCTGGCTGAGCCCAGCGGGCTGCCGGAGCCCGGGGGCCGGGAGGGCTGGAGCAGCAGCCTGCCGCGGCCGGGGAGGAGYGCGCCGGCGGCTCTGCCGCGGAGGGTCAGCCATGGCGGGGAGGCGGGTGCCAGCAGCCCCCTGCCCACCCTGCCTGCACGGCCCGACACCGAAGGTAGGGATGTGCAAGCTGCCGACGGGATCCCCCACCTCACTGCTGGTGTCTTCCTGGAGCCCCTTGGGAATGGAGGGCAGCAGGGACCCAAGCACCCAGCGCTGGGTGCTGATGGGGGGCTGCCAGGAGGTYGGGGTGCTGCAGGCTCCCCCCGACGGCACCTCCCCGCTGCTTTTGCAGACAACCGGCTGACGCCGTGGCTGGCGGCACCATGGGGGACCGGCCGCCGAGCTGTGTCCGTCCACGAGGAGCAGCTCAGGGAGCCCGAGTGCCCGGCAGAGCTGGGAAGTAAGTGGGGGCTGGCGTGGGACCCCAAACCCCCTTGCACCCCACGCCGGAGGAGGCAGGCGGTGGCATCCCACGTGYCTGGTGGTGCTGCCTGTCTCAGCTGGTGGGCGGCTGCCCGCGGTGCCGGGGTGATAGGCGACGGCATCGCCACACTGGGAAGATCCTAGGGGGGGCTTGGCATTGGGATCGGCTCCTGCAGCAGCCGGGCTGCCCAGGCTCGCAAGCAGAAAGGGGGCAGGAGCCAGGCAGCTGCGTCCCACCGTAACGCAGGGCTGGGTTGTGTTTCCCCCAGCRGGCACCGTCCCTCTGCGCCTGCGGCGGTCGCCTGTGTTCAAACGGAGGACCAAGCACGACTCCCTCCCCGAGCCCGGACCATCCTTGGTTGCTGCAGGTGAGATGCGATGCTCCCCCTCCCTCGTACCCCTGCTAAAGCAGGTGTTGGGGTATGGAGGGTTCCCCCCACGCTCACCCCAGCACCCGTGACCTCTCCAGGTGCCACGCCGCAGGACTGGCCCCGCGCCGGGCTGGAGGAGCCGCAGGCTGGAACGGGCACCGAAGGCGAGCGGCCGCAAGCCCTGGCACAAACTGTTGCGAATGCACAAGACTCAGCAGCCGTAGACCAAAGACGCCCGGTGCCAGGCCGGGGGGAGCCAGCCCTGGGACAGTGAAGCCCCTGCATGCCGCTGCACTGTTCCCAATAAAACCCTGCAAGCAAGCGCGCGGTGCCGGGGTGATTGGCAGCTGGGGTGCAGAGAGCAGAGCCGGGGCGCAGGTCTGCTCCATACCGGGCTGGCGTGGATGCGGCCGCGGGGCCAGCTAACGACAGCATCACCCACCTTTCCGTTGTGGGGACGGCCGGGCCACCAGCATCGCCTGGGAGGGCAGGGATGCCCAGGGACCGTGCCAGAGCCCTCGGGCATCGCCTTCCCCGGATGGCTGCYGCGGGCGGGAGCTGGTGATTTTAGGCAGCAGCTGGGCAGGCAGCGCAGGCAGCGGTGGTGCTGGCAGCCAGCCATTTTTAGCAAGCACTACCAGGGCCCTTTCACCACTCCAGCTCCTTGCCCCACAGGGTACCGCTCTCTCCAGCCCCCCCCCCCCAGGACGCAGGTTTCCATCAGCGGGACCACAACCCACGGCATTTCAGCACACAGCTCTGCAGCCGAGCTCCAGCYCCGCAAGCAATCCCCACGGCACCGGCGTTACCCCAACACCCAAGCGGCTTTCTCCTGTGTTGACCTCCGCTCCGGACCAAATGCATTCCTTACACGGATGTTTACGACAAAGCAGCAAGATGCTTACTTTTTCTTTTTTTTTTTTCCCTTTTTTTTTTTTTTTTAATACAAGAGCTGTGTATTTAAAAAATATACAATTTTTATTTTTAATTTCTACAGCATAACCCTGCGGGATATTTTTTGTAATGAACAGTGCAGGACCCTACCTAAACAAATCAATAAAACGTCCAGACTCCTGCGCTGCCTTCGGAGCGGGGATCAGGTTGTGGGGCCTCTGCTATGGTGGCACTGGGTCACCTCTCGTCCCCGCTCGCTGGGCCAGGCCGTTTGGAAAGGATGGAGAGGGAAAGGTGGCAGAGGGACGCTGGCTCATGCACAGGCATCCCTGAACGGATGCTTTTTTCCCCCTCTCAGCGCTGAGGGTGCTGGCCTTCAACAGATCATGTCCCCAGCATCTCTGGAGCCAGGGTCTCTCCAGCCAGGCCAACCCACTCAGCGGTCCCCTTGGGGACAGGGGTCCGGGTGTCCCCCCCTGCCCCATCCCTCCCCCAGCTGCTCTTCCCAGGCAGCCCTAAAATTGTTTTGGCTGAACCGGTGAAGAAACGAAGGGCTGGGCTCAGGAGTCCACCTCCCTGTCTGTGAGTATCCAGCAAGCCCACTTCAGCATCGCCTTCGAGATCCTACAAAACCAGACCGGGGGAGCCAGGGTGAGAAGGGACCCGGCTGGGGACACAGCGCCGCGCACCGGGGCAGCCCGGTGACGAGGGGTAAGGCAGAGTTTGGGGACCTGCTGCAGGGATGCAAGCAGTGATGCCCGCATCCCATGGGGCCAGCCGTGGGGGGAACAAGGGATGGCAGTACGAGGCCATCGCTGCACTGACCTGACGGATCTTATCCGCTCGCAGAGCTCGGGGCTTGGTGCCTCGTATCTGTACTGGACCGGCTTCTCCTTCACGTACTGCAGAAGCGAAGGGGAGGGTGAGGCTGGTCTGCCCCAGCCGCAAAGCCCAGAGCACAGCCCCACCATGCAGCCCGAGACCCCCGATACACCTAGGAAAACTCTGCAGTCCCTCCCTCAATTGTTTCCTGTTCTTCCAATCTTATTTTACCCAGAGAGCTGGAAGATGCTCCAGCAAGTGTTGGTTCCCACCCAGCTTGGGCTCAACCACATCTTCAGCCCTCCTTTGGGAGGGTTGGGGCCCCCGTCTATGTCAACACCCGCTTTCAACTCCCCATCCCCACCAGCCAGGTGAGGAAAGGCTTTGGGGATGGACACCAGCCGTGGGGGGACACACGAGAGCCTCCCCGGCGACCACCCCCCAGGGGACCCCACCAGCTGCTTCATCTTTACCGGCTGCAGAGCTCTGCGCTGCTCCGGCCTGGAGCTGGGGCCGCTCGCTGGGGATGCTTGCTCTTCGTCCTCCTCTTCCTCAGAGAGCTCCTTTCCACGCCGCAGCCCCATCTCCTCCTTTCTGCTCTTCTTCGCGCCCCGTGTGCTCATGAACTCCACCCTCCTGCCTGTGCCTCTCCCCCTGCCCCACGGGGCACCTCGGGGATGCTGCTGCCTACCGAGGGCCGGCAGCGCCTGGCCGTCTCCTACCAGCAGCTTTCTCTTGGCACCCACAGCATCTCCTCCCTGGGTCCTGGCACGAGCCGGACCATGCTTCAACGGATCTGGAGGGAAAGCTGTGCCACTGGAGTCCGCCTGCTCCCTGTGAGGCATCCCTTCAGGCAGGGATTGCAAGCGGCTGCTGGGCAAGACGGGAAAAGCCGGAGAAAGAGTCGGCAGGGTGGCTTGAGAGCCCCCCGATACCTGCGGGCCTCGAGCAGGGCAGGGGGCATCGCAGGCTGCGTCCGCAGCTGACGTTGCCTGCATGGTGCCGGTCTCTGCCGGACTGGTATTGCCATAGGAGCGGAGCAGGGAGGGAGAAGAGGTCTGCACCGGCTCTCCCTGCGGCAAATCCTCGGGAGAGTCCTGGCTGCACGGTTCCAGCAAGTCGGGGGTGTTGCTGTCAGCAGCCACATCTTGCTTGGTCTTTGGTGAAAGGTCGTGTTGAAAGGTCTTCTCTGGTAAGAGAAAATGCGTGGTCAGCTTGGGCAGGGGGCAGGCGGCCGGTCGTGGGACCTGCCCCAGYACATCGGGTTGGGCAGGAGGGCATCGGAGCTGTGAACGACGGAGGCACAGGGCAATGGGAACACTACAGCACTACTTTTTGGCCAGGGGAAAGCAAGCCAGCATCCAGGGTGAGCTACATGGTCACCCAGTGTGAGGAGAGGGGGTTGTCTCCTGCCGGCGAGGCAGGCTGGATGCCCAGGGGCATGGGGACTCACCATCCGAAGAGCTCAGGGTCAAAGATATGAGGGGGAGCCTGTTCCAGGGGTTGTCCAGGGATCCCTCTGAGCTCTCCGACAAGGCTGTTGACTCMGCAGCTGCAATGATCAAATTGGGAGGTTGATTTTGGCAAAGAAAGTGGCTGCTCGCTCCCAACCCTGCGGTGGCTACAAAGAACTGTGCACGAGGTCTCGGACAGAGACGGCACTCGAGGGGAGCTCCAAGAACCCCCTCCAGCTGAAACTGGGGCGTACTCCAGCCAGACTCCTTCCACAACCTCAGCCAGCCCCTGTAGCAGGCAGCGGAGAGGCAGACGCTGCCCAGAGAGCAGGCAGGCAGGAGGAAGACCTTCTCCTACACCCTGCACTGTCCAGGACAGCAGCTCCCTTCATCTCCTCCTCTACGTGGAGCTCCTGCAGGTACTTCTGCAGCAAAGCTTGGTGACACCAAGCCCAGTGAGGTGACACAAGCCCATCAGGCAGGCGACTCGGGCTCTGTGATGGCATCAAAGAGACAAAATAATTTGTTGTGCTCTCAGCACAATGAACTGAAGCTGCTCAGCTTCAGGAGGCTGCAGGAATGGGACCATTCCCTGCCTGCTCAAGGACCAGGGCTGGGAGTCCTGGTCTCCCAAAGACATGGCCATGCCAGTACCTCCTCTGCTCAATCCAAGGAGAAGATGGGCTGAGCCAACTTCAGAGGAAAACACTACGAGGCTGGATGGGATCTGGAGGTCTCACTACTCACGGCTGGCTTGGGATACGACACTCGGGTCGCCTGGCACTGTCCCGTCATCGCCGCTCTTCCCAGGAGTTGCTTCGCTTGTGTCTGCAATGAAAGGGGCACTGCTGGTGGCATCCCAGCACGGTGTGCAGCCAGAGCAAAGGACATCTTCTCCCCATCCCAGGGAGACCTTTAGTTTGCATACTTGGGCACTGAACCATCCACCTGCCTACCCCGCAGACGAAGCCACTGCACTGACCTGCCTTGGAAGCATCGCAAGCCACTGCCTCCTCCTCAGGAGGGATCACCAGGATGTTGGCTGGGACCATGAAGATGTCCTCACCCTGCTGAAATGAGACACGTTACGTGGTTTTCGCTGGGCAGTCCCACTCGAGCTGCATGGGGCCCACCCGTAGCTGGTAGTTGAACACCATCTCTCTCCCCAGCAAACCTCCAGCTCTGCCCACCGCTCTTCCCCTTCCTTCTCCCGCCCCTCCAGAGCAGGGTCCCCACCACGAGCTGTCTCGGCAGCCAGACTGACCTCTTTCTTGCGCTCTGCCTCCCACTGGGTGACAGGAACCTCATCCTTCACCGTCGCTGGCGTCTCCTTGGGCATCCGTAAATCCAAGCATTCCTCAGCATTTTCCTTCAAAACCTCCAGCTGGTTCTGTCCTATGGCATCGATCAGCTGAGAGATGGATGGCTCTGGAGCGAGAACACAGGAGCATTAGTGGAGAAGACACCTTAGTTCAGGTAAGCCTCACTTGCAAATGCTTTTACTCTGCTGCATGACTGTCATGTGAAACCTGTCGAAACACACAAAATACTGCATTTCCTCTGCTTCTAAGAACTATCTTTCCTTTCTCCACACAGGTCCTGGAGCAGCAGCGTGGGCATGGGCGTGCAATGGCCCAGGCTGCTTTAGCCATCAGCACCATCTTGTCCTGCCTTGGGCTTAGCAACGCTGTCTTGTGAGATCTGGTCATGTTTGTGCTACCTCTGCCTAACACAGACCAAGGTGAGAAGAGTCAGGAGCCCCACCAAGCAGCCAGAGCATCGCGTGCCCCCCCGCAACACTTTACCTGAGCTGGGAGCGTTCTTCAGAGCAAGACTCCTCCTGCAATGACCAAGGAGAAGACAAAGCCTGGTTAGGGCTGGGGCACACACAGGCCAGCAGCCTTTGCAGCTCTGGGTTGCAGATCGAGCACCCTGGCTTGGGACAAGCGGCTTGTGAAAGTAGTGGATTCCCTGCTGGGTGCCGGATCCAGCCACTGCTCAGTATCCCAGGAATACCCATCAGGGAGCCCTGTCCCTGGAGAGGGACCGATGGAGACCCCTGAGGATCTCCAGAGTTGGGGCTCCAAGCGTTGAGTGAAGAATGAGCTGCACAGGGCTTCACCCACCCACCCATGCTGCCCACGGCTGGAAGAAGCAAGTTCCCCACCGGTGTTTCCTCCCAGCTCTGCCAGCTCAGAGGAAGAAGCTGGGTTGGAGAGCCCTCTGTGTCACCAGGATCTCACTCTGCAGTCACCAGGATCTCATTTTGCATGGTCTACTCAGCTCTGTCACATCCTGGGGCAGGGAGTCCCACAGGTTAACCAGGAGCTGCCATAACATCTGCCTGCCCTTGCCAGCCTGCTCTAGTCCCACGCAGAGCCTGCATGCTCCATCATGGTGTCCGCAGACGTTCCCCAGCAACGGCCAGCCCCGTACTTACAGCCAGAGCTCCTTTATCTTCTGCAGCACAGAGGGCTCCTGGTTCCTGCAGCAAGAGAGAAGCCAGTTACCGATTCCCTCCGCATCCCCACCTTCCTTCACAGCTTGCGATGGAGACAATTCCTCAAAGAGCAAAAAGTCCCCGCCACAGCCAGCTCACACCAGGACTCCCAGGGTCAGCGCCGCTCCGGGGAGATGAAGAAGCCCCCCCAGAGCAGAGTCCCCCGCCTGCCCCGTGGGCCRTACCCGTCGGATGACTCCAACCTCTGCCTCTCCATGGGCAGCACGATGAACCGCTGGGCCGTCAGGTAAAACTCACAGTCCTCCTGCAGGGAAAACGGAGCCTGTAAGGCACCTCTGCAGTCCCACCTCTGCTCCCACCTCTCCCGGGGCCAGCGAGCATCCATGCACCCACCCCAGCTCTGCCTCCAACCAAAGTGAGGGCCCCCCCGCAAAGGACAACCCCCTTCAACGGGGGGTTTGCACCTTCCTGCATCAGCCGATGGCTCTTCAAGAGCCACAGGCCAGGCTGGGCCAGCCTGAGGCCATGGGGACACTCCTGAACCCCTGCAAGGGGACAGCAGGCAGCTCTGCCATCAGCGGTCCACGCAGGTCTCCTGCAGCTGCGCGGCAGCAGGAGGTAACAGCCGGGTGGCCCTGGGGGAGATGTACCACATCTCCGTGGAGGGCTCATGTCATCCCCTGCCCCAGCGCCCAGGCCAAGCCATCATCACTGCCACAGACCCTCCCAGGAGCTGCCCGTGGAAGAAGAGAGAAGAAAGGCCACCCCTCATCTGCCTCCAGCTCCTGGGAGCAGCTCAAACCAGGCAAGCATGCAGGAAGCAAGGCAAGGTCAAGGAATGAGTTGCTTCCACTCATCAGAGCACTTACCAGTCTGGCCTCCTCCCGGAAACACACCGTGTACTTCTGCAAGACGATAATTCTGCAAATAAGGCTGGAAAGCCTTAGCTGCATGTGGGTGCTAGAAAAAGAGCAGAGCAGGAACGTCTTGGAGAGATGAAGAACGGAGTTGGACCACCCAGATACATAGTGGGGCTCCCCAAACAGCTACGCCAACCACATCAGGGCGTGCCGGCACGTGTCTCAGCATGAGCATCAGGAGCCAAGGGCTCCTGGTTCCTGCAACTTATTCCTGCTGCTTATCCTCGGCTCTGCTACCAGCACCCCGCCAGTCTAGGGGTGTCCAAATGGGGAAACRGAGGAAATCACTGAAGGAGCAGCCCAGGCTACCATGGTTAATGCTCTGGCTCCTTTCACAAAGCCCACGGCCTCTTTAGTCCTTTCTAATCACATCTACACGGCATCGCAGCTTCTGCCATAGACCCCTGCCCATCCTAGCCAGCCGAAACCAGAGCACCGAGCACCGGCGTTCCGGCTTTCTTCTCTTAGCAGCTCTTTCACGCAGATTTCCCACCCTGTGATTGCTTTAGCTTAACACAACCTGAATCAAGACCAGGCAGGAGCCCCACTAGCAGCTGTGGAGAACCGCTGTCCCAGCCACAGCCGAGTCACGGTGGAACCCACTTTTCCTCTGCCCGCAGAGCTTCGGACGTAATGACCACACGGATGTAGTAGGACCCATCTGAGACCTGTAGGACGGCATCTTGCAGGACCCCAGGTTGGCCTGGAGCAGTTGAGTCACTCAAAACCTATCAAGAGATTGAGGAGGGGGGGGGAAAAGTCTCACTCAGGCTTCCCAGTGAACAAGGATAGGACACCAGGCCTGGCTGAGAGCCTGGACTCTTAGAGAGAAGGTCACCATCCACCATGAAGCCAGGTGGTAACGCTTACCCCAAGGCCAAGGGGTCCTGGCTGGACCAAACAGGCTCCACACCAAGACAGAACAAGGGACACACCACATTGTGCAAGAGAGCAATCGAAGGCAAGATGGGAGAGGAGCCATAACCAAGCATTTTTTTACCCAAACCAGCAGCAGGAATCCGGGCAAAAGGGGTCTGGGCAGGCCTGGGACACGTGCTCCTCCGCAAAGCAGAGGGAGACAGAGAGCAGCAGTAACCAGGAGGATCATCACGGTCCTTCCCTTCTTCTGAATGAAGTTCCTGGTGTAGCGACCCTGAGCCTGTACTAAGCTAAGTTGTCAAAACAACCCCTGAGGGAAGCAATAAACTGCTCCTCCAAGTCTCATACCTGCCTGCTCCGTGGGCTGGGAGCTGTGGATCAGTCCTGGCCTGTCCTAATCCCTACAGCTTCTCCTGGTACACACCTACGGTTTGGTCACACACGTCGTTCACCTGACTGATGATGTTGGGACACGATGCACAAAGAGGGGGACATGAAATTGCATGTCCCACCGTGCACAAAAGCCACCTGCATCTGACAAGGGGTGCACCCATGTCCTTTAATAGGTGCCCACCATGCTAAAAAGACCAGTTGTCGTCAGCTGGGACCTTCTGACAAGAAGAGCCTGCCAAACCTACTGCAGAAACTCCCTGTACAAGCCAACAAGGCTTAAGGATGCCCATGCTGCCAGGATCCTGCTCCCRTCGGTATCACAGCTCAGCCACCCAGCAGTCCCCGCTGGCCGTGTCCCCTCACCCTGGTGGGAGAAGCCCAGCGTGCAGGTGGCCAGTCCCACCACRTGCTCACTCATTACGGGCAACTCTTGATTCCCAGCGGAGGCAGAGTGGCTTAGGGCACGCTGCGAGAGAGCACCGGTACCAGCAGCAGGCAGGGCTGCTCAGAGGACTGGGTAAAAAACAAGATAAAGAAGAGGGTAGGTTTGGAAGTTATAAATCTGAAACAGATAAAGAAGGTAGGCATAGCTGGAGCCCAGAGCAAGCTGGAGAAAGGCTCTGCTGCTCAAGATACCCTCCCAACCTTCATTCATTGTGGAGGACTCGGGTGGGTGTAGGTTGGAGAGTGGTCACACTTGAGGGAATTCTCCCCATTAATCTCTTGAGCCCTGGGRGGGATCCACTCATTCACTGCTGGGTCTTCACCAGCCCAGGCGCAAAAGATCTCCTGCCTGGCAGAGGGGACTGGGCCAAGAAGTAAGGAACCAGTGATTTCACCACCTCCGTGTCTTCAGATGGGATGGGGAACAGGACCACAGGGTCTTCTCTCTCCCGCTGTCATTTTTTTCTCCCCATCTCATCTCTCCTTCCATTTAAATCACAACATCCATCTTTCTCCTTCCTCCTCCTGTTAGTAAGGAGATACCTGATTTGCCTCAATCATCCCATCCTCAAAAGACGTTAGGAGATTGTTAACAATAATGTTGTCCACGGTGGGATGCTGCTACAAGCACCCAAAGGCTGCGAGAGAACAGCAAACCAGAGCACTGGAGCTGGGTCTCTCCAGCATCCAGGTCATGACCACAACCCATCACAAGGGAGGAACCGCACGCCCTGTCCGTGCGGGTCTCACGTCTGCTTGTGCACCCGCTTGTCTCAAAGCATCTTCACCCAATCCCTCCAAGTCCACAGCTAATGATCAGCAGCACTGACTCCGCTCGGTTGTTTTCCTCCTGCTTCCCTCCCGCTGCCCATCGGGCCTCAAACAGGCAAGAGTCCCCTCACTAAAGCTCTCTCCTGCCACATAGGATCGATCCAACGTCAAAGACACCGCCAGAGCTGCACAAAAAGCTCTCCAGGAACTACGCAGGAGCAGGTTTTGTGCCCCAGAGCCCCATGCCCTGAATCACCACGCAAGAGGCTCTCCCAGAAGAGCCAGCACCCATGGCAGGACGAGCTCATGGTCCCAGCAAGGCTCACCACCAGACAGGACGAGGCTCCAGACACCTCGGCAGGTCCTGCTTCTGCCTCGTGCTACCCACTGTCAGAACCACTCATCAAAGGACACGGTACAAGGAAGGACGGGACGCAGAGAGGAGGAAGAGGAAGGCAGGGTAGCCTGCGAGTGCGAGGCTAGGAGAGAACATGACTTTGGAGACTGCAAACTCTTTGGACGAGAGCAGGGCGCACCTACCGGGGGTCCCAAAGTCAGCCAAGGCCACCAGAAATGGGCAAAGCAAAGTTCCTCCACCTCAAAAAAAAAATATCGAGGACTTTGAGGAGGAAGGGTCGCCCACCCACAGCCACTGAATTGGGAACCGCTGAACGCTTCCAGGAATTTGGATTTCAAACGCTGTCGGAGCACTTTAGGACAGTTCCCCCTCGGTACCTACCCGCAGGACCTGCCCGGCCAGGAGATTCTCATTGGCATCCAGCTGCTCGTAATTCACCAAGAGGTTCGCAATCCAGGGCTGCAAGACGTAGACTTTAGGAGAAGACATGTTTTTGATCTCATACACAAACCTACGGGACAAGAGACGAGGCACCAAATCAGAAGAGTGAGACACAGCAAAGCTCCGGCATCCCAGGAACGGTTTTGCACCCCAAACACAGCCATAACCCCAAGGGCTGGCTCAAATCCAGCCCAAATCCACCCGCTTCTCCGCAAGGACACCCATCCTAAGGGAGCCGTGCCRAGGAAGATGCGCTGCTGGGGGCACGGGGGTCCTGCAGCATCCCGCTCGTGCCGCGGAGGGGGGACATCAGCAGGCTCCGCAGCTGCCTGCGGGCAGGGGCAGGCCTTTTGCAAGTCTCCCACCCAGCTCAGGACGGTTTTTTTCCCCCTCTTCCCATATTGTTTATTATCCCCCAATAATTATTTTCCTGTGCCCAGGACTCAACCATCACTCCCTTAACTGCAAAAGGGGGAAGGAGTCTCTCTTTGCTGGATAAGGGTTGGGGACAGGCAGGGGTTTGGGGACAGGCAGGGTTGGGGACAGGCAGAGGTGAGGACAAGGCAGGGTTGGGGACAGGCAGGGGTTTGGGGACA
>JAYKAV010001975.1:1024870-1062945 GCA_035582835.1 Phoebastria nigripes | reverse complement strand
CATCCACATCCCCATCCCCATTCCCATTCCAAACTCCATTCCCATCTGCATCCCCAGCCCCAGCCTGCACCAGGCTCCTTGCTCTCCTCCAGGCTTTTCCTGGGCACACACACGCTTTTCCCCGTTGTTTGGCCGACTTTCTGTTACCGCTTCAGTGGTTCACGCGTGATGACAAACCATCACTAAAACACTACCTTGTTTTCACATTGTTTCCTTTAGTTTCAGCCCCAATAGCTCTAAGCAGCCCCAGGTTCTCCCCAGGCGGTCGCCCGTGGGAAGAAGCATCCTTCCACAACGGCCTTGCGCACACTTTGCCTCCTCTTGAGGCATTAAAGCTGCTTACCTGCTCAAATCCGGCAAGCAAACTGGGAAATGTTCAGGCACGCGCTGAAGGGATGGCAAATGCCTCCTCTCGCGTAGGTCAGGGCTGAAATCAAGCCATGTAAGTCGTGGCTCGGTCCAGCCGGTATCTTTTCATCCCCAGGCTGTGGCTGTGGCTGCATCAGGGGCTTGAGTGAGTGCGGTGAAATGCCACGACAAGACTGATGAGTGCTGCACAGAAAAGTAGACAGCAGGGTTTGTTTTTAAAGAAAAAAGCTAATTTATTGGGATCTTTGCATAAGGTCGCATGTGCATGGATCAAATCTCCTGAAGAGAACGGTTGGTTACTCTCAAGTTGCAAAGGTCCTTGTAGCAGCATCTCCAGCTGGAGCAGGTGAGAGTCCCCAAGGTTACACCCACCCCGTCCTGCACGATCACCTGCCTGATCTGTTTTTATTAATTGTCTTAAATAACCTACAAAACATCTCCTAACTATCTTCTATATATGTTCCGCTATTACAAATTGTCTGTGCACAGTTTGGTTGACGCTGCAGCAGGAACCACCTGGGGAGGCGGTGGGATGCCCAGATCCTCCCTGCACGGTGTCCATCAGCACATGGAGACGTCTACGGAGGTGGTGCTTCTCCATTGACTTGAGGCACAGCAGGGGATCTTCAGGCCTCTCCTGAAGCTCCTGTATCCACCAGTCAGAGGTTTTCTTTGGAAGGCAGCTGGGAGTTCAGTCCATCGGTCGGTCCGGTGCCTCGCCACTGCAGGAACGAGCCGGGGAGTACCTGGACCACCCTGGGACTGGATGTCCATCATGTGCTCTGTGTGCGCCTGGGCACAGCCCCAATTCCTGGCCACGCCACAGTTATACCCGGGGGGCAAAACTGAATTTTATCCTTTGATCACACTTACAACTTAAATACTATACCTGTTCTTAGAGCAGACCCTCAGGAAGGGGTTGCTCTGGGCAGCTCTGGAGGGTTTCCAAGTGGTCCTGGAGGGTTTCTAGGTTTTCCAGCCTGTTGTGATGGCCAAGGGACACTCGCCTGTCCCGGCTGCTCCATCCCTGACCCTGGCTTTGACGTTGAACAAATTAAGGTCAACAAAGTGCACTGTGCAGGGTCAGCAAGTCCACCCTTGCCTGCCTGACCTTGGGCAAGGGGAGGGACAGAGCCTGGTGTCCCACGAGGGAGGGTGGCAGTGGGAGGGGACATCTCGGTGCAGGAAGAGGGGTAACGCTGGCCCGGAAAACCAAGCAGCTCCGGTTTCATGGAGCTGGGAAGGTACAAAGAGCAGCTTTCCAGACATCCAGCCCAGGGCATTCCCTGCCTGGGCAGGACACTCGGCTCCCCTTGCGTCATTCCTCAGCTGCCAGGAAAGGTGGATCATGGGTATGGACCACAGCCAAGAAAGTGGGGCGCAGGCAGAGAATTTCCTAGAGCCACGGGCTGATGCAAGCCCTCGTGGGAAAATGCAAGATAACCAAGTAGCAAAAGGCACCTGCAGAGTCAGGGCGAGAGCAGTGCAGCAGCGGACAGAGCAGCATGGCAGGGCTACGGGTCTGCTCCCTTCTGGTGACTGGGGCCAACCGGGGAATCGGCCTGGGGCTTGTCCGTCAGTTCCTGGGGATGCCAAACCCACCCGAGTGGGTCTTTGCGGCTTGTCGGGACCCCAAGGGACAGCGAGCGCAGGTGAGGCTGGGCTGGGACGCAGTGGGTTGTGCTGGGGGACGGGAGCGCTCGGTGCCAGGGGAGCAGGTTGGAGCAGGGAGGGGGTCTGCAAAGCGCTCGAGCTGCAACCAGGCACCCACGGCACAGAGCAACCGGGTTGGGATGGCTGTGGGACCATCTGTGCCTGGGATGTGCGGAGGGGACAGTGGCACGTGGTGTGTGCAGGAGGCACGGAGCCCCATCCCAYGGGAGCAGGGCAGCCAGAGCAGGGTGCTGGGCACGAGGCGGTGCAGGGACAGAGCTGGAACGATGTGAGCTTTGCCTGGCTTTGCTGGCTGAGCCTCTGCGCAGCCGGTCCAGCCTCTCCGTGCCCACACGGTCCCCTCTCTTGCAGGAGTTACAGAATTTGGCCTCCAGGCACCCCAACCTGGTCATCATCCCGCTCGGTAGGTGCCCCGAGGTGGGGGTCCCTCGCCCCGGTTCCCCTGGCGTGTGCCCGGGCGCTGTGCACMCCCTGGGAGCCCCGCRCCAGGAGGGAGCCGTGCCGACGGGCCAGTGCCTTTGGTGACACCGGGTGCTGCCGTCCCTGGGGGGACACAGGGGACTCCAAGCCACCACGGGGACGCGGGCGCTGACCTCCCCTGTGTCGGCTGTGCAGAAGTCACCGACCCCGCCAGCATCAAGGCGGCTGCAGCCAGAGTYGGGGAGCACCTGGGGGGCTCGGGGCTGAACCTCCTCATCAACAATGCTGGAATTGCAAAGCCAAACTCACTTGATAATGAGACGCTGGAGACCATGACCCAGGTTTACACCACCAACACGACTGGGCCCCTGCTGCTGAGCCAGGTGAGAACCTCACCTGAGCTGGGCTGTCCTGGGGGGCATGAAGGGCCAGTGGGAGAGGGTCCTGCCTCTGCTTTTGGCCAACAAGAARCTCATAGATCTGTGGGCTGGAGCTCAGGAGCTGGAGCCTGGCGGGCTGGGGCAGTGGGAAGAGGAGGGAGGATGCTCCAGTGCTGGTGCCAACATTGCCCACTGTGGAAGAACCTGGTCCTCTCCCCTGTGCCACCTCCGTGTGTGCCCCTGTCTCCTCTTTCTCCTCGCAGGCGTTCCTGCCCTTGCTGAAGAAGGCTGCCCAGGGGAGCCCAGGCTCAGTGCTGAGCTGCAGCAAGGCAGCCATCATCAACATGTCCAGCTGTGGGGGCTCCATCGCTTCTCCCTTTGGTTGGGATCTGATCCAAGTTGTCTCGTACCGCTGCAGCAAGGTACAGCCATGCTACACTGGGGACAGATTTGCCTCCCCTGCCCTGTCCCTGCCGTGGGGTCTGCCCGTGTCCCCTTGCAGCCACCCTTCCCCTCCCACCGCCATCCCTGCCCTGTCTCCCCGCAGGCTGCTCTGAACATGCTGACCAAGTGCCAGTCCCTGGGGTACCGGGAGCACGGCGTCCTCTGCGCTGCTCTCCATCCTGGCTGGGTGCAAACCGACATGGGGGGCTCAGCTGGACACACGGTAGGAGTTTCACCATGGCGGGTCCATCAGAGCCCCCGTGCTGATTTTCCACGGGAGGGAGTTGCTGCCCTGAGCCCCCGACCACGACCTCCCTGCCTGCCCCATCGCTGCCTGGGCAGCTCCCCCTGGCCTGGCCCCRGCTGCCCGGTGCCCCCATCCCCTYGGCTCCCTGCTCGGCCCCTCTGCCCCGGGGCTGGCGGCTTTCCCCTTGCCCTCGAGYGGCTCCTTCCCCTGGCTCCGGCTGCTCCAGGGCAGCCCTTAGCCAGGCCTCAGGCACGGGCTGCCTCTCCCCCTCTGCCCCACAGCCCCCCGTGACGGTGGACGCCAGCGTGCGAGGGATGCTGAAGGTGCTCTCGTCCCTCTCCGAGAAGGACACCGGCACCTTCCTGGACTGGGAAGGGAAGGTCGTGCCCTGGTGAGACGCCGGCCCGGCCTCCTGGCAGCGGGACCCTGTGCCGCTGCTCYCACCTGCCCCACGTCCTCAATAAACCCCTGCCCGAGAGCCACCGGCTCTGCTGTGYGGCCCCGCTCCTTATCCCGGGGCGTGGCGGTGCCCGCAGCCAGCTGCCCAGCCCACGGCTGTCTCTGGGGTCCCCACGAGTGACAGCCTGCGGGTCCCGTGGCACCGTGACCGCCCGCTGGAGACGTCCCCTCCAGGAGGCACCGGAGCCGGGGCAGAGCCCCTCTCCCAGGAGGAGAGAGATCTCCCGAGCATCCACAGGGCTGGCAAACATCCCGAGCACCCACCAGGCTGGCCTTCCCCCTGCCCGGCTGCGGGTCACCCCCAGGGTTGTGCTCAGC
The DNA here is from genome assembly GCA_035582835.1 of Phoebastria nigripes. Taxonomy (NCBI): domain Eukaryota; kingdom Metazoa; phylum Chordata; class Aves; order Procellariiformes; family Diomedeidae; genus Phoebastria; species Phoebastria nigripes. The sequence continues at coordinate 1,058,634 of JAYKAV010001975.1, read as the reverse complement.
CTGGGGCGCTCGAAGGGCTGGGGGTTGCAGGGACCGGCAGCCCTCTCCCCTCAGTCGGGGGATGCTTGGCCGCAGGTGGGACAGGGAGACACATGGCACTCGGGCAGCACATGGGGAGTGGGCRCCAGCTCAGCTGGGAGGTTTGAGGCTGGGGGTGCGGAGACGGAGCAGAGACGCGTCAGCTCCTGGCGTTTACAGAGGCGGGGGGTACAAGGGGGCTGCAGGGCCACGCGTGGAGTGGGGAAGGGGGAGAGAAGCTGCTTCCCATGCCCTTCCCCTCTTCCTGGCAGCCCAGAGCAGGCTGAGGGCTAGCGGGGTGAGCCAGCGAGCAGAGGCTGCAGCGTGGGCAAGAGGCGACATCCRTCTGTCCGTCCGTCTGTCCGTCACCAGGGCAGGCTGTTCCCTTCCCAGTCGAGGAAGGCTCCGGAGGTGTCCTGCGAGAGGCTGGCCAGCACCGTCAAGATGCCCCGCACGCTGTGCTCCACCGTCAGGGGTGCCTGCAGAAGAGGAGAAGGTGCAGCATCACTGCCGTGGGCTGCGACCAGCACAGAAAGCAGCCGGGCTTGGGCAGACCGGAGGGTGCACGGCCTGGGGAGCAGCACCCAGAGTGCTCGTGGGAGCATTTTTCCTTACTGCTGCCCCCCCTGCTCTCTGTGCTGGGTTGGGGGGRCAGGGCTGGCTATCCTGTGCACTTGGCAAGTTACAGCTTGCTGCCTGCTCCCCGCCTGCTCCGCCCCAGGAGATGGTCCCTGCAGCCCACAGCATCACACAACATCGCCTGCCCCAAGTGCCCCTGCCCTCCCTGAGAGGTGGGGGTACAGCGGGGGTCCTGCTGACCCTCCCCTGCACAGCCCAGTACCTTCTCCGTCCCCATGTCGGTCTTCACCCAGCCTGGATGGATGGCCGTGCACAAGATGCCCTTGTCTTGGAGCTCYGCAGCCATGCACCTCGTCACCATGTTCTGGGCAGCCTGGAAGAGGCACCACCGTGCCAGCACGACTCGGGGCACGGGTGGGCAGGACAGGGGACATTGCCCAGCCAGAAAATGGCTGCRGAGGTGGGAAATGGGACTTTGCCCTGGGGTAAAGCATCGGCACAACCCRCCTGAAAGGCTCAGTGCCGGGTGCTGCTGGTCTYGGTCTGCRTGCTTACGCTTGGGAGAACCAGGCAGGGGGTGGGTGGCCTGGGGCAGGGGGGTGCCCCCATGGGCTCCCCTCCACGGGCGCGGTGCACAGCAGAGCATCCCCAGCACCTCCCCTGGCACCTCACCTTGCTGGCACGGTACGGGTACATGGGGGCCTCCGGCACCCCGAGGCACAGCCCRATGGATCCCAGTTTGGTGGAGACGTTTATGACCGCRGCCCTGCCGCAGCTCAGCCCTTCCTTCCCYGCGCCCTTCGCTGCCTTCTCCAGGAGCGGCAGAAATTCCTGACACAAAGACACCGGTGCTCTGGTAATACGTGACAAGCCCCGAGCTTGAGGACCGCCCTGGAGGTCTCTGTCGCAGACCATGGACGAGCAGCTGGACAGAGACCCCCGGCAGAAGGGCAGGGGATGGGGAGGATGCCCCAAGGACGGGCCAGGCTCCAGCCTTCCCCTTCCCCGGGGAAGGAGCGAGGCAGCACGGCCAGCCYGGGGCAGGCAGGAGCTCCAGCTGGGGAGGAGCGAAGCATGGGAGATGCTGGGGCTGAGCTGAGCTGCCTCCCTGCTCCTCTGGCTGGGCAGAGGAGACCCACGGTCCTGGTCTTGCCCCCATCAGTCTGCCTCRTTCGAGAGAGCGAGAACCCACCCAGCTGAGGGCACCTTTGCCATGGGGAACATCTCCCCGAGCAGGAGAAACCCAAAAGGTCCACACATACCTTGGCAACCTGGAGTGGCCCGACCACGTTGGTGGCAAACGCGGAGAGCATCTCCTGCGAATCCAGGGAGCGCAGCGTGGCATGTGAGCTGACGCCCGCATTGTTGATGAGCAGGTTCAAGCCCTGGTCCTTCAGATGAGACCCCACAGCCCGTACGGCCCCTTGGACGCTGGGCAAGTTCACTGTGTCTGCCGGGGCAAAAAGCAAAATGGAGGAGAGCTCCAGCGCATCATGCAGCGTCCACTGGAAAGTGTGCTGTGGCTGGAATGGCTCTCTTTAAACCAGCATTATCCAAAAAGAAAGGACCAGGTTTAGCAGGTCAGGGTGTTAAACACATCAAAATGAGCAGCAGTTTGTCCTCAACCTCTTGGTTTCGCAGCCTTAGCTGAATTAAACCACAATTCGGCTCCTTTTTGGTCATACAGAGGCTACTGGTAAGAAGAACTTAGCTGTATTTGCTTTCTGTATTCAAGGAATTTATGATTGCACAAGGGATGCTCGGTCCTTGCACACTGAGGGTCCCAGTTTTATCTCCACCAGGAGCCAACACAGTTGGATGGGCACATTTTAAGGAGACACCATCTTTGGGGAAACAACCTAACTACACTCTTCGAGCCCTTCTGTATTGCACAGCCGCTATAGGAGCTGTTAATAATTTATTCATTTTATTTTTAATTATGTGAAGATCTTTTCTGGTTGATATTTGTTCTGACTCATCATTTAGAGTTATCTTTGCCTTTTTTAACAATTTGTGCTTGAATTGATCTTCCACAACACAACTTCCCATAGCTTTGCAGCCATTTGCATGCAAAATCCTTCCTTTTTTCTTTTTTTTTTTTTTTCTTTACATCTTTTTGCTTGACATTGTTACCAACAAGGATTTGGACATGACAGATGAGCTGAGGTGAGTGCAAGTAATAAAAGATTTGGGATCTAACCTGCAGTATTTGTTGGCAGGCTCTGAGTCTGAACCTCCCCATCCTCACAGATGCTCTGGCCAGGCTGTGGGGACTACCCCTCTCAAGCAACCAGAAACAACTGACCTCCCTGAAATTGTGCTAACAGGGGTAAGCATTTCCAGTGCCTTTTTCTCCACTTAAATATTGGTATCTCTTTGAAAATCTGCCATGCTTTAATTGCAGGATTTTTTGGCTAAAGCAATAGGAATGGTATTTTTTAAGTTTATGTTCAACTTTTGGGTTTGCTTGTTAGGATGTGCATCCCCTACMGGGTGCTTGCCCCACTGAAGTGGCCGCTGTTGATTTAAAAGGGGTTATCTAAACACCTTTAGGATTTGAAAACTTTATATACTACCTTTTAATATCCCAGGTACACCACCGAGCCCTTAAGAACCATGAATATTCATGCATATGGGCATGCTGGAGTGTGCCTTTGCTCCCCACGCACATTTCTGCACACATTTTTTGCAGGTGCTAATCTGATGAGCCTGCTGGGTGGGGGGGATCGCAGAGCTAGATTTCTTTTTTGTAACACGTTGGCCCCCGAGCTGTGTTTCTGYTCTCACACTTAGGCAAGACTAACTTAGCAAAGGTTTGCAAGGTTGAAGATTCCCTTCTTGGAGTATTTTGTACACTGATGAGCAGCAGAACAATCCTTTTTCCTGGCATTTTTAACTAGTCCGGTGGATTTATGGTAGTAAGCAAGTATTTGAGTGGCCCAGGACTTGTGCCAYCTTGCCTTGTGCAGCACAGACCTTCATAGAGGTGTCATAAAAACATTTTGGGGGAATTTGATGAGATCATCTGCTGTGGGGCTGCTGTACGTGAGGGGATGGAGCCTTGGGATTTGAGAGGACACGCATGGCCAGCTGCAGGACATATCACAGGGTGCTTTTTAGTGACTTCTCTTTAGATAATGACTGAACAGAGTTCAAGGCTCCATCACTCCACCAGGTGTGAGGGATCTTTCAGTCGCTTTGGTGAATGATTAATTGCTCTGTTTGGACTAGCTGAGTCATTGCTCCAAGGGGCCAGGCGTGTGGGACCAGCATGTTCCTAGTGCTAGGCCAGCCACATCTGCTGAAGGAACAAACTCTTGTCTCCTTGGAAGAAATAAGAGGATAAGGATGGGAAAGAAAGAAAGAGAGAATGAAAGGAAGCAACAGGTTTTATGCATTTCAGAGTTAATTTCTAATTTTCCTTTCTGAAAAGTGCATTCCTGTTACTGGTTTGAAGCTAASCTTTCCGTAAGATGGAGAAAGACAGCCTGAAGCAGCTTCTCTTTTTCAAAAATACTTTGTTGCCATTGGATTTTTCATAGCTTTTTAGTTTATTTTGGGACTTTATTGATAGTCTGGGTTTTGGGGTGTATGTGTTTTAGTAAAGGTTGTTTATTTAGTGGTCAGCCCCTTGAGATGTCCCTTTTTATGTTAGCCACGCTTTGGTGAGCAAAGTAAGCGTGCTCTTCCCATCATGTACTGCYGGTTGGGGCTCACAGGTAATTTTAAAGATGCTATTTTTTATCACAGAGAAGGTGTTCTACTTTAATAATCTATTTAATAGTAAGAGACAGATTTGCTGCTTCTTTTTAGTCAAGCCTGACTTCAGGAATACCTCCTTTGCTAAGAAATGATAAAAATTTACTTGAACTTTTCAGGTGATTTTTAACAAATAAATAGGTAGGTAGAAACCAATATGGTCTCGGCATTGCCTTGATTCAGTTTTCTTATTATTGGCTCTAAGGAAAGACTGAAACTTATTTAGAAGCTCTAGTTGCTTCCCACCTTACTGATAATAGTGATGGCAATTCTGGTGCAAACCCTTCCTTAAAATGCCTCTTTTGGGTTTGGATGGGTTTTTTACCAACTCTTCTTAAAAAAAAAGAGGCTGTGAGCAGCCCCTGCTCTCTCAGACACGGCTGTCTGCCTCCTCAAGACACATCTGCAGGAAACCATGTTCCTCAGCCTGGTGCTCCTTATCTCCCCATGCTTCACCCCACGCTGTCCTCCCCAGCGAGCCCCCATCCCTGCCCAGCACCCTGGAAGCTTCCTGCCTGCAAATACCCCAACTTTGGCAACAACAAGCACTGCCCTGGCTGCTCTCCCTTTTCTCCCCCAAGTCCCTGTGCTGTCCAGATCTGTTTGCCACCTTCTCCTGCTGCTTCCCAATGCTGCTGACAAAGGCCACCGAATCTGGCCTGCCTCCACAGGAGCAGGGAAAGGACATCTCCCCGGTCCAGGCTGCGGACATCCCTAACTGGAGCATGCCTCCAGGCCTGAGCATCAACCTGGGATACCACCACCACCACCACAAGGCCAGATTTCCCATATGCATCCTTTTAGCCTATTTCTTTTCTCCCTTTTTACCAGCAGCAAAGGAAATGCCTACCATGGCCACCTCCAAACAGACCCCAAACAAACCCTCCTTCTTAGGAACCATCCAGTAAGTTTGCTTGCTGTGCCCTGCCTTGCTTTGCTTTGCAAACCTGCACGTCCCAGCCCAAAACTCGGGCACTGTATTTAGCATCTTTGGGAACAGAAGTCATGCCTTTCCCATGAAACTCGCTCAGCTGAGGTGTCCGGACCCACCTCTGCCTGCCTCCGAAGCCGGTTTGACTGCTTCCAGCCAGAGGACAGCTCTGCTTGGAGGGGGAAGCCTGCCCAGATGTACGCTCATCCCTCCCCGCCTGGCAGGACTGGAGCTGCCTGGCTGCCAGCGTTAAGGCAGGCTGCTCGACAAAGCTGCCCCCGGTCCCATCCCCGAAGTGAGCGGAGGGCTAGAAGCAATGCCAGGTGCAAGGAGGGAGATTGCTCCATACCTAGCTGGACCAGTCTGATGCTGGGGTGCTGGGCAGCTAATTCTCGCAGGGCCTGGAAACAAAGTGATGGAGCAAGGGAGGATGTTAGAAGTCACCAGCAGCACAGCCAGGTCTCCCACCCCTGCTCCCAGGTCACCCCAGCTGGAGCGGGGACAGGGTGGCTTTGCTTTTGCTGGGGAAGGTGTGCGGGGCTGTTCCCAGCGGATGGGGCACGGTGGCATCCCCGTGGCTGGCAGAAGGGGTGCCGCTGGGCTCAGGCACTGCCCCCCATCCTGGGTGATCCCAGCACAGAGAAGGGGTTGGCCGGCCATTGGCACGGCCAGGAGCGAGCGCTGAGGACATGGGCACCATGTCTGCCCCTCCAGCTTCATCCCACCTGGCTAGGTCAGGCACTGCCATAACTGCGGGGCTGGGGGGTTATGAGACCCCGCCAGAGCACTCCCGCCCCCGCTCCGGTCTGCCAGACCACCCAGCCAGGGCCAGATCCAGCAGAGAGCCCGTAGAGCTGCTGGGACCAGAAATTCCCTTCGCCCGCCTGGCTCGGGACCATCCCCGTGCCCTGAGCCTGCACTGACCTTCCCTCTCGGACCCTCAGGGTCACGGCAGGTGGCAAAGATGTGCTGGGGGGGCCGGGGGCTGGCAGCGAGCTGCCTCACCAGCTCCAGCCCAATGCCCCGGTTGGACCCCGTCACCAGGACGCTCCGAGCCAGCGCAGCCATCTCCACGGCCTCCGTGCCGGGCGGTGACACACGGCAGGATTGCCGCCTGCTCGGCATGAAGAGGAGCCAGGCACAGCCCAGGGTGTGGCTCCGGGCGCCCACGGGGATGGGGACAGTGCCAGCACCAGCCCTGGCCCCTCGCCTGCCCCAGGCAGAGCCAGGGTCCCAGGGTGGACCAAGGGCTCCCCATCATTTTGGCACATGGGGCTGCATGTCTCCTGCATTACCCAGTTCCCCACCGCTTCACTCCTCTAAAGCTCCCAAAGTCCCTGTAACCGCAGGAGAAGGGTCACCTCTACCACGAGCTTGGAAGAGCACTTGGAAACGCCACTAGGAAAAGGAAAACAGGTCCAAATCTGGCTGTGGCCAGTGATGTCCCAGTTTGGGGGTTGAGTTTGGGATGGTTGAACCCAGGAATGCTAATCCAAAGCCCAGCCTAGGAAGTGCAGGGAGGGCATGTCTAACACTGCAAGCTCAACTCGTGCCGGTGCTTTCACCCAGAGCACCCAGGTGCCAACAGAGAAGACCCCCAGCTCCCTGCAGACCAGTCCACCCACTGCTGGGGCACCCAGCTCACAGCCATCACCCTTCTCCTTGCTGGAGGACAATGCTGGATGCTTATCAGACCAAAGAGGTGCCTGCAAAGCCTAAGCTCCTGCAGCCCAAACCAGCCTGGGGGCATGGATTTTTAGGAGGCAGAAGTGAGTAATGTGCTAAAAGAAACAAAGAGCTGCCATGTAAAAAGCCTCAGCTGAAACAGAAGAATTGGGGCAACCTGAATTTAAGGTGGGGGAGGAAATAAGAAGAGGAAAGTAGTGGGGATCGGTCTGTCACAACTGGCTGTGCCCAAAGGGACACATCCGTGGCCCAGCCTCGCTCAGCCTGGCGGAGGGGACAGAGCTGACTATCCGCCGAGTATTTGAGTGGTTCCAGGTCTGGCAATCACCAAAGAAATACTTGAGCCAGCAGCTGGGAGATGGTGAAGGGATTCCAAGTTTGGAAAATGTGCTTTCAGGTGACACAGAGCATGGAAAGGAGGAAGCAGTGATGTTTCCTTCTATCTTGGTGGGTAGACTATGSCCCCCATGAGAGTTAAGCATGCTGGGTGTGGGTTTGGATGGTGTTAGACTCAGACCCGCTGTAGCAGGCATTATTGAGGGTGTAATCACCTGTGCAAGCAATTGCACTGCACAGACTTGCCTGCTCCTGCTGCTATCTGCAAGCAGCATCCAGAGCAGAGCTCCCATTAGGAACCAACAAGACTGGAGTTTCCTCTTTTCCTTCCAGGCTCCTTGGGAAGGAGAGAACAGACACAAGCACAGAGGGAATGGCTGCAGGCCAGCACCGAGCTGGGGAAGGCGAGCAACAAGTGACCTGTGGAAATGCCTAACCGACGGCAACCAAGGCCAAGAAGGGCAGCAGCACAGACATGCTCATGGCTCAGGAACCACAGCCTGGGGCCAGGAGGGATGCTCTGGGGAAGATACGAGACCAACCTACAAGATCCCAATGCTGTAGAGGCACCTGGGGACCATGCAGGTTGGAGAGGACCTGAGAGGACTCTACTCCAAGCCCCGTCAGGAGGAGCAGGGTCAGCAATGACTTCAGATCAGGTTGCCCAGCGCTTGAACCTTCAGGGGAGGTTCAAGAACCTCAAAAACCTCCAGGGACCCCGCGGTCTCCCTGGGTCCGTTTCAGTGCTTGACTGTCCTCACAGTGAATTTTTTGTCAATGTGGCACCTCCCCTGTGTACATGCCGTGCCTCTTGGCCTTAGACTGCATGCCCCCACCCCGTCAACTACCCGACTGTGTGACTGGAGCACGTTCACCATGCAGTGAAAACCCTCCCTGCATCTCTTAGCCATGACCTTGTCCCCTCAGACCCATGCAAAGGCCTTGCAGCCATTACGTCCCCCAGGAGGAAAGCCGGTGAGGCTTTGGTCACCGCTCCAGTGGCCACCTCGCCCACCATCCCTAGCCAGCTCCCTCTCCCCGACATCCCCTTCTTGTCCTGAGCCTTTTGCAGCTCCCTACTCTCTCCACACCAGCGGCCAAGGCCTCAGGCCCGCCTGCAGGGAGCAAGGCTGCACCAGGTGGGCCAAGGCCTCATGGTACTGCAGCATCATTGTGCCTACAGTGAGGAGGGGCAGTGAAGGGGGCCTGGAAGGCCCTTACGGTCCCAGCACCCTCGGTCCCCCCTCGGTCCCCCCTGCCCTGCCCGGCCCTGCCCGGCCCCGGCGCAGGCCTCCCACCCCAGTCCCGCAGCAGGGCTGGAACTCCTAAAATGGCGACTCCCTGCCCGGCTTCAGCCCGGCCTCGTCACGTGGCCGCCGTGTCCCGTCATTGCATCAGCCGGCAGGCGGCCCTCCCCCAAGGCCGGCTGAGAGGAGGGGGCGGGGCTGATGCGGAGCGACGGTCCCGGCAGCCAATCGAGAGCTGGCGCACGGCGTTGCGCCAGGGAGGGGCGGAGCGGAGCGGGCGCTGCAGCGGGGCCGGTGGTGCGGAGCGAGGGGCGGCGGCCGGGGAGGTAGGGCCTGAGGGGCCTCCGCTGGGGCCTGAGGGGCCGCCRGGGGCCACCGGCTTTCGGGGGTTGCCTCCACGGGCCGGCCGCCTCCTCTGGCCCGGCTGGGCCCCCCCGAGCCGAGGGGAGACGGGCAGRGGGCCGGGCTGGGGCGGGAGGGAGGGTGGCGGTGCCGCTGGTCTCCTCAGCCAGGGCCGCGGGGGAATGCCTGTCTGCCGGCTCTCCGGCGGCTCTCCGCTGGGCTGCCGGGYACCCGCTGTGCCCTCGCCTCTCCTTGGGCACTTGAGACCGCGTGGTGTCAGGGCAGAGGCCCTGCTGTGCCCGGGAGCCGCCGCCGGCTGGGTCCTTCCCTCCTCGGGTCCTTCCCTCCTCCAACGGCCTTAGTCGTATGAGGAATTACCGTCCCTCTGCGCCGGAGCAGGCTGCTGGGAGCTTGGCCCTCCAGTGGCCTGCATTGCGCTCCATCGGCAGAGCTTTATGTACCCGTTAGGATCTACAGGAGGTGCTCGCTTCCAGACTGTCACCTCCAAACCGTCAGCTGTCACTGGTGTGCGTATGGTGATGCGGTTCCTCGCAGGGAAGGTTTCCAGGCATCCCTGGAGTTGACCCTGCTTTGAGCAGGGGCAGTGGACAAGGTGATATTCAGAGGTCATTTCCAAACTCAGCCATTCTCTGATGCTATGATTTAATCACCCTGAATGGTTTAGGTGTTAGCAATCCTCCCCCTCCCCTGTGTCCCTGGCAAGGCAGACATAACCTCTTAATAAGTTCAGTATCCAGGTGAACTTGGTATTTTAAAAACGCATGTTTTCAAAGAACAGGTAACTTGAGCTCAAGCTCTAGAAATCAGGGAGGTTGGGGGAGAGGAAGTTTGGGTTTGGATCAGCACCGTTTGGGGTGGACCGATGGTTAAACTGAGTCATCGGTGAGAGGAGTTACCAATGTGGGGAGACCCTTTCAGGAGGCAGAGGCAATGATCCTGGTATTATTGCTTGAGCTGACACCATGTAAGAGCCCTGTTTGTTGTTGTTTCTTCAGACTGCACCAAGGCCTTGCCGCTTTCCCTTCTGCTTGCTTTGGACAGCTGTGACTTGCAGCTTCAAGATGGAAGCTACGCTAACAGCTAGCCAGATCCGGCAACGGTTTATTGACTTCTTCAAGGAAAACAAGCATACCTATGTGCACTCGTCTTCTACAATCCCCCTGGATGACCCCACGCTGCTCTTTGCTAATGCTGGTATGAATCAGGTAGGATTCCCACTCTGGTACTGTGGTCCTTATGAACATATCCTGTAGGAGTCGAAGCCTGTGAAGGTGTTTGCAGAGCTGTTTGTGTGGAAAATTATTGTTGTTTTCTCCATCTTCCATCTGGTCACAAAGAGGTGGTTGGTGTGTCTGCTGGAGTCCTCTGCACTCTGGCAAAATTGGCAAGAACGTTGGGAGAGGTTCCTGTGTGTGCTGTGCTGACTGTGCAGCGATGGGACCACTGCCAGTCTCCCTTGACCCTTTGTACCACAGCTAGTGCTGGCACAAATGACTAACAGCGTCTTTAAAGAGTGGTTGGGGCTGGGCTGCTGAAAGGGCTCTACTGGAGATCAGCACACAGTTTTCACTGACTTTTTTTCTGGTCAGCTGGGAATCTGGCTACTTCCAGTCCCTTTGGAAGTCCTGGGGTTTGGTAGGCTTCAGGAACACGTGCACGTGTGGGAGTGCTAAGTTATAGGCAGTGCTGCAACCTCCTTGCACGCAGGAGACAGCAGGCTTGTTGTTTCTGAAAGCTGCCTTGGTTATATCCAGGCTAGTGATATCGTGACATAGGTAACACTGTTGCTTGCAACATTTGAAAACAGGCTTTTAGGGCTTTTCTTGATTGCCCTTTTCTTCTTTCCTCTCAGTTCAAACCCATCTTCCTCAATACTATTGACCCCTCGCACCCACTCGCTAAACTGAACAGAGCTACCAACACTCAGAAGTGCATCCGAGCAGGGGGCAAGCACAATGACCTGGATGACGTCGGGAAAGATGTCTACCACCACACCTTCTTCGAGATGTTGGGGTCCTGGTCCTTTGGGGATTATTTCAAGGTAAAATAGGCTAGGTGCAGCTCTGAATCTCTTGCACAAAGTTACCCGTCTCTATGAACTCAGCAGAACAATTGCCAAGAGGAAGGAGAGTATCCTGGTACAGAGTGGTTCCTAAGGTGCGTGTGGCTCCTTTGGAATACATAAGCTTGGAAGCTGCCTGGACCCTGCAGAATGTTTTGAGATTAATTACTTAAGGTTTACAAAGCTGATTATATTAACTCTGCCAGTTTGGAGTCTTCAGGCAGAGGTTTTAGTGGCTGTCCTAGAGCTGTGGGGAGTTGTATGTGATGTGCAACTATGATGGACCTCAAACAGGAGTGATTATAACATAACAACATCCTTTCCCAAGCATCTTGCTAGTGTAGGATTCATATTCGCACAGGTGATGTTAAGAATACAGCATAACAGCAGAATTCAAAGGCTTTTTTGGTGCAGCGAACATGCTAGGAGTTAACTTGGCTACATCTGGAAAGCCATATGAAATGTTTCTTGTGCCCTGTTCACTGTATATACTGGTTTGCCTATTTCTTATGCCAAAAGTCTGAAAGTTTTTGGCTGTTTCTTTGTAGAGAGCTGCTGATACCTACAGTAGCCAGTACTCTGCATGTGCAGGTGCTGCACGTTGAAGAGAAACTCTGTTTGCACTCACCTGCTGACCTCATCTTTCCTTCTGCAGGAACTTGCTTGTAAACTAGCACTGGACCTTCTCACCAAGGAGTTCGGCATCCCTGCTGAAAGACTCTACGTCACTTACTTTGGGGGAAATGAGGCTGCAGGACTGCAGCCGGACCTGGAGTGCAAGCAGATATGGTTGAATTTGGGGTAAGGCCTTTAAGTGAGGAAGGTGCATGTTTTGATGAGCAATAGTCATGTAGAAGAAGATGGCATGTGTTATGTGGCAGAGCACATATAACAGGAGGTTTTAACAAAATTGAAGTGTCACAAATAATGTTTGCAGGGTGGTGCAGCTGCAAAGCCAAAGGGAAGTACTGGTATTAGATAGAAGAGACTGAGAGCTTTCGTTTCAAAATCTCTTGTGTAAGCTTAAGAACATAAGAAGTGCCCCGCTGGGTCAGGTCAATGGTCTGTCCAGCCTAGGGTGCTGCCTCTGACAGCAGTTGAGAAGATGCTGTTCAGGGAAAGCAGACACGCCTGACTGTGGCCTGCACTCTGTTTTCCTCCTCCCCTCCCAGCATCCACAGTCACTGGATTAGTTTGTTAGAGGGTGATCCATCTGTTCCCGTTTGCCTCTGGGGCCCTGCTCCTTCAGAGTATGCCTGATTCTGTTTTGAACCTGTTGGATTTTTCTAAATCTCAGTTGTAGTCGCCCACCCAGCCTTGTCCTCTCCAAGTTGAAGAGTCCTACTCTTTTCTATACTCTCTTTGTAAGGCAGATGTTCCACCCCTAGGTAGTTTTAGTTGCCCTCCTCTATATATTTGCTACTTATACCTCACTCTCCTTGAGATGAGGAAGCAAGAACCGCACTCGACACTCAGGCTGTGGGTGGGCCAAAGCTTGATGTAGCAGTGAAATGATGCCTTTGGTCTTGCGGCTGTAGTCCCCTCTGAACCCTACCACTGACCCCGTGACACACCTCTACGCTGTRGGGCCAAACCTGTCTCACGTGTATTAAAGTTGGAGATCGCCTGTCTTCTTGCTGGTGGCTTCGTTGAGGTGTTATGTAGGCCTCTGCCTCCATCTGGGGCCAGTGTTAGGTGCTGATGCTTGCCTGATCGTCCTCAGCAGGGAACCTGGGTGGTAGGATCTTATATTGGTCTGGGTCAGGACTCTGACGATTCGTCTGCTCATCCAGGGAATTAGTGAGCTGAGATTTCTCTGGTATAGTCCTTGGTTGGGGGAATTCTTGCCTTGCTGTAAGTCTCTGTTGTTCAATGAGTTTCTTGTTACAGGCTGGCTGAGGGCAGGATTCTGCCTGGCAATATGAAGGATAACTTCTGGGAAATGGGAGACACAGGCCCCTGTGGCCCTTGCAGCGAGATCCACTATGACCGGATCGGGGACAGAGATGCTTCGCACCTGGTCAATCAGGATGACCCCAACGTCTTGGAGATCTGGAACCTAGTGTTCATACAGTTCAATAGGTGAGCCAGACCTGCTTCCCTCCCCAGGCTGCTCCAGCTCAGCGTGGGAGGTTGCTCGGACTGCGTACTCTTTTAACTGCCCCTGGCTTGCTTGCCATTCCCTCTTGTCCAGGAGCTGTGCGCTTTGTGATGCTCTGTCCCCTGACCCACCTGTACAGAAGAGGTCGGTCACACTGGCTTTGGGGACAGACTGGAAGTATTTTCTCAGTTCATCTGCCAGGAGTTCAGTAGGGAATAAGTGCCATCCCGCTCTGGATCCAAGTTGTCATTGAGGGTCTTGTTAACTATATTTCATCAAAGTTGTCCTTTGTGTGGGTTGTGTATGGGCCCATGTATAAATCTGATGGAACAAGATCTCTTGGAGATGAGGAGAGAGATGGGATTGCCCCTGCAGAGCCTCCATCCATAACAGCTCATCTTTCTTTTTGTGGCTGGGCAGGGAAGCTGATGGGACACTGAAACCTCTTCCTAAGAAAAGTATTGATACTGGGATGGGCCTGGAGAGGCTGGTCTCTGTGCTGCAGAACAAGATGTCCAACTATGACACCGACCTTTTCCTTCCTTACTTTGAAGCCATCCAAAAGGTATGAACTGGGGAGTCTGGGTCTGGCCCTGACCCAGCTGCATCCATTCCCTGAATCCCTGGGGAGATGCATGGGGTTGGTCAGACAGGGCGGTTATGTCTGCAGGTCTCTGCTTTCTCAGCTGCCGCGAGCCCCACGGGTTTGTACTTTGCTGAGGGTAGGAACGCAGGCTGGCACAGTAATTGCTGCCACGGGGCATGTTTCCAGGGGAAGACATGGGACAATGAGCGGTGCAGCTTTCCCAGGTGTTTCCTGTGAACTGTCCTGGAGAASTCCTTGGTTCTCTCTGAGTGGGAGATGCTCTGCTGTCCTGTATGGGCAAGGGCCATCTTTTTGCCATGCGGTAGAGAGCACGTGATGCTGCTGACCCAGAGAATCAGAGTTTGTCTTTCAGTCTCCCACCTGGAACATGCTGGTCTGTAGAAAATCCCCTGAGAGAGGAGGTCTTTGCCATAAACCATGACAGTCACTTGCAGGACCAGTGTGCTGTTGCTGCATCTTCCTGGGTGGGGGCCATGGTACCAGTGCTGGGAACTCTGTGCGCAAGTCCAAGCCTTTTTTTGCTCCATGGAGGGGGCAGAGCTTCCTGGCTGCAGATCATGTTGGGAAAAAAATGCAGGGAAAAGAGCCCAGGCTCCTGCTGCCTCTGAAAGGGATGAGGTGCAGAGCTCCAGAGTTGGAATTAGAGGGCTGCCTTTCTTCAGTGTTAAAACCACTGGCTGGACACAGCTCRTGTCCTTGTCTGCCTTCCTGCAGTGTGCTGGGAGCCTGGCTGTAGAGACTGTGCCCATGGTGACAGGCTTACACCACGTGCAAGCACTGCTTTGTTATAGTGTTGTCTTTCTCTTGGGTATGAATAAAAACACCCTAAAGGAGGAAAGCTGGGACCCTCTCTCACATGACAGAATTTGAAGTTTCTTGGCTGGGCAGGTTATGCCAGGCCGGAGTCTGTGGCTGTGGGCAGTGGGATGGGGCTGGCTTCTGAGGCGCTTCCCTGTTGTTCTGCCACGTTGCTGCTCCCTGCTATCCATGATCGTCCCCTTTGCCCACCGCCTTCTCCTCTCTGCACAGGGCACGGGCGCCAGGCCGTACATGGGGCAGGTTGGTGCTGAGGATGCCGATGGTATAGACATGGCCTACCGCGTGCTGGCTGACCATGCACGGACCATCACGCTGGCCCTTTCTGATGGGGGCAGGCCTGACAACACTGGCAGAGGGTAAGAAGGGAGCTGCCGCAATGCTGCCGCTCCCATTCTGTTCAGCACGTCTTCCCTGAGGGATCTGGGATCTCATGTGTCTCTGGGATGTCTTTGAATTCATCGTTAAAGCAGTGGATAGCAGAGTGTTTGCTCAGTATATTTGACGCTTGAATCCCTGTAGCAAGGTCCGCCCAAAAGGCCAAGACACACAGGTCTGAGGGTTCTTGTGAGTACCAGTCCTGCTGTGTAAGCCCCCAGAAAGGATCGCTGTGGGCAGACAGGCACAAAACTTGGTGCAGTGCTGCTGTCAAAAAAAACCAATGAAGTTTGGGCCAGGGGGCTGTGCTGTGGATGCCGCTGGACTCACAGGACTGACTCTTAAGCACATAGTGAGTCTGGGTCACAGAGCTGGGGCCTGGCACCTCACCTCTGGCTTGCTGCTGGTGTGAGCAGCTACTTGAGAGAAAACGTGGGGAGAGAACCCTGTGCTCTTGGTCCTGGGAGGGGGTGCTGGCAGGTGGATGCTGGTGGATCCCCTGAGAACAGCTCAGAGGTGTAGCATTTGCATGAGGGGCTCTGCTATTCCCTAGGTATGTGCTGAGGCGGATTCTCCGACGGGCTGTGCGCTACTCCCATGAGAAACTCAATGCCCCCAAGGGTTTCTTTGCTACTCTGGTTGATGTGGTGGTGCAGTCACTGGTAAGTTCTTCCCCGGCTCCACTGTATCTGCTGAAGACTTCCTCTGCTGATGTGTGTGGATCTCCATGCTGAAGGACTAATCCTCTTGGGTCTGCAGGGAGATGCCTTTCCTGAGCTGAAGAAGGACCCAGATATGGTGAAGGACATTATCAATGAAGAAGAGGATCAGTTCCTGAAAACACTCAGCAGAGGACGTCGCATCCTGGACAGGAAGATCCAGAGCCTGGGAGACAGTAAAACCATCCCTGGTAAGGCTGTGACTTCTGTCTTGATGCACCAGAAGGCATTTATCATCTGGGACCGAGTTAGGGCTCAGCTGGGCTGGGAACTGAGAGATGGTGGAAGGTGTGAGGGGACAGAGTTGGAGTCAAAAAGACTGTTGCTCAGAGCTGGGCCACCCCTCTCTCCTCTGGCCTGCGTTCACTTGCTCAGGTTTCTAAGCTGCCCAGACACAACGTGATAGCGTGATCTCTGTGCTGTCAGTGAGGAGCCTTTTTGATGTTCATGTTCAGCAGACCTGTTCACTGTCCTGCCATAGCGCCGAGCCAGTTGGGTGGGACAGAGCCAGTCGGAGAGTGGGGAAAGGAGCTGTGTCTCACAGTACAGGAGTACCGACTGCTCTGCTTTTTCTCTGAAGGTGATACTGCCTGGCTGCTGTATGACACCTATGGTTTTCCTGCGGATCTCACTGGGCTGATTGCAGAGGAGAAGGGCCTTGTTGTGGACATGGAGGGCTTTGAAGAAGAGCGGAAAAATGCGCAGGTAGGTAACAGCTCCAGGGGGAGCTGGTCTGAGAGTGGGCAGGGAGGATTCCCTTCTTTGTAGTTTGCAGTCATGAGTCTGGTCCTTTCTTACTGGGTCTGCTCACACCCCTTGTGCCCCAGTGGAAAGACCAGGGCACAGCACCACAGTTGTTGTGGGACATGTCTTTGCTGTGCAGCTGGGGCTCGTTTTGCTCACTAACACTGTGAGGCCTGGGGCCTCGAGCTCAGCCTTCAGACAGAGTTGCTGGGAGCACCTCCCCACTGTCCTGTTCTGGATAAGGAAGTTCGGGACTTCCCTGTCCGAGGAGCAGTGTCCACCCGGGCCTGCAGCTTGGGTGCCTCTCCCAACAGTTTGCTGCAGCAGCAGAGAGTAGCATCGACCAGCTGGCTGGGTACTTGCCTTGTCCTTGCTGGGCTCAGGCCTGCTTTGTCTGCATGCTGGTAGTGCTGTAACAGCCTGCTCTGAAGTCAGAAAAGATGGGAGCACTCCAGCTGCTGGCACATGGCTTCCCAGAGCAAAGCTCTGAACCAAGGAGCTMTCAGGGATGTGAGTGAGGTGTGCAACTAGGCTGGCATGCACAGGCCAGTGCTGAGGTGGGTTTTCTCAAACTTTGGTGCTTGTCGTTGGCAGCTCAAATCCCAAGGGAAGGGTGCCGGAGGGGAGGACCTCATCATGCTGGACATCTATGCCATCGAAGAGCTAAGGGCCCGAGGGCTGGAGGTGACTGACGACTCGCCAAAATACAGCTACGCTTCAGATCAGAGCGGTGCCTATGGTATGAAAAAACCTCAGAATCGTCCTCTGCTGCCAAACCTTTCCTGGCATGTACCTCAGCAAGATCCCCTCTGGGCTTACCTTTCCTGGGACATGGAGGTGGGAGTGGAAATGTACGCAGGTGAATAGCCTGCTTGTAACAAATGGAGCAGGGAAAGAGAAGGGCAGACTGTTCAAGGGCTGCTGTACTCTTCAGGTCTGTTGTTCCCAACTTAAGGGAATTCCTGTTCCCTGCAGCTTTGTGTCTCCACACTCCTATGTTTGTGTTTCCTAGCTGCTCGTTTGCCAGTGCTGCAGGAGACTGCAGTTTCTGCTTTGTCTGTTAGAGGGTCCTTGGCCCACTTGCTCTGGCTCTTGCTGCTAATTCTTCGATTTGTTGGAGGTTCAGGAGGCCCCAGGCTTGTAGAAGCACACGTGGCTGACTTTTACCGCATAGGTGTGAAAGGAGGTGACAGTCCCTGCCTTGGAGAGCACTGGATGAAATTCCTTCTTATCCAACTAATTATTGCCCTAGTTCTTTCTCCTTACCCCCTGCAAATGTAGCTGCCATGAGCTCCTGCCGTAGCTGGGAGGTGTTGCTATGAAGTTCTGCTCCCATGTGGTGTCTACAAAGTTTTCCTGTTTTACTTGACACTGCCTGTCGTCCCGGTGACAGATTTTGGGAGCCTCGTGGCCACAGTGAAAGCCATCCGCAGGGAAAAGAAGTTTGTGGAGGAGGTATCCACTGGCCAGGAGTGTGGGATAGTGCTGGACCGGACCTGCTTCTACGCCGAGCAGGGTGGGCAGATCTATGACGAGGGCTACATGGTCAAGGACGACGACAGCAGGGAGGATGTGAGTGGGCCTGAGAGCCTTTCACTAGACTCAGTCTGACCTGGGGCCTGGGCAGGTGTGTGCAGAGAAGGAGAAGGGGCCAAGCAAGCTCCAGCAATTTCCTGTCCATGGCAGGTGTCAGGCATTGCACAGGTTTCCTTTTTGGGGGTGCAGCATGGCACAGATGTGCTGGAGTTGTGTTCCCCTTGCTTCTTGGGGAACTGAACTCTGTGCTGCAGCCTCAGGCTGTCGCCAGAATGTGGGTGCCTGCGGTGGTGGTGCGGGGATTGCTGTGTGGAAGGACAGAGCTTTTGAGCCGTGATGGGGAGCTGAGGTGGGGAGCTCTTTCAGTTCTGCTGTGCCCCATAAGCATGCCCCACCTTCATTCTCTTCTCTGCTTTGCGGCCCTGTGTGCTGTGCCTGGGGACACTCAGCTTTCTCCTATCACACACACCAGTCTGGCTCTCAGCTGAGACCTTTCCAGTTGCAGCTCAGACCTCTGACTGGACTGTCTGTCTCCCCTTGGCCTCTCGCCCTGCTCACTGGGTGCATTTCCCGTTTTGTACAGAAAACAGAATTCACGGTGAAGAACGTGCAGGTCCGAGGAGGCTACGTGCTTCACATAGGAACTCTATATGGAAGCTTGAAAGTAGGAGATCAGGTCCACCTGTTTATTGATGAGGTGAGTTAAGACATGGTATAATAGATGGCCTCATCTCTTTTCCCTGGATTTTGTCTCCTTTGTTTCCATGGGTGCCACTTGGGTGGCCTGGAGTTTGGGGCCTGCTCTCCCTGTGGCACACAATGCAGGCAAGCAGCGTGGCCCTTCCAGTCTGGCTGACTCAAGGCCTCTCCTGCCTGGCACCTGGCTTTCTCTTACCACGAGGCAGGTAACGCCCTGCTGGCTCAGAGCCACGCTCGCTGGGTTTTGCTGACCAGCAGCAGAAACACATTTTGGGTCACGGCTGGGAGGTGGAGCAGGTATGGCGCTCCACTGTGTTGTGGATGACAGTGGAGAGCTTGGGCTGTCTGCCTCACTCCAGTGGGCCCAGCCTGCTGAGTGAGTGCTGGGTTGAGCCGAGTCTGCAAAATGCATTTTCCTTCCCTATAGAGGTGGCACCTTTGGAGCAAGAGGGAAGGCTCCCATCTTGCAGTGCTTTTCCCTGCTGAGTGTCTGTGACCTGGTCTGTCCTTGGCCTCTCTCCAGACAGGCCTAACAAGGGGACTGCCAGGGAAAAGCCATGCACAAATTTGGTAGGGAACATCCTGCTCCCTTAGCTGAGGCTCCAAGGCAGCAAGTGTGCTAAGTTGTTTCTGGTCTCCTGAGCTAGTTTAGGTTTCTGTTGGAGCAGCGTGTTAACCTCCACTTCTGCTGCTAGAGGTGATCTTGGCTCCGCAGTGCGGGACCCCATCTAACAGTGGCTTCCTCCATCAGAYTAGGCGGAGGCCAGTCATGAGCAACCACACGGCCACCCACATCCTCAACTTTGCCCTGCGCTCAGTGTTGGGAGAAGCTGACCAGAGAGGGTCGCTGGTTGCACCGGACAGGCTGCGGTTCGACTTCACAGCCAGGGGAGCCTTATCTACCCAGGAAATCAAGAAAGTCGAAGGGATCGCCAACCAGATGATTGAGGAGGCAAAGGTGGGTATGGCTGACAGGTTGGATATACTTGGGGAAAAAAAATACCTTGAGTCAAGTTTTTGGATGATCTGGGCTGCTGGATGTTTGGCCCAGCAGGAGTCTTCTGAGCTGGTGATGCAGTACTGTGCACAGATTGGCATCACCTCAGAGGATTTTGAGTGGGAAAACTCCATGTAGACTGCCCTGTTCATTGGTACTGAGCCCTCTCTAGGGTTGGAGTGGTTCTCTGCCTGCTCTAGTGTCACATTAGCTACAAGAGCCAAGAAGTTTGGCAGAGTAGGCCTGGTTGGATTTACAGTGTAAACCTAGACCCTCCAGTGATGTCCTCAACGGCGAGAGAGTTCCTCCGTCTGGTGCCAACCCTGTGTCAGAGCAGACCCTGGAGGACCCTGTGCTCTGCTCAGGAGTCAGTGGTTAGAAACCATTCGAATGCACAGGAGCACGGTGGGTCTGAGCAGGCAGTGGTATCGGGAATTTTGAAGATGGGGCATCTGTCAATGACTTTAGGATCCCTGCAGCTCAACAAACCCCAGCGCAGGTGAGGCACATAAACTTCCCTTTTAGGATCTTTCGGAGGAAGTCAGGATTCCCTGGGAATGCAGGCCCTCAGTCACAGCTGACAGGACCGGCTCTTACCTGTGTCCCTTTTCTGTCCTCTGCAGACTGTGTATGCCAAGGACTGCCCTCTTGCAGCAGCCAAAGCTATTCAAGGATTGCGGGCAGTTTTTGACGAGACCTACCCCGATCCTGTCCGTGTGGTCTCAATTGGCATCCCTGTGGAGGAGCTGCTGGCTGACCCCTCTGGCCCTGCAGGCTCCATCACTTCTATTGAGTTCTGCGGAGGGACGTGAGTATTTAGAGAGGCTGTGGAAGGCAGTGGGGTGGCTGAAAAGGAGTCCCTGGGGAGCTCAAGCTCCCAAGGGCTGTTGTGAGTGCTGTGGGCGTATGCTGAGCACAGCCAGGGCAGAGCTGGAGGTGGTGATGATGATGTGCCTTTGCATTCCCAGTCCTGAGTCAAGCCACATTTCAAATCAGCCTTTGCAGGCAGGGAAATTGCCTCTATGCTGTCCCTGCCCACACGCATAGTCTCTGACAGTGCTGGGAACATAGCCCTTGCCACCCTTTCCTTGCTCATTTGCTTCTAGCGGCTAGGTTGGGTTTTCTGCCTGTCCCCACGCTTGCTGCATCTCCCTGGCAGGGTGGTTTTCTTGTTTCCATGCTGATTCCTGCTGAGATGAGAGGTGGACTTCTAACTCTCTCTTGTTGTGGGTCTTTCTGGGTTCTTTCCAAAGGCACTTGCAGAACTCCAGCCATGCTGGCCCCTTTGTGATTGTTTCGGAAGAAGCAATTGCTAAAGGCATCCGGAGGATAGTTGCAGTCACCGGGGCCGAAGCTCGGAAGGTAAGGGGAGACAGGAGAGGTCCTCTGTGAAATCCCACATACTAACCCTGTGCCAAGGTTCCTTTCGTTCAAATTTGCCCAATATCCCTGTTGGGATACTCAGCAGCAGGGAGAATTGGCGTGAGTGTCTGAGGGACTCATGGAGAAGGATGCTGCTGTTAGCGAAGGCTGTGCTGGAGGCCCCTGGCTGTGCTACAGCCAGAGGAGAGAGCTGGGAGGGAAGAGGGGGAAGTCTCAGCTGTAGCTGTTGTGTTAGTGTGGCAGAAAGCCCAGGGTGGGTCTGCGAGGTGGCTGCAGTTTAGCTCAGGTTGCTTTGCAGAACRGGCTGCAGATCTAGAGCCCTCAGCAGCTGGCAAGATTGGCAGGAGGGCTGTGCAGTCTGAGAATCCAGTCCTCTGCTGCAGGGTGCAGGTGGCTTTGGTCCTGGGCTGGTGCTTCCTAGAGTGGGAGAAGGGGCTTGGTGAGGAGGTGGTTTTCTATTTTTGGAGGATCTTGGCTTTCCTTCTGGCAAAGAAGAGTCTGGGGGCCTGTCTGCCAGCATCAYGCCCTGGTTCTGGTCAAGTGCTGCCTGCTTTGGCTCTGCTGCTTCCCAAGGAGTTACTGAACCCCATCCTGGGGCTCCAGTATTCTTCACCCCTTCTCATGGTGGTGGCCAAGAGCACAGCCTGCTAAATCTCCCTGCATGACTTAACTCCGATTGTATTCTGCTAGGCCCTCAGGAAAGTCGACAGCCTTAGGAAACTGTTGTCAGCCCTGGAGGCCAAGGTGAAGGTCCAGACTGCTCCCAACAAGGATGTGCAGAAGGAGATCACAGATCTCAGTGAGGTGAGGATGGTAGCAGTACTCTGCCTTCCCAAAGTGAGCGGGACCTTGATTGCCAGCACTGGGTGGTATTACTGAGGCCCAAGTTCAGCTTCCTGCTCCTGTCTGAACAGAGGTCCCAGCCCTGTATCCTGTGGGTGCTGCTGTCAGCACCTCATGCCTGAGTTGTCAGGCCCTGGGAGAGGAGGGGGAGGTTCATGAGTGTGGTGCAGCATCCCCTGCCTCCTGCCATGGTCACCGGTACCTCTAACCCTCTCCATCCACTCCTGTTTTGCAGACACTGGCCACTGCTGTTATCCCACAGTGGCAGAAAGATGAACTGAGAGAGGCTGTTAAAGCACTGAAGAAAGTTATGGATGACCTGGACCGAGCAAGCAAAGCTGACATCCAGAAACGAGTGAGCCCTGGGCGGGAATAAAGGACAGTGTGGGAGGGTGGCGGGGGGCTCTCGTGGGAGCTCCACTTGTGTCCAACATGGAAGGGGGCTGAGCTGTGGGGATGCCCCTCACTCTGTTCAGCCTTCCAGCCTCTCCTGCTCCCTCCCAGGGCATGGCTACCTCCATGCGTGTTCCCTGGGGTGAAGCACTGGCAGCATGTCTTGGAAGTTGGGGTGCTCCTGCCCTAACAGTGCCCCTGGGTGCATGGTATGGGTGGTGCGTGGTTCTTCCTCCTGGATCCCATTGGATTTTCCTGGAGGAGGAATCATGTGCAGCACTGCTGCTGCCTTGCAGGCCACACACTCACCTGCCAACACATTTTGTTTTCTGGCTGCGGAGCGTGGGGCTGCTCTGGGCTGGGCCATGGGTGTGTTGGGGCACCTTGGGAGCCTCTGTACCTGCAGGGAAGCTCTACCCAGGTGGTTCTTGTGTCCATACGCGGTGTGTGTGCTCTAGCATCTGACCACTGTTGTCTTCAGGTGCTGGAGAAGACCAAGCAAGTCATTGAGAGTCACCCTAACCAGCCATTGGTCATCATGGAAATGGAAAATGGAGCCTCAGCAAAGGTATGGGAAGGCCTGGTCTCCTCGACAACCTTCCTTGTGCCTGAGGAGCAGTTGGGTGGTCTCTGTTCACTTGGGGAGGCGGTGCTGTGTTACAGAGCTGTCTCTCTTGCCACCTGCCAGCCCTGAGCAGCGGCTAGTGAAGAGCGGGAGGACCACTGGGATGCTCTCTGCGTCCCACCTCCTGGACTAACACATGGGTTTGCAGGGGTGGGGGGGGTCTTGACCATTTGCTGAGCTTCCAGACCTGGGGGTGGATAGAGACCCCAACAGAAATCACATTGTGTCCCAGGTAAGACTCACCCAGGAGCAGTCACAACACTAAAATGCAGACTTAAGGAGCTCTGAACAGCAGCTCTGCCAAGCCACAGAAGTTGTGATGCTTGTGGCCGTTGCAGATCAGCTCTGGGAACGGCRTCCTGGGCTGCGTGTGTGGACAGGGCCGGGCCAGAGAGCTGCTCCCCAGCTCCTGAGCGCTGTCTGCTGCAGCAAGGTTCAAATTTTTCTCCAGYCAGGGCTGAAACTGTTCCTTCCCTCCTCCACGCACAGGTTAAGTTTCTTTCTGAGCGATTTCTGTTGTGAATAAAAGCTCTCTTGTGTGCGCTGTGCCGCAGTGCTGAGCCCGGCAAGTGCCAGGCAGCGGGGGCTGATGGTGCCTGACGTTGGACCGCTCCAGTTTTAATGCCCTATTTAAATTTCCACTCTGGGAGTCTCAGAGCTGATCCRGCTTACAGTCGCCTGCTCGCTCTCTGTGGCTGTCCCCGTCTCCATGATGCCAGCGCTCCTGCTCACAGTGGGTGCCAACGCAGCGTTCTCCCTGGCAGAAGGGTGCATCCCAGGGGATGGTGGTGCCGGCAGCCCGGGGAGCTGCATATTCCCTATCCAGCTAGAGCAGCACCGCTTTGCTCACTGGAGGGCCTGCTCCCGGAGCTCTGTGCCGCATCGTACTGTCTATGCGAGCAAAGGATAACGGTCTCCTTGGGAATAACGGGATGCGTGGCAGTCTCCCCGGTTCTTCCAGCGTGCCTGCTGTGTCTGATAACCCTTGCAGCTTCTTCACGCTGCAGTTGAGTCCTCCTGACTTGCTGCAGAACAGCTGCTCCCTCCTGCTGGGAGCTCACATGGCAGGGCAGAGCATTTTCCCCGCCAGCCAGTACACTCGGGCAAAGGTTCACTTGTTTTGGGGCTGCACAGCCACTAATTCTGCCAGTTCCCGGATAACTGAAGGTGGGGAAATAAAAGCTCCTCACTCCTGCCTCCTTGCAGCTGTGAGGGGACGCAGCCAGGGCTTGTGTCCCCTGCAAGGCTTCTGCACAGCTGGGGATGTGAAGATCGCTTGTGTTTGGGAGAAGGAGCGCTGCAGGATGCTCCTGGCTGGTTTAATGCAAGTCCAGGTCCCTGCGGTCTCTGTGGGGGCTGGAGCAGGGCTGGTTGCGAGCAGGGGGAAGGTGTGCTGCAACGACTTTGTCCTCCTACAGGCCCTGAATGAATCTCTGAAGCTCTTCAAGACCTACTCCCCCCAGACCGCCACCATGCTCTTCACTGTAGATGACGAAGCTGGCAGAATCACCTGCCTGTGCCAAGTACCCCAGGTAACACCGAGACTCTGCGTCTGCCTTTCTCTGAGCCTCGGTGGAGGATCTGCAGCCTCCAGGCAGTAACTATCTAACACTACACGGCCAAAACTCGTTTGGGTTGGCAAGAGCCACAACCCTTGCGTTTTGGGTTATCAGGCTGCAGAGGGGTGGAAGAGACGACGTGCTCTGCAAACAGGGAAGGGGGAAGAGCCAGGACTTAATGTGGTTGTAGGCATGGGGGYGGGTAGGCTGCCCCTGGACTGCTGGCCTAGCTCTTCTCCAGGATGATGCACCTGGAAGAGCTTTATCCTATTGTACCATGCTCGTGGACCCTCATCCCTTGCTGCCGGCTGGGTTGAGGTCGAGCTGCCTCTTTTTTTTGTTTCTTTTCCTACCCAGGAGACGGCAAATAAGGGTCTGAAGGCCAGCCAGTGGGTGCAGGAGGTGTCTGGCTTGATGGACGGCAAAGGYGGGGGGAAGGACGTCTCTGCACAGGCGACGGGCAAGAACGTGGGTTGCTTGCAGGAGGCCCTGAAACTGGCTACGGACTTTGCTAGGCTCCGGCTGGGGGAGCTGAAGAACTGAGGGGGGCGGGGGGTCACCGGTACCCCTCTCCCCTCCTGCCCGTCCCCTGCCTGCTGCTGAGCCGCCTTTCCTACGAATAAAGGCCGCCTGCCCTGCGTGCTGCCGCCTCGCCTCTGCTTCGGGGGGCGGGCCGGGCCGGGCTCCTCCTCCTCCTCCTCCTCCTCCTCCTCCTCCTCCTGCCTGTCCCTGCCTGTTTTCTCCGCCGAGCATGCCGCTGGATCACCGCCGCGTGCGGGGCCCGGAGGAGTCGCAGCCGCCGGAGGTGTGGGCAGCGGCCGGGGAGGTACCGGAGGAGGAGGAAGAGGAGGATGCGGCTTCGCGGGACCCCTGCGCCCTGCGGCCGCTCTTCGCCCGGGCCGGGCTGCTGAGCCAGGCGGAGGGCTCGGCCTACGTGGAGCTGGGCGGCGGCACCAAGGTGCTCTGCGCCGCCTGGGGCCCGCGGGAAGCGGCCGAGCCCGGCGCGGCGGCGGCGGCGGCGGCGGCGGCGGGAGGGGGGCGGCTGCTCTGCGAGTTCCGCCGGGCCCCCTTCGCCGGGCGCGGGGCGCGGTGGCGGCCGGGCTCGGCGGCGGAACGGGAGGCCGAGCGGGAAGCGGCGGCGGCGTTGCGAGAAGCGCTGGAACCGGCGGTGCGGTTGGCCCGGTACCCGCGGGCTCGCCTGACCGTCAGCGCCCTGCTGCTGCAGGACGGCGGCTCCGCGTTGGCCGCCGCCATCAGCGCCGCTGCCCTGGCCCTGGCTGATGCCGGGGTGGAGATGTACGATCTGGCGGTGGGCTGCGCCCTGTGCCGGTCCCCCGGGCCCGCCGCCGCTTGGATGCTGCAGCCCGGGGAGCCCGAGGAGCGCCGTGCCGTCGCCCAGCTCACCGTGGCTCTTCTGCCCGCCCTTAACCAGGTGTCGGCGGTGCTGGGCGGCGGGCAGGGCAGCCCTCCCGACGCCTGGGCGCAGGCGCTGCGCCTCGGCCTCGACGGCTGCCACCGCCTCTACCCCGTGCTGCGGCAGAGCCTGCTGCGGGCCGCCCGACGCCGCAATGCCGCTGCTGCCACCACTGCCTGAGCGCCGATGATGCCCGGGTGCCCCCGTCTGGGGATGGCGTCGTCTCCCAGGGCCCATCCAAGCTGCCCTTGGTGCTGCTGGAGACCCCTGGAGCCTGCCTGATCCACACCTCACGCTGCTGCAGACACCCCGGAGCCTGCCCAAGCCAGCGCTTGCACTGCTGGAGACCCCCCAGAGCTGCCCACGCAGCTGGAGGCCCAAGAAACCTGCCCGAGGATGCCGTAGCCTGCCTCCCCCCCACCGCCGGAGAGCCCCCAAAGCAGCCCCCACACTGTCCGAGCACCCCAGAGCCTGCCTGAGGAGCCCCCGTGTCGCAGGAGACCCTTCCCGAGTGGCCCCACAGGACCCAAGCAGCCTCGCACGCTGCCGGAGCCCCTCAAGAACAGCCTCCACGCTGCCTCAGCTGCCAGAGCCTGCCTGCGCCAGCCCCATGCTGCCGGACCCTGCCTGAGACCTCCCTCCAAGCAGCTGCCCGCACTGGGGGACCCCACACCCCACCCCAGGGTGGCCCCAGCACCGGGGCAGAGACCCTCACACCGAGCTGCCCACCACGACCATCCATGCAGGCAGGGTCCAGGCAGCACCGGGCAGGAACCACGTCGTGGCACAGACTGCACATCCCTTGGACCTCCTGCCCAAGGCAGCGCTTCGGGGTGGCAGAGATGTGTTTTGTTGGGTTTTTTTAATAATAAATCAGGTTTTTCTGGTGAGTCTTCTGCCTGCGTGGCTCTGCTGGGGCCTCTGCCAGCTGTGGGCAGAGGTGGAAGGATGCACTCATGGTGACCGGCTGCCAGGCATCGGGGTCACCTCCCTCTGCTCCCGCTGTCCTTCCTCGAGGGGTGCGGAGGGAGCTGGGCGCTGCCTTGGGGTCCGGTTATTCCTGGGGATGGAGAGGAGCTGGTCCTGTCTGCCCAGCAGCACCGCACCGGGCTGGTAGGGAATATTTTGGGTAAAGGYGGTGATTAATATTTCCATTGAGAAATGGGGCAGAGCTGCGCTCCTCCTGCCTCTGGGTTGAGTTGTGGGGAAGGCAGCATCCTAGAAAGCCCCCAGAGCCGAGGGCTGTGTCAGGCAGCACACAAAATTGGGTACAAAAATTACACATGCGCTTCAGACGGTTAAAAACTGCATTGGAGTCGAATAACCAGAGAAAAGAAATACAAATTATTTTTCTTTCCAACACAATACACTCTTTTACCAGAGCAAATTAGAAATACAGAACAAGTTCCTACCAGCGAGAGAAGGACAACCTAGAAATGAGGGACACCGAACTGAGATGCAACGCTGGGGAGCACAGGGAGGGGGGACCGCGACTTCCTCAGGTGCAGGCGAGGAGCCCTGGCAAAGCTGCTCGTGGGAGTCCTGCTGACCGCAAACGCGATCYGTGGCCGAGAACAGCCCGCGGTAAACCAGTAAGGAAAACCCATTTGTGAGCAGGGGCGACTGGGAGCAATTGGGTTTGTATCACCCCGCTGCTGGCCCTGCAGCCGGCATCAGAGCTGGGCTCAGCACCACCCCTCCATCCCAAAATCCCATGAAAGCCCCTCGGAGCTGTGTCAGGGCGGTCCCTCCTTCCCACGGCATCACGGTGGGATGCTGAGTGGCTCCGAAAGCCTTCCTGGGCTGTCCCCACGCCTGCTGAACCAATTCCCGGGGGGCTCTGAAGCATGGAGGCAGCGGGTGGGCTTGCAGGGCAGGGGAGGTTGGGATGCGACCTGTGCCRTAGGGGCTGGGAGCCCCGGGGTGCTTTCTCCGTGCCCCACAGCACCCTATGGGGGGGGGAGATGCTTGCACACAAGGCAGCCAGGATTTGGGATGCTCCTTTGGGATATGATCCTTTTTTTTTCCTCCTCCCCTCCCTCCCCCGGCCACGTCTGCTTATCCCTAGGTCTGAAAACAGGAGGAAAAAGAAAACAAGCACACTCGAACACAAAGACTTCTCTCGCCACGGCTGGCCGGCGTCTCGCAGGGGTGGGACGTGGGGCTGCCGGCATCAGTGGCAGGGGATGGCCGTGCCGAGAGCGGGCACCTCGCATCGTGCGTGGCACTAGCTGGAAGCCTCAAAAGAAATACGAACACAAGACAGGAAGGGCTGGCCACGTGGGGAGGCCATGGCATCCCAGTCCGTCTACTGGCTCCCCTCGGGGTCCGACATATGGTTTTTCACCTGCAAGGAGAAACACGCAGGGCGGCCGTCCTCTGATGTGCCTGGGCAGCAGGATCAAACCCAGCGCCCTGCCCGGCACGGGGAGCCCCTGGGGTCCCGCACCCAGCGGGGGGATGTGGGTGCAGGATCTGCAGCTCTGATAAAAGGTATTTCTACTCCGAGGGGGTTTTTTTTCGTAACCTGTGCTGCTGGAGTAATGCACGTCCAGGGGGTTGCTGCAGGGTGCTGGGGGCTGTCCCGGAGGCTCGGGGGACCCTGATGGAGCATCTCCTCTGCTCCAGGCATCCCCCACCAGGACCCACGCGGGCAGCAAGCGGGGATGAATTTTAGGAAAGCAGAAAGCCTGGTGTGGGATCTGGCCCTCCTCTTACCGTCTCCTCCGTGTCTGTGCTCTCCTCGGCGCTGTCGATGTTGCGCAGGTCGCTGTGCCCGTCAGCTCCCGTCCCCTCCTTCCCCCGCGGCTCCCGTGACCCCTCTCCTGCTGGGGACGGCGACCCTGCCCCCGTCTCTACCCTCTTCTTCTCGCTCTCCTTGGACCCTGCAAGGACAGAGACAGCAGAAATTTGGGGTACCTGTGCAAACATCAGCCCTGTCCTCGCAGGGTCCCCTCGTGCCAAACGGCCGGACTCTGCCCTGCCAGCCCAGGGAAGGGGGAGGACATGGGGAATTTGCCCAGCCGGCTCGGGATGCCCAGCTCCCTCCTGGGCACGCAGGGAGGGACCCCTTACACCCAGCTCGGGGTCCAGGCTTGTGTGTGCCCGCAGGCTGCCCGGCAAGGATACACGGGTGTCGGAGGGTCTACAGCCCGTCCCCTCACCCGCGAGATGCTCTCTCCGCTGGTCCATGCGGTCCAGGCTCTCCAGCAGACTGTCCACCTGCGCCTTGATCTGGCTCAGCTCCCCCTTGATGGAGTGCAGCTCTTCGGCCCGCACTGCGGGGAGAGGAGCCGTTAGGATCCCACCCTGCCCTACAGCCTGCCTGGAGCCGGGGGAACACGCCGTCCTGGGCAGCCACCTCCGGAGCATCCTCCTCTCCGGAGCATCCTCCCCACCGGGCATCCTCAGGGAACGGGGATGGGTCCAGGGGACAGCCACCAGCCCAGCGCAGGCCAGGCTGTGTCTGCTGGAGCTGGGGACTCGTAGCAACAGGGTCAGCACCRAGCGGGACCTTCAGGCACTGGCACTGCTCTAACGCAGCAAGACGCAAAGGCCGAGCCTCCTCTTCCTCCCAGCCCCAACGCACTTACACTTTGTCCGTCCYGCCGTGGAGCTGGTGCTGCTCCTCGCCCCGGGCTGGGGGCTCAGGCTGCTTTTGCCTCCTGCTCCCACGTGAGTTCGTCTGGCCTTGACYGGGATGCGGTTAATGAGGGGGGGGATCTTCTGGTACTCGTACACCCTGCAAAGGCACAGGAGCACGGCGGCGTGAGCGCGGCCCCGGAGGTGCAGCAGCAGCCCCTGCCAGCTGGGAGAGCATCTCTAGGGTTCCCTCCRTGGTGTAGGACCCCCAACCTGGGCATTGCCCAGCCCACACACTGCCCCTGCCCCATGAACCCCATCCCCAAGCCCCCAGCCCGGGGAAGCTGCGGCATACGTGCCCCTCGAAGGGGGCAACAGAGGCAAGGGGACAGATGCCCAGGGACACCCTGCTTTTCGTCTTCGGCAGAGGTGCGACTGCACGCCAAACCCACGTGTGCTCAGCCCACCCYGCTCCCGGGATGCCGCGCTCACCGGTACGGGAAGTCGTCCCTGTAGAGATCGTAGTCCAGGTCGCAGTTACTGCTGCAGGAGAAGGAGAGAGGAGAACAAGTCACCTGCTCTGCGGGGCCACGGATGCTGTGGAGCAGCCACGGCTGGGCACAGCAGGGCACCCACCCAGCGTCCATCCCYAGGGAGCAGGACGCATGCCGGAGGGTACCCCGCAAGCTGCCAGGGCTGCAGCACAGCCTGGGGAGGTGGCTGTGCCCTGGCAGAGGTTTGCCCTGGCACCAAGCGAGGGTGTTGAGGGGGATGGAGAGAGCCCCCGGGGCAGCATCAGCAGGGTCTGCTCTCAGGAAGCTGCCTTTAGAGCGCCCTGATGTTAAATTTCATGGTCCCTGGCTCCGCACGCATGCTGCCGGCTCACTCGGCTCCAAATTAAGAAGCGATCTGTCAACGGATGCAGGCAGCCAACGTGCCGGTAATAAATCATGCGCCATGGACCAGGAGCAGGGGGGAGGAGGAGGAGGAGGAGGAGGAGGAGGAAAGATGCTGAAGCTCATTTTGCTGCTTCAGCTCTTGCGGAGTCAGGGAGCGTAGGATTAAGCCTAACCCGAGGGGAGACAAAGCCATGCTCAGAGCATCGCTGGGAGCGGGGAGCCTTCCCCAGCCACGCTGCCGGGAATGGGGGGCTCCAGATTTTGCTGCAGATGAGCCTGTCACCGCGGGACCAATGCTGGAGCTCAGGGAGAGCTGAAGGTCTGCTGGGGGGGCTAACGGGCAACCTGGGCTGTTAGCCCCCCAGGCTTGCCCAGCCTAGGAGGCAGCTCAGAGCCCATCACGGGGCAAAGGCACCCCCAGTCCTGCTGCCACCCTGCCTTTGGGTGGGATTAGTCAAGAATAATCCGCACGGGGTGCAGCCCGCAAGCGCCAGCCCTCCTGGGAAGGGCGAGCTGGCAGCCCCGGGGTGCCAGGACCCGCCTGCTCCTGTTCTGTGCACCTGGGGATATTTTGGGAGCTTTCGGTCCAGCCTCGCCGCCTTCCAAGTTTCCATCGCTGTGATGGGGATGGCGAGTCCTTCGCATCCCCACCTCCCGCCCGTCACCCAGGGAAGGAAGGTCACAACCTGCCTTGGGGAAGAGGGGAATGGGCAGCTGGAGACGAGTCCCAGCCTACGCATGGGGCATAGGGAAGGTGCCAGCTCTGATGGCTGCTGCTGCCGGAGCCCATGCCAAAAGGGACAGGGATGCCACAGGCCACCCCCCACCACGGGAGCACCAGTGGCTCTGTGAGACACCCAGCCATGGGGTCCAGCGCCCAGCCAGGGACACAGCAAGGGTTTTCCTGGCTCAGCTCTTTGCTCAGAGCATCCCCCGGGAAGAGCAAAAGCTGCGGCTGCCACGCTCCAGCGGCCCAAGGGGACCGGCGGTCCCTGCCCTGCCAGCGCTGCATCCCTCCGGTGCCATGGCAACGGGCAGAGCAATTAGTTCAATCAGGGCGTTCGCAAAAAGCTCTCTAACGAGACAGATGGAGCCCGGCTCCGGTCCCCTCCTCACCATGCGCCTGCCGAGCTGGGGAGCCGAAAGCACACAGGGATGGGGGGACCTGCTCTTCTGCTACCATTGGTACCACCATCACCATCGCCTACTGCCATCGTCAGGACCGTCACCACCCCCGCGTGCCTCTGCAGGGGTGTCTGTCCCCCGAGGAACAGCGTTTAAAGGCCAGAACTGCAACCAACATCGACATCTGTAACAGGCGTGGAGACCACGGGGCTCTGCTCTTCTCCCGGCACCTTCAGATGGGGCAGGGGGATCTCCACACCCCACCGGCAACACACACCAGGTGGGACCCGGCGAGGACTCCAGCCGCCACCGGTGCAGCCAGGCGATGCTCTGAGAGCCCCATCGGGACGGGGCAGGGACATAGCATGGACCCACGTCCACCACCGCGGGCAGGCGGCTGGAATAGTCCAAGGAGTGACTGGAGAGCACGGGGAGGAAGAGGAGCCAGGCGTGGGACAGTCCCCAGCCCTAACTGGCCTCCCCCGGCGCAGCCCCCGCCCCACGCGCCGGCACTCACTGGTACAGGTTGCTGCCGTGCTGCCGCTTCTGGCCCAGCCTGGCCCGGCTCGGCTTGGGTTCCCTGGCCATGTCCAAATCTGAGGGGAGAGAGAAGAGGGGAATGAGCGTTGGGAAGAAAAGGGGATGCCAACACGCTACCCCACACGGATGCGTCTCCAGCACCAGCTTCCCGGGGGCTCCCGGCCACGCTCCTCTCCTGGCTGGAGGTATCCCACTCCAGAGCATCCACAGGACGAGCCCGAGGCCGGCAGCTCTCTCTAAATTTCAGCTTTTGGAGAAGGACAGGAGCAGCCCAGGGTTGTGCTGGGACACTGAGCTACTCCGCCAGCAGCCTCTTCCCACGGGTGCCCCACGCACAGCATTGCCCTGTCCCCACGAGCCCGTGCCCGACTGAGGCCACCCAGGCTCCAATTAGGGCGGCAGAAAGCATCTCTGACAATGAGGGTAATTAACCCCCAGAGACATTTCCCACCGCCGTGGTGAATCCGCCTTTGCTATCGCTCCTGCCGGGCAGTTTGGTCATTTTTTGGAGAGCCCCAGGCCAGCGGGATGCCGGTGAGCACTGCCCACCACGGACGGGTGCCGGGGATGGGGGAAGCCTTGTACCCAGCCGCTTCGCGCTCCCGAAGGCTGCCGAGATGCGTGCAATGCCGAGACGCGGGGCAGAGATGCCTCCGACGCACAGCTCAGCGATGCTACGTCACACCTCCCTGGTGATGCTCTTCACCCCTTCTTTAGGATTTCACAGCCAACGTCCATATAAAAGCAAGCTTGAATCTATTTTCTCGGTATATGTTTAAGAGCCACCGATGCAAAGCTTTACTAACATCTCCATACATTTAATTTTGTAATTTGGGGAGCCCCAAAACCTCTCTGGCCCCTGGGGTAGGAGCCAGTGGCTGAGATGTTGAGGTCTCCCTCTTGCACACTCCCCCTTGGACACGGTAAGCGTGACCAGTTGTCCCACGGGTGACATTGTGGATGCCACTGCACCGGGGAACCCTGAGCTGAAGCTTCCCGAGTCCTCTGGGAACACACCAGCTCATCGGAGAGGTCTAGACCTCCCCAGGAGCGTGGACACTGGCCACGGGTCCCCTCCAGCCCCRCATCTGCCGGAGCAAGGTCCCTCCACCCCTGCGGAGGAGACGGCTTCTGAGGAAGATCCAAGCGGAAGGAAACTGGCACTTGTTTGCTTTCCAGGCTGTCACCTTCTGTGACGAAGTCTGCGGGCTGGCTTTGATCTCAGGGCGAGCTGGGGAAGGTGCTCCACTCACCCTGCGCGCCGGGTAACGCTGGCACCCATTTTCTGTGGGTGCAGCCAGCATCCCTGGGGACAGCCGAGCTCAGGGCTGGAGCCCACCGTTGACATCCCTCTCTCCAGCCCATCAACACCCGCCTGGCAGAGCCACCCACTCCCCTCCCTGCCAGCGGGACGGAGACCTCAGAGCCCCAGCCAGGGACCCCAGCCATGGCCAGGCACCCTGTCACAGGCTGCCTGCACCGAGGGGACTGTCCTGCTGGGGCAGGGGACCCGGGCCAGCAGGGCTCCGTCACCCCGCGGCCATCGGCCCTGCGCCTGGGCTCCCTTCCCTGTAATGGCCGTGGGGGCATCCCAGTACCGGGAGGACATCCCTGTCCTGGGGGTAATGGTGTGGGGGGCATCCCAGTACCGGGAGGACGTCCCTATCCTGGGGGTAATGGTGTGGGGGCATCCCAGTACTGGGAGGACGTCCCTGTCCTGCGGGTAATGGTGTGGGGGCATCCCAGTACTGGGGGGACATCCCAGCCCTGGGGAGGGACTGGTAAGGGGGTGGGGGGCAGCTCGGTACCGGGAGGCGGCCCTG
>JAYKAV010001975.1:982483-1020161 GCA_035582835.1 Phoebastria nigripes | reverse complement strand
CCACCCCAGGGCCATCGCATCCCAGTCCCCCTTGACACCCCACCCACACTTCCCAGACCCTCCCACTCATACCAAGGCCCCGCCCCCCGCGCCTAGCCCCGCCCCTTCCCGCTCTGGCCCCGCCCCCAGCAGCCCCTTACCCCGGGGAGTAGGCGCAGGCGAAGGCCTCGCTGGGGCCGTGGCTGCCGGCGCAGAGGTGCCGGCCGCAGCCCAGCCGCCCCGCCGTGGCCCACACCAGCTGCGAGAGAGCGTGCGTCACCCCGGGCCTCCAGACCCCTCTGGGCCCCCCCGTGCCCCCCATGCCCACCTGGGTGTAATGGCGGCAGGTGGCATTGCTGGCGCAGCGCCCCGTCCCGTAGTCGTAGCGTCGGCCCTCAGCGAACCAGCGCTCCAGCACGGCCCCGAAACCCCCGGCGCCCGCCGGCAGCAGGGCCTCGCTCCAGCCCAGCTGCGGGGCCGGCGGCGGAGCGGGGCCCTCCAGGCAGCTGGCCGCCCGCGCCCCCGCCAGCCGCCCCAGCTCCTCGCTCCACTCCTGCGGGGGTGCGGCCGTGAGCCACCGAGGTCCCCAGGGACAGCCCCGATGGGGGGGATGCTGGGGACAGCAGGGAACCACCCAGGGGGTGTTTGGGGACCACCAAGGGGGTCTGTCCAGGGGATGATTGGGGGATGCTGCAAGGGATCCCAGGGGACCAGCCCTGCCCTTGGTGTGTGCAGGTGTGGGATGATCAGGGGACATCAAAGGGCATCACAGGACACGGGGGACACCTCAGGGGACCAGCACTGCCCTTGGTGTGTACTGGTGTGGGGTGGCTGGGGGATATCCAGGGCCACCACAGGGAATGGGGGACCCCACAGGGGACCCCAGGGGACCAGCCTTGTCCTTGGTGTGTGCAGGTGTGGGATGATTAGGGGACATTAAGGGCCATCATGGGACGTGGGGGACCCTACAGGGGACCCCAAGGGACCAGCCCTGCCCTTGGTGTGTGCAGGTGTGGGATGATCAGGGGACATTGAGGGGCATCACAGGTCATGGGGGACACCCCAGGGGCCCAGCCTTGTCCTTGGTGTGCACAGGTGTGGGGTGATCAGGGGACACCGAGGGCCATCATGGGGCATGGAGGACCCCATGGAGGTCCCCAAGAGACCAGCCCTGCCCTTGGTGTGCGCTGGGTCTGGCAGTGCCGGTGGCATGTCCTTCCCCGGTGGCCCCACACCGGCCAGCAATTCTGCTTCATTAGCTTGTTAACGAACTACCGTGTGGCACCCATGGGCTTCCCCCCCTCCCTGGGCATGGGGTGGGAGGTGGATGGGACATCCAAGGCGGGGCGGGGAGGGGGGCTCACCAGCTTCTGCATGTTGGCGGCGGGGGGCTGCACTTTGCTCCTCAGCTTGTTGTGCAGTGAGAGCACCAGGAATGTCTCCTTCATGCTGAGAGCTGGAAGGGGGACAGCAGGGGCTGGGGCTGGGGCCAAGGGGGCCGTGGGGTGTGGGTGCCTTCCCCGTATCCCCGACGGCGGCCGGACCCTTCGGGGGGCCGTGGGAGCGGCCATCGGCTGCTCCCACGGCCCCCCGAAGGGTCCGGCCGCCGCCGGGATACGGGGAAGGCACCCGGGTCTCCATGGAGACTCGAGGGGAGAGAAGAAAGCGCTTTTGGGCTGGGAGCACAAAAGGGGCAGGGGCCGGGGGGGGTCCAGCCCGCTGAGCCCCCGTCTCGCACGGGTGGGCTGAGGCCGCCAGGAATGTACCCGTCCCCCCACCCCTGCCTCTGTCCTGCCAGCACCCAGACCCCACCAGGCTGGACCCATTGCTAGCCCCCCCATCACCAGACCCAGACCACCCCCAGCCCCATCCCACCCCCAGCCTCAGCCCCCCCAGCCCCATCCCATCACCAGCCCCACGCCGCCCCTCCCAGCCCCATCCCATCCCCTTCCATCCCTAGCCCCCATCACCCACCAAGACCCCCCTGTTACCATCCCTGGGTGCCCATCACCCACCCAGCCCCCTGCCCGCCTGGCCTGGCCCCAGGGGATGGTGCTCAGGGTGCACCCACCCCCCCCAAACCAGCTGCCCCCCCAGCCCTTCTGCC
The DNA here is from genome assembly GCA_035582835.1 of Phoebastria nigripes. Classification (NCBI taxonomy): domain Eukaryota; kingdom Metazoa; phylum Chordata; class Aves; order Procellariiformes; family Diomedeidae; genus Phoebastria; species Phoebastria nigripes. The sequence goes on along the minus strand of JAYKAV010001975.1, from coordinate 1,018,075 downwards.
AGCAGCAGATCCCCCCCAGCCCCTCTCCCCATTACCTCCTGGAGCCAGCGTGGACAACTTCTCCAGAGCATCCAACCCAGTCTCACCCACCCTCCATGCCAGGAGATTGCAAACCAGCAGCACCAAGAGCTTCATGCAGGTGCCGGGGGTGGGGGGAGACCAGACCCCCACGGCTCCGGAGGGAGGATTCGGGAGAGACGAGTCRCCCCGCAGCAGCCCTGGCATCGGGGCGAGCTCGGCCGCCCGCTCCTGCGCGCTTGTGCCTGCTTGTGTGTGTGTGTGTGTCTGGTTGCAGGATTTGATCCTATTCAGGACTCCAGACAGGCACCGCTGGTCAGCTCGAACAAAAGCTTGACGGGTGAGTAATGGCTCTGTCAAAACAGTTGCTCGCTGGTGCGAACGCGGCAGACAACTCCCGGGGCCCCGGGCTGCAGCCCCGCCGGGATGCCCCGCAGCGGGGTCGGTCCCCCGTGCTCTGCCCCAGCCCCGCTGCCGAGCCGGGGTCGGGATGGGAAGGCAGGCAGGAGCAGGGGTCCCAAGCGGCACCCGCTTTGGGGCACTGGGAAACTGGATGCCAAGGGGCTGGGGGCAGCTAAGGGGGCCCCCGCTGCCGGCTTTCCTCCTGCCCCATGAATTAAACATGCTGGGGAGGTAACACACACCGCCGTGGGCACGAAGCCAAATACCCGCTCCGGCGAGCTGGGCAGCGTGGTTACGGGGTGGGAGGATGCGAGGGCTGGGGGGCCGGCGGCGGGAGGGATGGCGGGTTTGGGGGGGGCATGTCTCAGCAGGCACTTGGGGTCGGGCAGGGGTCCCGGAGCCCACGCTGCTCGGGGCGCTCAGTAGCACCCTCATGGCTCTGCCCCAGATGTGTGGGCTTCAGACATCCCTGCTCGGGGGTGGCTGGGGGACAGGCACATGCTGCCATGCCCCCTCCTCTGGGCTGTCATGGGCAGGAGGGACCGGGAGCGTCCCACCTGCCAGCTCTTGGGGCTGAGCTGGATGTCAGCACAAATCCAGCTCTGGATGCCTTCAGTTCCCTCGCCCTGAGCCTAACCCTAATCCTGGCCTGAACCCCGGCCCTAATGCCAATGCCAACCCCAACCCTCATCCAAACCCTCCTGTTCATATGGACCTGAACCCTTGGCACCGGTTCTAACACTAACCTTAACCCTAACCCTAACGCGACACCTGACCTTAGCCCTAACCGTGAGCCTAATGCTAACCCCAACCCAACCCCAATCCTAACCCTAATGCTGACCCTAACATTAACCCTGACCCTAATGTTAATGCCTACCCTAATGCCAACCTGCACCCCAGCTCTAGGCTGCAGCGGAGCCCTGGGGTCCCCCTCTAAGCTCCAGCTGTGGCTGAGCTCACCCCAGCAGAGCCRTGCCGAGGCTGGTGAGTCCGCGGCGCTGCCGGGCTGCCCTCCTCGGCAGCCCCAGCCCCACCGGAGAGCCGGACTCTGGCGCCAACCCCAAATCCATCCCTTGTCCCGAGAGACTTTCCCACGCTTAGCAAACGCACGGGATTAGCCTCATCCTGCACTCCCGCGTGCCGGGGAGCCCCGGAGCCGTGGCTGGCCAAGGCGGGAGCCGGCACTGCCGGTACCACGGCAAGTGCTGTGACAGCCACTGCCTGGCCCCGGCATCTGCTGGCCCTGTGACATGAAAGGCCCCAAAGCCTCTGATCTGCGGAGAGGGAAGGGAAGGGAGAGGCTGGCGTCAGTGCCAAGGGGAAACTTTCCTACGGCTCAGCCTCGGCCAGGGGAAAAAACAACAAACACACGGGCACGAGCCGTGGATAAATCCTGGCGAGCACAGGAGCACGGCTGCGAGCGAGCAGGGCAGAACCGGACCGCCGGCGTCTCGTCCCTGCAGCCTGCGCGGCCGGAACCAGCCCCGGCGCGATGCTCCTCGTCCCGCTGCCAGCCTGGCTGGCCCTGGGCATCCTGCAGCTGCCCCTCGGCAGCGCCCAGGTAAGGACCCTTGCACCCCCCCTCCAGCCCCCTTGCAGACCCCTCAGCACCCACCTCACACACCCCAGCACCCCATCACCGCCCTGGGGTGGGAGGTACGGCATGGCCATGGTGCCCACAGGGCTGCCCAGGGCCAGGGGGGATGGTCGTGGGGCTTTTCCCCTGCAGCAGCCAGATGATGCTAAACCCACCCGGGGCATCGGTGCCACGCCTCAGCATCCAAGTGCCGGGGCAGGACTGGGTGGAGGGGCTGAGGCTGGAGCAGATACAGAGGCAGGGGCAGACCCTGCACTGGGATGGGGAGGAAGGGGCTCTGCCCAGGACAGGGCATCCAAACCAACCCCAAATATGCTGCCTGCTTGGGAGGGTCCCCCTGGGATGTGGCAGGGTGGCGGGGGAGCGCGGTGGGTGACGAGGATGTCCTTGCGTCCCCCCAGGAGTGCCTGAGCCAGCAGCAGGCGCTCAGCGCGGTGCGGCAGATGCAGAAGCTGCTGGCCGCACAGGAGGCTGCCCACCTGCGGGGCACGCGCGGTCTCCGGCAGCAGCTCTCCGTCCTCCAGAGCCGCCTCCAGAGACAGGCCACCAAACGCAACGGTAACCCCGGCCGGGTCACTGCTGCGGGGGTGACACCCCCATGGGGCCAGCTTAGACCCCCGGACCCCCTGGCAAGCAGCCTGGGCAAGGGACCCCCAGCTCCTCACTGGGGCTGGTGTTGGCTCCAGCCTGGCAATGTCCATCCTCACCCGTGTCTGTCTGTCCGCAGAGACCTGTCCGCAGCCGGCGGTGCCCCTGAATGGACGGATGCTGGGCCGGAGCATGCGGGTGGGCCACGACGTTCACTTCATCTGCAACGCCGGCTTCCGGCTGGTGGGCTCGGAGACGCGCACCTGCCGGCACGACCGCACGTGGAGCGGCACCCAGCCCTTCTGCAGAAGTGAAGTGGAGGGGGGTTGGGGTGCCGGGGGCTCAGCTCTGCCCGGGGGCTCCTCCGTCACCCCGAGTCACGGGGTCCCATCGCTCTGCTCTCCTGGCTGCAGGGAGAGCGGCCCAGAGGCTGCAGCAATGGGCACCGAGGCTGGGCAGCAGGATGGGGCGAGGATGCGCTTCTCCAGCTGGTGTTCATGAGCTCCTTCTCCCTAGGTATTGACGACTGCTCCAGCAACCCATGTGCCAACAGTGGGACCTGCGTGGATGGCAACCAGAGCTACACGTGCCTCTGCCCCCAGGGCTGGTCAGGCCCCAGCTGCCAGAGCCCCATCTATGCCTGTAGGTGCCTGGGTTTGGGCTGCGGAGAACGGGGATGCTCATGGGGACAGCACCCGGCCACGCTGCGCCCGTCTCCCCCTTCCCTGGTAGCCCCCTGGGACCTCAGCCCCCCACCCATCTCCCTGTGCCCCCCACCCCAGCAGTGACACCCACTCCCCCCCTGCAGACTGGGTGACACTGAGCAACGCCTCCTTCAGCCGCCAGCCCCGCTGTGCCGAGGGCCGCCCGGGCTCCCGGCGCTGCAGCTGCGACGCTGGCTTCCAGATGCAAGCCGGCGGCATGTGCCATGGTAAAAGGGGGGTGAGAATGGCGGGGGGTGGGGTGGAAACTGAGGCTCAGCATTGACAGGAGCCCCAGCCATGTCCCGCTCTGTCTCCCCAGATGTAGATGAGTGCCAGCTCTTCCAGTCCAGCCCCCCGACCCGGCTTTGCCTCCATGACTGCATCAACCTCCCTGGCTCCTACCGCTGCCTCTGCCCCCCCGGTTACCTGCTCCATGCCGACCGCAACACCTGCGAGGGTAAGARCGGTGGGTGCAGGGCAGGGAGCATCCCGCGGGACCAGGGGTGCAGCGGGGAGCAGCAGGGACAGCCCCGCTCACCCAGTGTCATCACCGCAGACGTGAACGAGTGCACCAGGAAGCAGCACAACTGCACCCAAGGCGACCTCTGCATCAACACCTTCGGGGGTCACCGCTGCGTGCGCCCCAAGTGCCCCCCGCCGCGCCACAACACCAGCTATGTCAAGACCTCCGCCTTGTGAGTACTGTGCGTGGCTCGGGCTGCGTCGTGCTCTCTCCCCCAGGTGATGGGTCCTGCGGTGCCCTGGGGACCATATCGTGTCACCCAGGGGCAGCAGGGAGAGTGCCAGCCAGCGCTGGTAGCAAATTGCCACGTGGGGTGCCCGGGTGTGCTCAGCATGCTCCCCGATGGTCTCAGGATGCCAGTGGCTGGGGGTGCGGGTGGGAGCACCCCAACACACGGTGGCTTTATCCAGGACCCCAGCCCTCCAGAGCCTGGGGGGAACAACACCRTTTCCCCTCCACTGCATATCCATGCGGTGCCGTTGGCTGCCATCCAGCAGGCAAAACCCCCCTGGTCCCGCTCTTGATACTAAACCACTTTGTGGCCGAGCACAAGCCACCCAAGCGGAGGAGCATCCCTGATCCGGACAAGTTCCTCTGCGGGAGGCACATCTGAGCCTGACTCCACCCCTGGCCTCCTCTGGGACTGTGGTACCCCTGGTCCCAGCCTCGGAGTGTGACCCAGAGCTGCGTCCCTGCCCGGCAGAGGCAGGGATGGGACAGAGATCCGATGCCGGGCACACCTGGATGTGGCTGTCTGGGGTTGCTCTGCTGCAGGACCGGCAGTGGGGCTGRAGATGCTGCCTGTAGCGTGGGCTAGGCTTGTTTGCAAGGATGGCAGCTCCCTGAGAGTCAAATCACGGCACTGAGCAGTGGTACCCCTTCTCTCCTGGCAGCCAGTGCGAGAGGAACCCCTGCCCCATGGAGAGCCGAGCCTGCCACCTGGCCGCCTCCTCCATCTCCTTCCACTACCTGCCACTCCAGGCCAACCGCAGTGTGCCCCGCGTCCTCTTCAAGATGTCCACCACCCGCTTCGTGGGTGACAGCCTGCGCTTCACCATCATGGGCGGCCGGGGCCCTCGCATCTTCACCGTGCGGCGCTCCGACCGGCAGACGGGAGAGCTGGTGCTCACCAGCCCCGTGGCAGGGCCAGCTACGCTGGAGGTGGAGCTGGAGATGAGCGAGTTCTCCCGCAAGGTCCTCCTGGGCAAGCACATCTTCAAGGTCACAGTCTTTGTGTCCCCATACGAGTTTTGATCCCCTTTGGAGGTGGGTGTGGGGCCAAGCCAGGGTCTCTCCTGGGGAGCGATGGAGTGGGTTCAGCTCAGTGGTCCCAGTTCTTGTCCCATTGGAGACATCTGTCTCCCATAATGCTTGCTCACGGCTGGTAGGGCAAAGCCACCGCAGCAGAAATGGTGCCGGTCRCAAAGGCTGCAAGGAAAACCCTGCGGGCAACGGGGGGACCAGCCTGGGGGTGCCTGCCTCTGCCAACCCCTCTCCTCTCTGCCCACACGGCAAACAGAGGGGCATGGCAGAGCCAGCCGACGGCACGTGGTACGCAGGTCTGGCTCCTTGTATCTTGTAACCTCTAAATAAAAGAAAAGCGGCTGTAGGAAGGGTGTCCTCCTTGCTCTATGCCTGCTGCGTGGGAGCAGCCCCGTGCTCCTGGGGCAAGGCTCCTGGGGAGAGCTGGGGGCTGTGGTCATGGCAGGGTCCCCTTGCAGATCTTGGGGTGCCAGTAGAGCTGTCAAGCCCACCCAGGATCATGCAGTGTCCGTGTCCCTCCCAGCACCACTATTCCCGGGGGCCACACTGAAAAGCCCCTCAGTGCAGGACTGGGAGATGGGCTGAACATGCTGCCCTGCATGTCCTGCTCAGCCAAGGTTTGTCCCCAGCCCCGTTGGCAGGTGCCAGGAAAGCGCAGCGGGGCTCCCTGGCACCGGCTGAGTGGGGGACGGTGACCGGGGGCCGTGCTTCCTCGCGGCCAGGAGACTTCCCTCTGCAACAGCTGGCAGGAGCCAACCGCACAGGCGGTCAAAGCTGCAGCTCCGCAGCTCGCCGAGCGCTCGAGCCGTTCCCCTGCTCCCGACTCAAGGAGGGTGGGCAGCGAGGACAAAAGGCGTACAGCCCCCCATGCAGCCCCCCATGCTCCTTGGGCACCCCTTGCCACCACCAGCACGGCCAGACCCCTGCGCAGGGAGAGCTGCCAGAGGTTGAAAAGGTGATGAGGGCCTTTGGGGACAGCAAGCAAAGGACATGCTGCCCCCGGGACACCCTTCCCTCTGCACACAGAAGCCGTCTTAGGTGAGTGTCTGGCTGGCCCATGCCGGTGCCCCTCGCACAAAGCAGCTGCTGTGCACAGACCGCAGGCAGCTCATAAAGACCTCCTTATGCACCCGCGGCCGGCACTGCCACCGGCTCTGCTCGCCAGCTCCTGGGGCTCGGCACGGCTGCTTTGCCGGAGGAGGGGGAAAAGCCTCCCTGGGGGCAGCAGAGCTGCGGGCTGGGCCGTGCTGCGTCATGAAAATGCATAGCTGGCCCGTGCCGACGGAGGAGAGAGGCTGGGAGGCAAAGTAGAGAATTACAAGGGTAAATATTTATTCCTGCACATGAGGCGTCCCAGCCAAACTGGGCACCCCAAATGTGGTTTTGCACAGGTTTCTTATACCCTTCAAACCTTCAGGTACAACACGACTTGACTAATCACAAACACTCACATTACTGATTACTAATCATAGTAAAACTTTGCAAAGCAACAATATTTTTCCAGCATTCTTGCTGCTTGTCTGTTGATCCAGATGTCCTGGGAGTCAGTCTTGCTAGAGTTACTGATTTATGACGCCAGACAACGCTGGGAGGGCTTCAAAGCCGTGTCAGAGGGGCTGGGATGCTGGCGTTCTCTCGGTTACCCAGGGGTATCCTTTATCCTTCATGGACAGCTCTAAGCTTCCACGAAGCGAAGTCCTGATTTCCAGGGCCGGGCTGTCCTTTGGTTTGTTTTACTTAAGCACAAACAATACCAAAGTCTCCAGTAAAATTCCACTACCTCGTTACATCGCAGTGTATAATCTGAACTAATATATATATATTAACAAAGTTAATATATTTTCATACTATAAAGACTGGCTGATATAATAGTTAGAGAAGGGAATTTTCCTAAGAGCTTCCGAGGAGCGGGATGGCTGGCTCCAGCTCACAACCAAGCCTCCCGTCCTTCCACCGCCTGCTCCCAGAGCCTCCCCAGCCCTGGCCACCTGGGAAGTCTTGGGTGTTTTCATAAAAACACAGCCAGCATTACCAGCAACACTTCACAGCTGGCTTTTGGGGGGGGGGACACACACACAAAGGGAAACACAGGCACCCTCCAGCTCCTCCCAAAGAGCTCATGACTTTTCTGGCTTTCCCCATTCCCGGGAGGATTCGCCACCTCCCTTAGCGATGAAAGGCTGGGACAGAGGCCAGTTGTAAAGCCCTTTGCTTGGAAACCCCCTGCCTGTACCTCAAACGATGCGACGCAGGGCTGGGTACTGAAGGGCTGGGTGCTGCAGCGGGATGGGGGGGGGGGGGGGGGAGAAAGGCCTCCCCTCAGAAAGCTGGGGCATGCAGCAGCCGGGCTTTTGGGCATGAAGCCCTCGCTGGGCCTGCAGCTCTCGGGTGTGGGGGTCCTCGCTGGGCCCGCAGGCCCCGGGCCCGGGGCCTGCGGGCCCAGCGAGGACCCCCCCACCCGGGCTTCTGTGGAACGAGGCCTCGTTCCTTCCCGCCCTCTCCTCCGCGGATCGCGCCCGGCGTTTTTTGTCGCCTACGCCCCGCCGTAGCCCCGTCCGTTGCCATGGCGACGGGCCCAGCGGCCTGAACCCGCGGAGGAGCCGGGAGCTGCCGCGTTGGCCTCAGCTGGGGGCCCCGTTACCCGCCCGGGTATGAGGCGGGTACGGGGCCGCTTTCAACCGCCTCTGCGGGGAGAAGGTGAGGAAAAGGCGGTGGCGGAGCCGCGGGAGGGGTCTACCCGGCTCTCCCTAGAGCGGCTGCCCGGGACCCCGCTCACCCGGCCCGGCCCCCCGGTGTGCCTGSCCGTACGTCCCCGGGAGGTGCCGGTGCCCCAGCGCGGCTGGTTGCATGCTCCCTCCCGCTGCCCGGCGCTTGGCTGTCCGGTGGCTGAACACCCGAAGGGGTGAACCTGATAACTCCCGGCTGACTTACAGTTAACTATTTAACTAGTATAGTTAACAACCAGCGTCAACTCAGTTACCTCTCCTGTCTACGGTGACCGAGTAAGCCCTGATGGTGACTTCGTGCCCTGTTTTTTATATTCAGTGTTTTCTGTAGCTGGGTAGAAAGGAGCGCCRGGCATACCCACAGCGTAGGGCACCCCGCCGGGAAGGGGAGATGMTGTATCCTCGAGTCTCTTCACATATAGCTTTGTTTTTCATCAGTATCGGTGGATAATCAGCGCATCAGCTACAAGAGAAGCCATCGAGTCGTAAGGGAAAGGCAAGAGGAACTTCGCTTCTGAAGCGGGACAGACGAAGCGTTACACGCGGCTCTCTTCCTTCTCGAGAGTCTGTTACCAGACAGACGCTGCTGTGGGATGACTGCAGCCTTAGGGATAGTTTACCCAGCTTTAGTCACAGTTCACCACGTAAAAAATTCTGTTGAATTGTACCAAAGCTTTTGACATTAAATAACGTAACGTTAAAACCATCTGGTGGTATAAAACAGCAAAGTCTTGCAGCAAAACAGGGATTCCAGGGTCTGGGTGGGCTTGGCTCCCCGGGCCAGGCTTTTATTAGGAGCAAGGAGAAACCTGGGAGTTTCTTCAAATAATCTGAGTGGTGTTTGTAACAGGTAGCTCAAAGTGATGCGCAAGCAAGTTTTCAACAACCTAATGAGCAGAATATCACATTGTTAGTAACTATTTCTCATCGTTGGTGAGCCAGTTGCCATGTGGCAATTTGAACTGTGAATGCAGGCAGATACTGCCCATTTCTTCAAAGRCTGAAGTTAGGATTTTAGGATTTCTTTTTTCCAACCTGCTTGTTGGTAAGACTGTGCTGATGAGCATAAATTACATTCTTTTGTATTCTTACCCACTACTTCTCTACCAGTTGACCCCAAAAGACATTTCCAGCCCTTTGCCTGGGACTGATGCAGGACCGTTGGTGTACCAAGATCTGAATCGTTCCGCTCACTCTTTCAGCACGTTGGCATGCTTGCTGTCTTCCAGCCCTTCAGCATTTTTCTGGTACTGGAACCATTATCAAAAGTACTGCAAGTGAGCTAGAGACCTCCTCCTTTTCTTTCAACGCGCTCATGTGCAAGTTAATCAGACTAACTGAAGTTGCTTATCCCTGTTAGATGTTAATTTAACATCRTCTTTAGTTACTAAGGAACAGTGAGCATGGTGCAGACGTACCTCAAGTCAGCTCAAGTCCAGCAGAGCCTCTTAGTGCCTGTTTTGCGATGCCACCCCTGACCTGCTGCCTGTATTGTACTCGCTAGTATCTGTTGTACCCGAGTTTTCCGTGAAGCAGAGCAGCCCAGCTCTCTGACTCTCTGTTGTTAAAAGCTCATCCTGGCTCCGTGGCAAGCGAAAAGCAACAACTAATAATCCAACACAAATTGAAAAAAGGAGAAATCGCTTCTGAGCTCATAGCTGTTGTGCAAACAGGAATCATAAACATCAGGAACTTTCCAGGTTATGGTTCGTAACTCATCTTTGCAGTTAAATCTTGCTTTCTCCTGCCAGGAGTCCAGACATTGTAGGACAGCTGAATAATCGAGCTGCTTCCTGCATGGATGTCCTGCATACGTAACTTTCTGTTCTGTTCTTCTAGCAACAGTCTGCTTTATACTTGTGTTGTGGAGTAACTCCTACTTCTCTTCCCCTTTTTGTCATTAAATTATCAGTTCACTTTTTCAGTTTCTAGTCTTTCCACTTCCTTTGTTGCTGACAAAGGAGTCTCTGTTTTCTTGAATGCTGTGTAGTGCTCAATTGCGGTTCCAGACCACGTGCTCCAGTGGGGCCACCCGCTCTCACTACACTTCTCTGCACTAGCTGGAAGGAAAACATGGCATATCTGAGACAGGTGAAAGCATTTGTTCTGCTGTCATCCATAACAGCGTTCTGACATGAACACATCCCCAGACCACAGCATATCATACTCCATCTCCGGACTGCCACCAAAATACCTTCTTTGCTCTTTTTACTCAATTTAGGTCTAGATCCATTCAAAGACTGGCAAAACCTGCAAGTTTCTCTTAGCTGAAAGTTTGGGGTGTTGTTGTTTCACGCAGACATCAGCACTTGCTTTTAGAGTGTATAATTGTTTTTTCCCTTTTGTTACTATCATTCACAAATCCCCTGTGCAGAGAGAAGTCTCTCCTCAGATGTGTCGTCATTTTAGTCTCTCCAAGTTTCTGTCCCCCTTGGAGCATATCTCCAGGACCGGGGCTCAGTCACAATATTTTTGTATCACATATTTTTTGTTTTCCGTGTTTGATTTTTGTAGATGAATATCTGCAATAAACCTCCTAATAAGACAGCTCCAGAGAATTTGGGCGAAGCTGTTCCGGAGGTGCAGGTCCAACGCGCTCGAAGGAATGGCTGGAGCTGGCCTCTGCACCTTTTCCAGATTATTGCCTGGTTGCTGTACCTCTTCTTTGCGCTGGTTGGCTTTGGAATCCTGGTTCCTCTCCTGCCCCGCCACTGGCTGCCCGCTGGCTATATCGTATCCTTTGGTCAAGAGGAGAACAGGGACTGTAATAAAATATCAGTGGGATTTTTTAAAAATAGTTGTTAGGTAGCATAGAAAGCATAGGAGAAAGCAGCTGAGCCAGAATCTTATTCTGAACTGTAACCATACTCTTGATCTTCTCCTGTCTATAAAAACCAGTTATTTTGAGATCCTCTCTGCCCTTCAACTTTAGGTAGGTCGCTAACGTTCTGCTTGTCTCCTTCATCACTCTCTGTTAAGATTACTGTCTTTGCCCCCGAGGCTCTTCTGCTGTCTACTTCAGCCTATGTGTCTCCTTTGCTTTATATTATTCTTCTACAAGTGTGCTGCAGGGTTTGAGGGAAGTCATACTGAAAAAGCCCCTCCTGGAACATCCTTGCTGTGATGGGCAGCGACACCTCCCTGTGCTGACTGACTGAGTCTTGAAAGGCAGCTTTATATGTTTATGATTATACGGTGTGGTTGCTTGTGATAGCTGGCAGTTGATCTTCTCCCAGGGCCCTCCYGTGTCCTCTGTAGAAAATCTGTGAGTGAAAGACAAGGTGGTGTAGTGTGAACCTCAGAGGAGAGGTCTGTCGTGGGACAGTCTTGAGCAGCAGTTTAATACACATCTGACTGTCCTCTAAATGTGGGCAGTATCAGAAGATGAGGTGCTTATACTGTGAAGGCATCTTGTCTTGCGTGCTGCCCAGCAAAGCCTAACTCAGCCCAGCCCGATGTGTTTTCCACCTCCTGTCCTCAACCCACCTCCCTAGAGCTGTGCGCGCTTGCTGCTCCTGCAGCTGGGAAGGAGAGGGACTAGGGATGGGCTGTGCTGGGGAGCAGTCCCAATGCTCCCAGTGCCACCTTGTACTGTCACCTGCGCCCAGGGAAGGCCAGGCCCTGGCTCCTGGTGGACTAGATTGTCTGGGGAGTGGCAGACTGGAAAAGGGTACCCTGAGATTTGAATTTAGTAGTTAACAAGCTGGTGAGGGTTTATAATTTGTGAGCAAGTGTTTGCTTTTGTCATCTCTCCGGTAATATCTTCCTGGTGAAAATAAAATTGACCAAGTGGCTCAGTGCCACTTAGTGCTTTCTTAGCAGAACCAGATAACCAAGGAATATTATAGAGAGAATCTTGGGAAAAGTTCTGAAGAGATGGGATTTGCACTTACATCATTTATACATCTGATTTATGTATGTCCATGGAGCCTTTGATATGTTTGGGATGCTTTTGCTTATCACTGTTTTAGTTACACCTGCGTGATTTAGGCATTAATATCATTAGCTCACGGTGGTCTTACGTCTACTTATCTTACCCAAATCCTTGGTATTATCATGGTTCAAACCTCGTGAATTTGTCTACCAAATATCTTCATAACTCAATCTAAAGTCACTCTAATTCAACAGATTAATGTATCCCAAAGTTTTACTACCAGTTAATAAAGCACTAATGTCTCTCTTGTGTCAAAGGCAAATCCCTTCCTGTTCTGCTACACCAGTCATCAGAGCTCCAGTCAGCTAGACCTCTCAAAGACCTCCTTTTTTTCCTTACTACGCTGCTCTATTTTCCATAGGCCTTAGTATGATCAATGATGTGCACATCTGGGTGTATAACAAATAAACCAGAAGGTTAATTTTTGCACGCATGCTCATTTAGTTGCAGTATATTGAGAAGCAAACTCTCAAGCACAGTGGTATTCCAGGCATGCAGGGTTGCTGCTTTGTATTTGTATATTCTTACGTATTTGTATATTCTTTCCAAATATCGGCAGTTACTTCAGGTGTCTGATCGTAAGTACTGCTAAAGCATATTTGCTCTGACTTGCTACTGCGTTTAGAAGCAAGGATCCAAACAGGTAATATTTTAAGAAACAATGACAAATCCTGGATACTGTCTGTCTGTAAATTGTGTAGGAGCCTACTTTAAAGGGGTGATCCTCTTCCTTGGGATTCTGACTAAGGAAAAGGAAAGCAAGGTGATCAGCACTAGTTCCTTGATGTGACTTTTTTTTTCTTTCTTGGAAGTTTGGTCTTGTGAAGGGGCATGTGCATGGCCTTAACTGACTGTTCCTTTCCAAGGAGTCTGTGTGAAACGTGGACCTATGTCAACAGTCTGCACGTGGGGTCAGATTCTGGTAAGTAAAGGTAATTTTTAAAAACGCCTGTGCTAGGAAGGACGTTTCTGTGAGGCAGAGTAGTACGTAATAAGGAGGGTTGTTCCTGTAGATTTAGTTACCTTTTTCCAGAGGATATTTATTACAGCGCAAACGTCTCTGTCAATAAAGCTCAAATTAATGTGCCGCAATCAGTTATATAGTGCTTTCTAATTCTAAGCCATATATTTCTCATCTGTGTGGGCTTTGTGTATTAAGGATAAAAATATATGCATTAAATCACTCATACAATCCTTAACTGTGTACTTCAGTGTCCAGGAGTGTGTTTTATCTACCATTTAGTTGTTCATCTTACTGCAGTCTCCATTGATCCTGCGGATGCAAATGTGCGAGAAAAAAACTATCTAGGGCCTTTGGCCACCTTCAATCGTAATCAACATGCACATGTCATTGAAAACCATCATTGCCATGTCTGTGATGTAGATGTGTAAGTATCTTCTCTTTTCCTTCTACTACTCTGTCTTCTTCACCGTTACACTTGACCATTAGTCTTTAATGATAGACTGTAAGATTGAAATTGAGCCCCTGAAGCTCTATGGCACCAGTTAAACTTCATCCTGTGGCAGGGTTCAGTTGGTTGGGTAGATGCCCGCTGTCAAATGTGCACATGGTTCTGTGTTTTATTTAATTGCTCACATGTTGTGTGGAGAGGACTGTACTGTTCCGTGTTATCTGGATGTTGGTGTTTGACCTAGCAACGTGTAACTTGTGCGTGTGTGCTTGTATCTGGCTAGATGCTAATACCGTAGCAGGAAATGCTTGGAGGGCAGACATGAAGATCAAGCTTTGTAGAACTGCTAAAGGGTTTCAAATAAGAAGTCAATGATCTCCAAATTAGAAATCACGCTGTGCATTGAAAGGCAAATTTTGCAGTGTTTGGGATCGTGGTCCAACGATGGCCGATATGGCCGATATGTTTGGGTGTTGAAGTATTCCTGATGTAGAAGGTTTTCTCACTATTACCAGGATCTCTACTGCTGTATCCCCCTGTATTTGTGTCACTGGAAAGTCGCGGTAATGAGCTGGTGCTGCCACGCTAACGCCACCCTTTCTTTGGCAGGAGTGCCAAGTCAAAGCACTGTGGAACTTGCAACAAGTGTGTGTGTGGCTTTGATCACCACTGCAAATGGCTCAACAACTGTGTGGGAGAGAGGAATTACTGGTAAGAGCCTGGCATTGTGACAGGAGCACAACACTGCATCAATAATGTCGCCCCTTCTCTTCCCAAGATTTCTCCTGCATCTCAGTCCAGTCTGTACTCAGCCAYACAGAACCACTTTTCTTTCAGACCCTGGCTGAATAAAATCAGTCATGAGAAAACTAGATGGAAAATGCAAGCATGATTATGACATTCAAATAACCAGGGATAAAACTCCTACACTTAGAATTTTGTAGCTGAACATCTACGAGTAAAAACAGAGAACATAATCTTATTATTTGGTATCAGGAAAAGCTTATGGGATGTTAATTGGGTGTCCTTAATGCTTCTGAGAGCTGGAGTAGGAATAGAACCACGATCGTGCTGTTCCCGTCTCTGAAACAACCTGCATCCAGATTGCATGCTTTCCCTATGAGACTTACCAATTGGCAGGAGTTACAGCAGCATGTARGCACCTCTAATCTGTGCCAGGTTTAAGATAAAGAATAAGGAGGCTATCACTGATTATTGCTTCTCAGTTTACTTTCCTGCACTAAAACCACATGGAAAGCAAAGAGTTGTTACTGCTGGGTGCCTTCAGATTTTGTGCAGGGAGCTCTTTGTCTGTCCTAGATACACTTGGCTGTTTTGTAACCACAGTGGCTCTAAAGGGTCACAGTTTAGTCCCTCAGGGTAACAAATCAGGTGTAAGACTGTTAACCAGTATCTATCATAAGTGTAAGAAGGCGTCACAGTAATTTGGGATAGCTGCCTATATCTCCGTCTTTATTAGAGGTTAGGATTTTGAATTGTACATGTGATGTTATTGAAGCCACTCAGACTTCTCACCTTCTTGGCAGGCTCTTTTTGAATAGCGTGCTGTCTGCCATTCTGGGCCTTGGGCTTCTGCTGCTCGTCGCTTGCTACGTCTTTGTGGAGTTCTTCATTGACCCCATGATACTTCGCTCTGACCGGCACTTTGATGGTACTAGCAGTGCTTCAGTTGAGCATCCTGTGAATCAGCCAGTGTACCTCCATATGGGATTGGATTCTGTGGGCTCTGCCACTGAGGAGGAACTCCATTCCTTACTCCTTCAATTTTATACTTCTGCGAGAATATCTCTGCTCAGCTGGATGGAATGTCTTTCCTTCCAGAGCTGACTAACTGCTCTTCCTAAAGGCCTTGCAGACACAAGATTTCTTAGGCCTCCAGTACATAATGGGTCTGCAGCTACTTTTGAGTTAACAATATTTCCAGCTGTGAAGTTTAGTTAGAGGTATTTAACACCTGGACAATCTACTTACCTCCAACTCTTTTTGCTTTACAGCTCTTAAGAACCACACGGACCGCTGGTTTGCATTTCTTCCTGCAGCTCCTGTTGAGACTCGGGCATCTGCCATTTTGGTCACAGCTGGGATTTTTATTCTACTGAGCCTAATGACCGTGATTCTGCTAGGCCACCTCTTGACCTTTCACATCTATCTCAGTAGGTATTATGTTCTTATCATCTGCATCCCCATTTCATTTTCGCTTAGCATCTTCTACTCATTCTGCGTTCACTGTGTGTTCACCCGTGTCACAAATATACACACATTGTGCAAGATTGCCATTGAAAAGGTAGAAAATTTGGGTTTAACATTATACTTCTGATTTTCCCCCAGTACCAGGTAGGCTTATGAGTGCATGTGCAATATGGGGCTTGCGTTGGGCCTGTGCATTCGTGTGTCTAAGCTATGTTATCCTGGAAAGCATGTGGGAGAGTAGTGGAGAGGCCAGGTGAGGTGAACTGGTTAATTCCAGCTCAGTGCCAGCAATGGCAGATTCACACTGGCTCCACACATGGGCTTTTGTGAGTCTCTTCACTGTGCTCCCCAGTACTTCTGTTGTGTGAGAGAGCCTGCTTCTCTGTTACCCCAGAGAAATGCAGATGGTATTGATCTAAATTTCTAATAAGAGGCCTGACGTCCAGGTCAAGGTCCCTTTACGGAAGTTGTACCGTATCGGCACAAAATGACTTGTTGAATTCAGAGGAAGACGTTTTCAGAAAGGCTCCTCATTAGATCTCCTACTTGTTGCTCTGTCAAGAAGGGATATTTATGTTTGTTTATGTACAGATGGGCATCAAAAACCTTTTTTCAGCCATCGTCTAAAATGAAGCCAATGCTATTTGGCTGCCTGACGTAAGTCATGATGAGATCTTACACTTGCAGTAGTCGGTGGTGCCAAAACTAGGGAAGAAGGGATGTGGTGGAAGAGAAATGAGGACGGTGGTTACAGAGGATCCTTGGATGGATTTTCAGGTTGTCAGTTAACAGTGATGCAGATGCCAACACAAACTAGGTCAGCACAAACCAGTGCAGCTCCAGAAGCAAAATAGTTGCACTGCTGAACTGTAGCGTTTGATGGGTGAGTGTTCCTCAGCTGACATTAGCGTTACAGTCAGTGAGGTCATTGACCGTTGTTTTCCTTTTACAGCCTCTTTGAGCTTAACTTAAATTTGGTCACGCTGCGATTTTGCTCTCTTGGTGGAATTGAAAGTTGACTTTGCTGGGTTAATGGCGATGCCTGGAGATTTCAAAGGTCGATCTAGCACTGTAGAAAGACTAAAAGCATAACAAAGCTGGGGCGGCTCCAGGAAGATTTCTTTTGGATGAAAAAGAAAGGATTATTCGGTTTAGTACCGAGTGGTATTTATCCTGTCTTTGTGTACAACTTCCACAAGAGGGTGCTCCCTCCTTGGGATAAAGACATGCTCTCTCGTCAAACAGAAACGTGCCTGTGTTACACTAGTTTTGTTCTGGGTTTGGGGGATTTTTTGTAGCTGTTGTCTTGGGGTGATTTTTCTCCCTCTTTCAGAATAAATTTTGAGCCAAATTAACTTTTATTTCTGGCCCAATTTTAAATCTTGATGACTTACATGGAAACAGAATTTAATTATGTTAATTTTTGTTAACATTTTATTACATTAAAATCTGCTGCCCTGTTAAAACTGGTTCCAGCTGTGCAGAAGTGCGGTGTGTAGGTCCTTGCTTAAAAGGAGCAACGTTACCATATTGAAGCCTATATTGTGTGTTACATATGAGTATGCATTACACTTACAACTGGGATTCAGGGAGATAGACAAAGTGTGTCTGGTTTAAATTCCTCTTATTTCACACCTGTAATTGTCAATAGTCTCATCTGAATGCTTTAAGGTAGACAGTGTTGGAATGAACTGTCTAAGCTCTTTTGGGACTAGAAATACAGTTTACCAATCAAAACGTCATTACTGCTCATGAGTATTTCTTCATAACCCTTTTTTTTTAAAATAATTAAATTACAGAAAGAAAATAGCACCCCTGTGAGTGCTATTGCCTTTAAGCTTCACATAAAAAAACTTGGCTTAAGTCAGGTGTGACTATGAAAATTTTAGAATCTAGTTTTGTTACAAGCACAGTGAAATTTTCAGAATTACTGTCCTGATTTTAATTACTCACTGCTGTCACTCAAAAGGAAGGAAGTAGGTTACTCTCAAAATAGTAGGTCCATGTATTCAAAATTACCAGTCTTGATTGAGACTCAGTTCTAAAGGCATTCAGTGAAGCATGGCACTTCAGAAGTGTGGAGGGAGGATATTTTTTTTTCTTCAATACTGAGAGGCCAATAGTAAACAGAATAAAAAGAAAAAAATAGTAGGGAATATAGGAAGGGAATATAGGAAAGGATATGGGGCTCTTCACAGGCTATGGTTATATATTGCGGAGTATGTGCTGCAGTGTTATCTGGCCAGACAAATGCAGTATTTTTTAACTAAATAGCTCTATTAAAATATTCTAAAAGTTACACTGTTAAGTATTCAGAAACCAGCGAACTCTGAATTAAAAATGGTTTATAGCCCTTTGCTTATGAAGCAATATTCTGTTTCTCAAATAAAGCATACGGTACCATTCTAGGAGCATTTGCCAGCACCCTGCACTGTCCCCATTAAGTGCATTCACTAATCACTTGGCTGCAGACTCGCATTCATTTTTATGCTCTGTCTTCCTGGCCAAATGGATCTTGAATTCTTATTTCTTCATAAGGTCATTGCTTTAACAGGCAGGGCACTTTCTCCTCTGTTCTCCCCCACTTCCCTGTGAAGTAGTCCTGTGTTTAGGGCATGGTTTTGAGAGCTAAGATGTTACTGATACAGATGTCTTCAGGCARAGGAAGGATTTTAGTCTGGATGTCCCACATCCTAGGCATCTGCTTTAATTACTATGCTTCTGTAAGAAGGAAGAATGACTACCGGGCTGTGCACTAAAATCCTTCAGCATCCATTTCTGGGTTTTGTGCTCTAAAAATACTTACCATAACAGGGTCATTATGGGAGGAATGTCTTGAGTTTTGGATCCTTGTAACGTTTTGGGTCTCATGAAGAAACCAAGCTGCTCAGAAATGTCACATGCTTTTGGTCATTCATGGAAGCAGATGTGTTTGTGTGGGGGGCCTTAAGAGCACATAAACTCAGGCACATGTAAACTCTGGGCACATCTATTTGGCACGAGGCAAACTGTGCATTTGATGCTCACTGTTTTGGACATTAAGTGTCTCAATCTCCTCTACGGGACACACTAACGTGCTGAATTTCTTTTCTCCATTTAGCATCACATACCTTCTGACTACTCACTGAGCTTTCTGTATGATACAGATCTTACCCTTATTGGGTACGATTAATGGATTTGCTCTGAAATGAGCTGAACAAGTTACTACAGTATAGAAGGCTGTACCCTGTATATGAGGCTTTAGAAGAATAGTGGGACTATGAGGAAGTGTGGTGATGACAATAAGGGATATAGTAAGATATACAGTGCAAGGGTACGTTTGGCTTAGAGTATCAGTCTTTTCATGTTTATAGTTACTATTTGATTGTGTAGTTATTCAGACTGTTTGTGTAAGTGTAATCAGGGAGTGGCCTTTCCTGCACTGACAGCCCTCTTTCTTTCCTCCCAGTGTGGAACAAATTGACTACGTACGAGTACATCCTGCAGCAGCGTCCCCAGCAAGAGGCCAAAGAGGTAGACAAGCAACTGGAGTCTTGTCCCTCCCAAGTGAGACCGAGTCAGGTACTCGTACTTTCAGTCCATTTCTCAAAAACAGCCTCGCTTGTCTGCAGTGTAAAGCTTGCTTCACTTTTGTGAGCTCCAAATTTTAGAGGCGGTCGCTAAAGATAAGACTTTGTATCTCTTATTTAGTCTTTACTTTGGTGGAGTTGAGTAGGATGTGAGAGAGTGTAAGGCCTGTAATTTGATGAACACTTTAGCAATAAGCAAGTACTGCTTTCAAAGGAATCAATCCCACCCACTCTTTTCCTCCACCACTTGTTTTGGGCCCTGCACTATCTATTCTCTTCTGCCAGCGCAGCTGTTCGTTACAGTCATGCAGTGAACAGGGTGGGGGAACTCATCTGGGTAAGAATAAACTTTGTTAAAAAAATAGTTGAGCTCGTGTTTAACTGGCCCAGCTCCCTCCCATTTGGTTCACCAAGCAGTCACATAAATGCCTGTGTCAGCACGAACCAGGATGACTGAAGAGTGGGAAGGGTCCTGTCACTGGAAAGGACAGGACCATCTGTTTCGGTGGCAGTGCACATCTTGCTGGCTTATGTGAGTGGTATCGCAGGTCATGACTGAAAGTGAGACAGGCTCTAAGGCTGGAGAAACTGGGTCTAATCATCGAGCAGCTAATAATACCAAATAGTTTAACCATCTTGAAAAGGAAAAGGACACCAATAGTGTTCAGAAATGACCCAGATATCTGCTTTTCTTTGAATTGAGTCTACATAGTAATAAAGGTCCTTGTGATTACCGTGATGTTGATCTTATCTCTGTAGAAAGACTTCTACAAGCTGTTTAATGCTATTACACTCTGCAGTGGCATATATATTCCGCTATGAATTGAGAGGTTCAGTGTAATTTATTTTGCTGCAAGGCAGCTCTATCCCTGGAGTTACTCAAAATCTGACTGGACAAATTTTGTACTGGCTTTGACGGGGGGTTGGACTAGAAACTTCCAGAAATTCTTCCTAGTCTAAATTATTCTGTGATTCTGTGAGCCCATGTAAATCTATCTAGCTTTGTGCAAGTAAGTTACCTACTATACAACCAGTTTTATATTTCATAAGAAATTAATTAAATCCAAGCTTCATCCAAGTATTCTGTGTAGAAGATACTGGGATCTCTCTGGACTCATTCATAGTCTTTCCCTATCAAAGCAAAGGGGCTAATGAGCTAATGAGCTAATTCCCTTTTGCATAATATGGAGACCCCAGCTTTTCGTATATATTTTTTTACTGCCTTGGAAAAGTTGAACTTTCAGTTTAAACAGAGGTTTCCATAACAACAAAAATATTTGGCACTTTGTCTCATAGAGCTTTGCTTACCATGAAAATTAAAACAGTAATAAAGCATTAGCTCTTATCATTTCCTAGTTACTGAATTTTGATTGATACTGAAAATATATTTCAACAGGGGTGGCCTCTGTGTGTGCACATTTGGGATGTAGCCATTCAACGATGTTCTCCTGTCTGCACTGGTGCTTATCTAGATATGTGTGAATATGGTTAATTTGAAGCAGCAAGCCTGGAAGAAGCAGGGTGAAAAGGAGTGCTGTGTTTCAGGACTGCAGTTAGTACCTTGGGGAACAAGAAAGACTGGATGATGCCCAGTAACATTGTTAAGGAAAATGTTAACCCACCAGATTTTCCTTGTTTCTTACATAGCAACCAGAGATAAACACAAACAAATAGATTAGAGTAGGAGTACACCAAGTGACTTGCCTTTTGTAAGCTSTGTTGACTACAGCCTTCTTTAGCTTGAAGACAGAAATCCTTTGTAATTGATCCAAGATGTTGCAAGCATAACATGGAAATCATCCTCTTCCCACTTTTGTCTTAACTGTTCATTCATTTTAGGGAGTAAGAAGAAACATACATTTCCCCTTGAATCCTTGTTTTTGAGCCTTCTTCAAGCTTGGGTGTTGGTTTTGGCTTCAGTTTTCCATGTTTGTCTGTGGTTAAGTCTTTGGCTATGTTCAGGTTAAAGGATTCTTGTTCAGGTTAAAGGATTCTTATGTGCTTGTAGAATCCTCCTCAGAACATGCACAAAGTAAAAGCCCTAATTTTGCACACTTAAGTGGTTCAGATGTCACAAAAAATACAAAGCAGTTGGACATATACAGCCTTTGCCTCTATTGCTATACCCAAAGCAGCATGTGCATAGGCATGCTGTAGGCAGTTGCATAGCAGTCCAAAGAAATATAAACTAAACCAAAAATGATGCTTTAATGCATAATTGCTGGCTTTCCTAGCGAGGCCAGCTGGGATGTGATTTTTTTCACATTCCTAAAGTTTTGAACTTGCTTTGGACACTGATTCAGGTTGGTAAGGTTTGATTTTAAATAATATACACGGATTTTACTCAGCTTCCCTCACATTTTCAGTATTGTTTCTCTCTTCCAATGGTTAAGATGAACCTGGTCTTCACTCTCAGGCTCAACACTTGCAACAGGCCCACTTTCCCTGGGACAAGAACCGTTTTTTCATGTTCAATTCTGCCTCCCTTCCAGCCAGACAACATTTCGGGGCACTGGCTGTCACTGAAGTGGATGATAAGAGCAGCTGCAGTGGGCAAGGGAGCTGAATTCATCCTGAAGTTGTAACCATGAAACTTGGGGTGGATGCAGCTGSTATTCAGCCTCTAGAGGAGGTCTGAGCATGACCAGGATTTGCAATGAACTTGGGCGGTCTGTCAATTGAGCCGGCTGTTTTCAGCAAGAGTAAAAGCTGAATCCTAACAACCCCATTGGAAAGGGTAGATTTGTCTTGCTGTCGCAGCTGAAGGATGCTGGCTGTCCTGCTAACAGCTGTGGGAGCGGAGGGAGGCTGGGACTCTGCGCCGTGGTTGTAGGTTTTGTCACACTGAGGGAACGTTGTCATTTCTACTGATTGAGTTTTCTTCCATTTGCTTCTGCTAGTCAGCTCTAATGGTTTACTTTCTTTTATGTGGCTGCTTTGGTTATACATAATTTATAGAAGGCTGAAATGGACAAAATGGATTTTTAAAAAGCTCTTTCATTCCCTGCTTGGAAAGAAGTTGTTCATGATATTCTCAAGATGTATCATTTATTAATCTCCTTTGAAATGCCAGTCCTGCAGTCCTGTTTGTATGCTGTAGACATTGAATCCTGATCATTTTCAGTTACTCTGCGCAGCCTTATGAGGATGTCTCCTGCTGCAGCTCATTTCAGCCGCGGCATGCTTTCCTCTGAAAAGACCTACTGCCCGTATGCTTACAGTGACACGAGATTGCGTCTGGTCTCCTTCATTTGTGACGCAGGTGCATGAGGCTTGAATGTAAATGTTAAGAATTTCGTCCCCAAGGAGATTTGAGGAAACATTTATGTACATTTGGTGTTCAGTCGATGATGAGCAATGATCTGACTTGAGTTACAAGTTCTATTTGAAATACATGTGGTCAATTTCTGCAGATTATTAATCCTGCACTTGGATAACCCCTGCCTATAATAGCCCTAAATAGCATAATTCTCAAATCAGCAAGTTCTAATGTTTGGGATTGCTCAACCAATTCCCTTCAAATTTGATGTTACCACCTATAAAACAGCTGCAAACTCCTTTCCACTCTTTTTTTTTTCTTTACAAGACCGATTAAACTCAGAGCATGTTACAAAAGGCAACAGGCCTGAAGTCTTTCCAGTTTGGCAACTCTCTTATCTAACAGTCACATGAGTACTGAGACTCCAGACATTGATGCCAAGATGTTCAAAAGCAACTAGTAATTTTGGAAGTATCTCTTCTGGCGTGTAAAGAAGGCTGGCCAAAGTTGATCAGACCAGTGTGCTGGCTCCGACACTGGCCAATTGTGGATGCTGAGAAAGAGTGCAGGAGTTGTAGTCCCCAGTACTCTCTCCCAGCACTTGGCAATATGTGTTGGGGGCTTCTGGAGCTTCCAACGGCTCCAGAATGGCTTTGTATTTGCTGGTTTCTCACACAAACTTTTATCATTTCTTCTTGAATCCATGTAACGTTTAGTACCTGCAGCATCCTATGGCAGTGAGTGCTACAGCTTATTTCCATGCTGTGTCAAAATTGCAGCCTTTCTTCTGTTTCTTTTGAAACTACTACCTGATTTTTTTTCATTTGATGCTCCCTAAATGTTGTGTTAGAGAGATGGTACAGAATTATTCCCCATTTAGAATCATAGAATAGTTTGGGTTGGAAGGGACCTTTAAAGGTCCCTTTAAAGGGATTAAATTAAAAATTGCAGTTTGCTTTCTCCACTCATATCTGCCCCAAGTATTTCCTCTCCTGACTGTGAAGAGCCCTGGCCCATTAGCTGTTTCTTGTACAGAAACTGCTCCACACCTTCCATTGGTCCTGTCACTCTTCTCTGTACCTTCTTCCAGGTCTTCTGTGGGGGAAGATGCTGGAACACTGTAGAGAATCCAGTGTCCAGGCTGGCGATGAATTTATTCAGTAACATGAAACTATATATATTTTTTTTTATGCCTTTCCTTTTCATTCCTATCATCTGAAATGATTTCTTGGCTGCCACTGAACGTGCAGCTTCGTGAATTCTTTTCTAGTTCAGAGACCATTGCTTTGTATGTAAAGTTGACACTACTTTTCCCACGTGCATCACTTTACATCTTTACAACTAGCAATATTGATTTTCGTGTGCCATTTTATCACCCTGTAATTCAATATTGGAAGAATCTTCTGCAACTCTTTGCGGTTGGCTTTTTTTAAGGGAGTATCATCACCAGACTTCATCTCACTGTTCTGCTCTTTTGTCGATTGTTTATGAATTTGTGAAAGTGCAGAGGCCCTGGGTCTCTCAGGAACCCATTTGTGGGACATCCAACTTTGACTTCATTTTCTCAAGTTTGCTGATCAGGCTGTTCAGACAAATAGGTCTTCATGAGCTTGTTCAAGCTTTTTTGGAAGCTAATGCCTATCGCATTTAAAATCCCTCTGTCTTTACCACCTAAAAGTTGCCTTAAAATGTATGTGTGTATTTATAGTCCTTGCACGCTGAAATGTCTAAGAGGAAGTTGTCTTGCTAATTATTATTCAAGTTTAAGAGCAGCTGAAAAGTAGTGTCAAGGTTCTCCTGAGCACGATTTGTCCTTTTTGACAATGGGGCTTCACACCCTCCATCACTTGGTACTCTGACCATCTTAACTGTGTCCTTTTGAGGGAGAACTGGGAGCCCTTTTCTGTAATGCAAACACTTGGATTTAGAAGGCTTATTCGTTGAGTCTTCTTATGTGTTTATGAAAGTATGCAATTTTAAAGTTCAGGATGGCATTACTTTGAATTCATCTATACCTGAGGCAAATGAGCAATATATCACATCCTTTTTTAAAAAACAGCAGTTATTAGCCATACAGGATTCACACAAGAAACAGAAAATACTTTTATGTTTTTCCTGTATGTTGCATGCTTTCATTTTCCTCACCTCCATTTTGAATTTAAAAGAAGTTTTTTGCGTTCACTGCTTAGCTCCTATGATTGAACTGTATAACTAATGGAGGCTTTAAGTGATATTTTGAACATGGTCCCAAGAAATGATTAAGCTGGTCTCCATAAGTGTGATTTGTTTTTGAGTCACATGAAATACTGGCTGGACTAAATGAATGAATCRGGGACTTCTAATTGTCTCAATCTTGGTTTTCCATCTTCTTAAGCAGCAGACTCCTGCTGAGTTTCGGCTGTGCTAGCTGTAAGGACAGAAAATATCTGGCATGTGGCTGAGGAAAGAGGAAGAAGGCATCTCTGTAGTGAAAATCCCTCTTCTCCACTCTGTGTCCATATTGGTCTGAAAATGTTAATTTTTAATAATTTTTTTTTCAGGAAGCAGACTTTTTTTCAGGTAACCCTGGCTATACAGACCCTGGTATTCAAGTAGAGGAATTCTCAACAGTAACTTCAGGAAAAGGGTGAGTAAAGTCATAGATAGGAGTCTCCCAGCAGCATGTACGGTGAATGGGAAATTGTCATCAAAGTCACTGATGGACCCTAAGACAAAAGTACTTAGGAGGATAGGGAGCACCAATGTTTTGACCAAGGCATGGTGAAAGCTTTGCGTTTCAGGAGGGTAGATACCTGCAGAAGTATTTGCCTCCCCTCCCCTGGGAAAATATCTTTCCTAGAATACTCTGTTTAGGCTGTTTTATATTAAAATTACTTTTATACTAAAATTACTTACTGTAATTCCTATATCGAGCTCATTATAGTTATATGATTTCAGGTTGTTGAGAGATGAATCACAACAGCAAAGTTTATAACACAGGCAAGGCGCTCATGGGAAGACAGCATCCTTATCTCGTAATTAATCCTTGCCTGTTAACTCATGTCCCTGGGGAAGGGAGAAGAAACCTTTCATATTTTGCACAGTTGCGCAGGAGAAGTTACCCTGCTGGGAATGCTGTGCAAGGCAGGGGATGCTTCGGTCAGGCTGATGTGTATGTGCAAGCAAAGTGGGCATCAGAGTTAAGTCATGTCTAAGGGAAGCATCTTGTATGTCTGCCGTGTGTTTTAGCTTTTCAAAGCTCTATATYCGCAATGATGAAGCTGACCCCGAGCAGAGCTCCTCCCCTGACCTGCCRTCTCTTCACTTTGCGGTCCCTTCTCAGGTAAGCAGGAGACTTGCCACATACCGTACACTCTCCTGTCTCAGCTCACACGTGATCAGATATATTCTGCAGTTCCCTCAGAAGCTCGCAGCTCAGCTGTAATACAGCTGTAATACAATGTCTTGCTGCTCCAGTGCAGTTCAGTGACTGTATCTTTACTACTTCGTTGATGTAACAAGCTRTGCATGTTTCTGTAGAGCAAAATCCAACAGTTTATACGTTCAGATATGGAAGTTAAAGCATCTGCCCAGGGAAAGATGGTGTGTGTGGATATGAAGCTTGAGTGTATGAAACAGCTGTCCAAAGTCAAGTTTTCTGCATTCTTGATATTCATGTACCTACATCCAGATGCTCTCCCCCTTGCTCAAATGGCAGGTGGTGGTGCTCTCCCCCTTTCCTCCAGGGTTATTAATCAAAGTCTTGTCATCTAGATGATAAGAAAAAATCCTTTTCAACTATACTTGTATTTTGGACAAGAGCTATCTCTCTCTTGGGATGCCCTGTGCTATGTGACTTTTGGTCCCCTCTTCTAGTTTGACTCTAGAAATGCATTTGTCCACCAGTCTCTCATACATCCTCCAGCTGTATGAGACAACAGCTTAAAGGTACCTACACACAGAGAATCGCTGTACGCAGATAATGTGTGTGTTCATTAAATACCTGTTCTCTATCATTGCTTTATAGTAATTCAGTCTTAAACTATAAAATATTCTTGGTCTTTGGTCATACCTAATGCTCATTATTAAAAATAAGAGGAATTAAAGAGAGGTAGCAATTAAAAACAGTCTCATTACTTTGGGCTGTTGAAGTGATTTCCCTTCTCTTGGGCCACTTGCTTTCACAGCGACAGAAAAAAAGAAGAAAGAAGATGCATAAAGCTTCTTCCTCAGCAACGGACAGCAGATCTAAAACACACRCTAGACCTTGGCCCTCTTTCCCAGATCCACAGTCAGGTGAGAGTGCACCAGTCCGCTTCTTTGCTTCTGGACTGGATTTCTGGTTGCTGGCACACAGAAATGAAGTGTGTCATGAAAACCCAGCACTGGCAGAAAGTTAACTTGCCTAAGAAGGGAAAATGAGTGCTTCTGAGTGCTTGGAAATACTCTAAAATGATCAGACTTGGGTACACTGCTGAGTGTAGAATTCTGTACATTTTCATATCTAATTTTRCATACATATATGTATGATTTTCTTTAACACTAGTGGATCAGCCATGTCAGAGTTTCTGGGCTTGTTGATGTCTTTGTGGGGCTGAGGGCTCTCTCTCTCTCTCTTGTCTTAAGCTTTCTTCTCCCTTTCTTTCCATCTGTAGAGTTCCCAGCCACAGCTGCTGCCACCTCATCTTCCCACAGCCTTCGCCTCTTAGTACCAGCTTTTCCTCTGAGAGCTGCTGTGCCCCACAGCAGCATCGGCCTCATCCAGGCAGCGGGACCCCCAGCTGACTATCACTCAGAGTCCGCTGAGTCCATGGATGAGATTCCTGTGGCTCAGACTCGCCTTGGGAGCACGGCCCTTCATGGGCCTCCTAAGAATAGCTCAAGGAATTCTCAAGACTATCCTTTGTCCACAGGCAATCCCAGAGGTGGCAGGAAGAAGAATCTGTATTCTGGGCACAAGGTAAAAAGGAAAAGCTGCCAGCAAGACAGACGTGTGGAACAAGACCTGGAACTTTTTTCTAAGATTCCTGCTGTGTTTGTAAGTAAGAGCAGTGGAGAACCTCATGTCTCTCAGCCCCAGCCCAGTGAGAGCACATCTGAGCCACACCACAGAAAATGCACCAGCAAGCAGCACGTGGGCRGACATGATCCATGCTTTAAGGACATAAGGACAAACACCACAGCAGCCTCGTGATCAGCTTTCCAAAGCCATAGCCTCTGGGGACAAGGCAAGAGGTTCTCATTCTATTTGTATGTTGCTGTTCAAAGATCTTGACTCCGGTGACTCGTCTTTCTCCCTGGAGATGGCAGCGTCCCTTTACCTGATGCCGTCCAGCTTCCAGCAGAACTAGCTGAGAGGCAGTAAAAACCCCGCTGCATCATTGTTTCTGGCTGCTGCCTCTTCCTAAGCCGGGAGTGTCCCCGAGCCCAGTTGCGCTCTCCTTGTCAAGGGGAAACAGTCTCCCCTGACAGGGATGTGCCCAGGGCTGCCGCTGGTTAAGGACCACAGCGTTAGTACTCCATAGAGCGCTGAGGGACTCATCCCTGCTCTGTGTGCTTGCCATCAGACTGCAGTGAGACATTTCTCATGCGCGACCAAAGGCAAGAGGCAATAAGGTGGCAAACCTGAGGTAGGCATGTTGCTAGAGAGAACTAGAGTGCTTTCCGTAAGAAGGGGCTGTACCCTCCTGGCCCTCTGCACATTAGCACCGCAGTAACTTTCTGGGAGAGTCCATGGGCAAGAACAAGGCTGCATCTCTGCTGTTACCTGCGCCCTGAAAACGAAATTTCCCATCTGCCTACACCCTGTCAGTCTTTGGATCGTGYGCAGGGGCTTCAGCAAGTGGTCAGGGAGTAACCTCAGGATTGCCCTGTCCCTATACCGCTTTCCACTGTGCGCCCTCAAGCCAGGTTCACCAGCATGTATTCTGTAAGGCAGCATAGTTTGACCTGCTCCACCTTCCCAGCAGCCTGGCATGCCCCACAGTGCAGCTTTCTCATCAGAGGCTCTGGGATACAGCAGGGCCTGAAACCTTTCCATTTCCTGGGCTGCCAGATCCACATTAGTCCACAGCCAAGCCTGGAGTCTCTGTATGTATGCAGAAAAATCCCGCACCAGACACTGAGGCACGTAGCCAGTGCCTCGAGTCACAGCACCCTGTGCTGGTGGTGAGAAGCAGCGAGCTGTCTGGGCTGCCGAGCTACAGTGCCTCAGCTTTCCCTGCCCTCTTGGCTTCCCCAGGCAGCATGTCCCGTTTCAAATTCCTGGCTGAGCGCTGAGGCTGGAGCTGCCAGCAAGCCCAGATCTGCCCAGCAGCCAGCTAACCTCAGAGCCCGGGATAGCAGCTACGCACACATCCCGATGGGCCTTGCCACCAGCATGGATGTGCCTGACACGGTTTGTCATTTGACAGCCCCAGCACCTGCACAGCCGGCACCTCCCCGGCGCAGCCGGCGCCCTGAGCAGCTGGCTTGACCGGTTGCACTGTTTCTGGACAGGCCCCCAGCACCGCACGCTGCCGGCGTGTGTGAACACATAGGTGCACCAGCAGAGAAGAGGAAGYCTGGGAAGTCTTTATCACCCTACCAAATGTTTTGATGCATGGAAACCGCAAACAACCCTTTCTCCAGACTACAGTGGGTGCAGGTTAGGGAAGGACAAGACAAAGCATGGTCCTATGTGAGTTGAGCTAAGCTGTTCCTCCCCTTGCCTAGCTCAGTCTGCAAGCATTCATCAAAAATGGTTCCGAACACGACAGGATATCTGGGGACAAATGCTCTTTGGGCACAGCCRACACAGGACAGGTGAGCTGGACTCCCAGCTTCGATGTATGCACTTCCCAGCCCAGCTGTTGCCCATCATCCCAGTGCTCACACTGGCTTCTGTGCTGCTCTGAGGTGCACGCAAAGTCCGCTTCCCCTGGAGCTTTAGGCCCAGACAGTTTTCCTTCTGGAGAGCTCGCTTCAGCAGAGAGAGGTGGGAAGGCACCTGCTGTATGTTGAAAGCCTCTGCCCATTCCAGTAGCGTCCCTGAATACCRGCAGCTGGCCCAGCTTCCTCGGGAATCACCCCAGTACTATCACCTGGCCAACACCACGCTGTGTGGTGCTCATGCAATGGACATTTCAAGTAGTGCTTGCCTTCAAGGAGAAGGCAAAGTGCTGCAGCTGCTCCTGGAAACACATGACCCTTGCAGAGCTGAAGCTGGAGTAGGGGAGTCCTCCCTTTGCTGAAGGGTTTATGGGGTAAGTGTGGCTCAGAGACAGGACCATCCAGGCCGAACGCTCCYTGGGACAGTCCTGGGGAAATTCTGGCAAGGCAGCATCGATACGATCACTGACCCCGGGCTTCTTTAAAGGGCTGTCTTACCATCCTTCTCTGTTGTCTGATTTTTGACTCCTGAAAGCGCTGGAATGAGGGGCCTTGACTCTTCATCGAATTACGTGAGCCATTGGTCAGCAAGTGAATCTCATGTAGCTGTTCAAGTCATTATGTCTCAATTTGCGGGAAGGGTTGGCCTGTGGTCACGCTCCTTGCAGCTTCCCTTGCTGCTGTGGCCAGTGGTACCCGCTGGCAGTTTGACCCTTCGGAAAAGCAGGCGTGTGTGGGACCAACCCTTGTGGACCAGCAGGCATGGCACAGAGACCAGGGCATCTGCTCACTGATGGATCCCGGTTAGACAAAGTCCTTCCAGTTGTTTCTCCTCATGTCTGCTGTCATCCAAGGAAACTGCACCCTGCAGTAATGCTGGGCTCAGGGTTTTCAAAGGCCAGCTGTCCCTCCGCCCAGAAAGCATGGGTAATTTCTCTCCAGCAGGTGCCCCTGAGCAGACCTCATGTGTTTTCTTACCCTTTGTCCAAGCAGAACCTGTCCCAAAGTCATGTATGGAGCTCTTTAGTAGCTCTGTCCACAATAAAATTTTCTAATGCCCTTTGCTAAATAGTTTCCTCCTTTTTTGCAGTCATTCATTTATCTGCCCAGTTGATGGCCCCCCCAACTTTTCCCTGCACCTCTGATGTCCCAGCTGGGCTTAGCACCTTAACCTGTGTGGGGGTGACAGTGGTCCCCTCTCTGTAGGGCCCTATGGATGTTAGATGGGACTGCCTTCCCTGAGAGGTAAGGGGTAGACCACCTTCTCCAGGAGGTACGTAACTCCAGCCTGGTTTCTCTGCTGCAGCAGGGTGAGCACCACACAGAGGAGGCCAGTCCGGCTGCGCACCGTGCTGCAGGAAGGCTGCTGCGCCCTTAGGGGTGCGTGGAGCTGGGTTTCCCGGTCTATCAGATGTCCAGGGAAAGAAAGGTCTGGCATGTCCCGAGGTGGCAGGTTCTGAGCACAAGCTGGAAAGGAAGGGGATGTCCTACAGTTTGCTGGGACATGACCCCCTCCAGGCGCACAGGGCTTACCCTCAGGTTCATCATTTAGTTGTCCTCCCCTTCCCAGGCTCTGCTCACCTGCCCGTTGTCCCACTGAGAGTGGCCCGTAAGCCCCACATTCCCCTGCCACGCACACAGACACCCACCTGAGAAGGGTCTCTGCCCCCAGAGTCCCCGACAACCAGTGCAGAGCCCCACACGCTGCTGGGCTGTACTGGTTCTGTCCTGCCCTGCAGGCTTCTCCACAAGGAGCGGGAGCCCACACTTTTTGTTGGAGGCCAACAGGATCCCCTGGGGACCCTGATTTGGGAGGTAGGGAAGCCATCCTTCTGCTGCCTTCAGCTGAGACATGGAACATTTTCTCCACTACATCGAGTGCTGGAGGAGGCAGAATAAATCAAGGCTGCAAAACGTGCAATGCCTTGTCCGTGCGTTGGGGCAGCTGGATGCTGAGCGAAGAGCCAGGCTCCAGCAGGACGATGCTCTCAGCTCTGCCAGCGTTGGACTCTGATCTCCTGAACCTTACGGGCAACAGGCAGGATCGTGTGTGCTGCCTGGCGTTTGATTTTGGCTGGGTTTTGTGTTTTCACCACAACCACATTAAAGGAGGACTCTTGAAGATGCATATTAGGCACCCAAAAGTGAAAATGGTGAGACTGAGATGGTTTTAGCTCCTGGGAGAACTGCTCTCTGTCTCAGATCAGTTCCCAGCAAGGATGAACATCTCAGTTCAGCATCTCAGCTGAGCTGCTTCGTGCCGGGAGGGCCTTCTGCAGATGCCGCTTTGCAATATACACGTGCCCTCAGGACCCCGGCTTTGGGTGCTGTCTGTGGTATCCCACAAAGTCGTGGAAGTTTTCCATGGCAGGGAGCTGGCACCTTTCCAGGATGGTCACAGCAGGGGCAGGCGCAGCCCGGGCTCACTCCTTCCCCCCGCTCCTTTCTGTCCTTTTGGGACCCTAATGCTGATACCCAGGGGGTTCAGGTGCCGAGGGCATTTCTGCTGCCCAGGCGAGGCTCACGGCTGCTGCACTGGGTGAGGAAGCTCCATAGCAGACCTGTGGCAGCAACCAAAAGGAAGGAGTCGCATTAGGGTACCGCTGCAGAGGCCAGCGTGTGGGCAGAGCGGTCCTGGCCACCACACCAGAGGGTTGGATTGCAGTGACCGTGAGCTAAGCCCTTGCTACAGCCCGAGGCCATCAGAGAGCTGGGTAAGGTGACAGCAGAACTCCTGATGCCTTCAGCTCCCCATTGCTGCAGAAACATTGAGGTCTGGCGTCCCTGAACACCTTCTCCAGCACTAAATAAAAGGTTTTTTGCCAGGGCACAAACTCTCCCATCAGCAGGAGGCAGCGCCCTGGACTGGCCGTTCCCACCACGAGCCACTGTGGCTTTTCATCAGGAACAAGCAATGCATTYGCAGGATGGTGACAGCCTTCCGGAGTCCTCTAAAATCATAAATCCTGGTCCCCGGCCACTTGCCAGCGGCTGTGCCAGACCTTGCAGCGTGTTCCTCTCTCAGCCTTGGCGTGGGACGTACGCCCTGCTTGCTTTCATCTTCGGGTGTGACTCAAATTTCTTAGTTTTCTCTTTGAAGTCAAGGGGACCTTCCTTTGGGAAATGATTTTTGGTGACTCTGTTCCTGGGCTCTGTTTTCGACRCTGAGAGCATCTCGAGGGGCTGCCTTGAATTGCAGGGGGGGAGAAGGAAGCTCCCGCCAGAGGAGGGTGCATTTTCCCCCTCCTCTCTGCCCTGTGCTGGGCATCGCAGCCGGGACCCCAGCTCAAGCGGCAGACCCCCCTCGGCTCCGCATGCCGCTGGCACACCCGGGCACGCACACACGCAGGCTGCGATCGCGCCRCTCATTAGCCGCAGCTAAGCCCCTGTTAATGCCTTGTGGACACGCTGTTGCTGGGGTTACCGTATACATATTGCACAACCTCCGAAACACTTCCCTCTGTTTTGTAGCAACTTGCGCTAGAGGAGCAACGTTCCCGCATAACCTCATCCCACCCCAGATGCAGCTGAGCCAGCGACTCATTCCTGAAACAAGATGACTCCAGGGAAGCCTGCGGTGCCCAGCCCCGGGGGAGGCGAGAGGCAAAGAGGATGGAGGGTGAGCGCAGAGGGTGCTCCGGGGCTGTGCTTGTGCTCTTGTGTAAGCTCTGAGCTGCACCCTGGAGCAGTCTCAGCACTCCAGGGCTCTGTGTGAAGGTAGGGAGATGGGCATGGTCCTAGCAGGGACAAGCCCAGCATCTGAAGCCGTGTCTCGGTGACACTGAGCTGTGAGCCTCAGTGTGTCTCGGGTAAGCGCTGGAGTTAAGCGGCTCATTAAGCTCCCCAGGGCAGGAGACAGCCTGGGAACATCCTGACCTTTATTGGAAATTGCAAGAAGGGAAAGGTCCACGGGGAGCTGAGCACTGAGCCGTGTCCATGCTCGTCCACCGCCCCACAGGACCTGTGCAACCTCCTCCTCAGCTCCTGCCCGCACCACGGGCTCCAGACCAAGTCACAGCCTCCTCCCGGGCTTCCTTTTCCGGGCTGCATGAGGAACAGCGGGAGCCGGCCAAGGACTGTGCTCCGTCCCAACAGGGCTGTCGTGGTGACAACAAATGCACAACAAACCCTGGCCCTTAGGAACCGAAACCTGACCTGCTCAACCTGACCCCGTGGGGCAACTCGCCAGCCCTGGCTTGGTGCCCCCCGCTCGCCCAGCTCTCCCCATGTGCCGCCTCTTGGATCTTCGGGCTCTGCAGCCCCCGGGGCCGGCTGGAGCTCTGGCAGAAGAGCTGCCGACGTGCCCAGCCCCAGCTCGGCTCCTGCCTGCTGCCAGCTCGGTGAATCCGGGCTCTTGTGCTGCCTGCTGCTGCCAAGCCCTGCCAGAGCTGCTGCGGGCTGGATGCTCTAGCCGGCGTTACCTGGGCTCCTTTCCGGAGCCGTCAGCTGGAAGCAGAGCCAAAGACACCTGCTTTGGTGGGGAGTTGCAGGGCAAGCTAAGGACAAGGCTGTACCTCCAGCAAGACTTAACCACCCTCCTCGATATGGCAATTGCAATTATTGCCCACTCCTTAAAGCAGAGAGCAGGCGAGCAGCTCTTCCCCACTTTCTGCGGGGTGGGATGACAGCCCTAGGTCCTTGCTGGCCTGAGCGGAGGCTGGTTTAAATTCCCCCTTCACAGACAGCCACTGTAACCTCTGAGCCTCTGCACTTTGGGACCTGCTTTCATATTTTATGAAGGGCTGGAAGCACACGTCTTCAGGACAGAGTCCTCCTGGTGCCATCTCCTCCGTGCAGCGCCCAGGCTCTCTGGCCGTGTCTGAGCTCTGCCAGGACAAGCCAGATGGAGGAGAAACACTTGTTGGTGAGGTCTGCCTGGACTCTGGCATCAGACTGGTCCAGCCCTACTAGATGAGCCTCCACACCTGACCTACCCACCCTTGACTGTCCCCTGCGGGATGTCCTTGCCACCTGGCAGCCATGGGTTGACACCCTGCCTCTGGCTGGGCTGTGAAACAGCAGCTCCTGCCAATGGAGGGGTCACAAGGCTGGTTGGGGGACATGACAAAGTGGGGTCCTTTGTGTGGCTGTGACCATCTGGGGCTACCCAAAGCGGCCAAGTGCTGTGGCATGCCTGAATCCTCTGACACCAGCCCTGGCACTCACCTCCGACGCAGGAGGTAAAGTTAGTGATCCCAAATCACTCTGCGAGTTGGCTGGTGGTCACCTCCGGAGGTCTCCAGACCCTACTCCAAGCCAGGATCAGTATGAACAGGTTGCTCAGGGCTTTGTCCAGTCAAGAATTGGCAGCAAGGTCCCAGCAGAGGACACGTGCCCCTCAGCCAAGAGGGGGAGACTGTCACAGGGGCAGAACCCCAAAGCAAAGGGCTCTGGGTGCAAGAGCAGAACTGATACCCCTGGGGCAGCTCAGCCATGGGGACACCTGTGTTCATCCTTGCCCTGCAGCTCCTCTGCAGAAGGACCAGGGCAGACAGAGACCGCAGGGTGCCAAAGGCTGCCTGTGGTGTTCGAGCCGCTGCCCAGCTCCCCAAGCTGCAGATTTACCTGCAGGACCCTGCATGGCAGCAGCAAACCACACGCTGCGTCCCCTCGGTGTGAACAACTCCTGGTGATGCTGCGGCTGGCCATGCACGACGCCCTGCGCCCACCGGAGCGAGGCTGGGGAGTGCCAGGGGAGCGCCGAGGTGGGAGCGGGCTCTGGGCGAACAGCTGAGGTGGGGCCGTGAGTAAGTGATGTGGGTTGTGCTGGGACTCCATGGCAACCACAATATTTGGGTGCTGCTTCAGCCCACAGCACCCGCCGGGAGCCTCACGTGGTCGGGCTCCGGGTGAGGGAAGCCAGCAGCCACAATGGGCAGTGCCAGCATGTGGCTGGCTGCCCCCAGGGCTGCTCCATGGGTGTCCCACCGGGCCAAGCAGAGGGGACGGGTGCCCACTGCGGTGCCTGGCATGCCAGGACAGTTGGCATTCGTCAGCCTGGGCAGTGGCCTTTGGTCCATGGTGTCACCCACTGAGAGGGGCCGGTTCCTCTATGGAGGGGCACGCTGGCCGGGTGGGGCTGGGGACAGGGCTGCGGGGCAGAGCATAGGGGGGCTGCCGGGGGGAGGAACCTTGTGGGGTGATGGAGGGGTCTTGTGGGGTGGAGGAAAGGCCTTGTGGGGTGATGGTGGGGTCTCGTGGGGTGATGGAGGGGCCTTGTGGGGTGATAGAGGGACCTTGTGGGGTGATGGAGGGGCCTCGTGGGGTGCTGGTAGGGCCTCGTGGGGTGGTGGAGGGGCTTTGTGGGGTGGCGGAGGACGTCCCAGAGGTGGTCCGTGACGGAGGCCCGGGCTCCCTCTCCCCGCCCCGAGGGCGCTCCCCGGCCGTGCCGCGGCCCGGGGGAGGCGGGAGGGGGCGGCCCGCGGCCCCTCCCGTCGCCATGGCGGTGCCTTAAACAGGCGGCGGCGGCCGCCCCCCCCGCCTCAGAGCGCGGCGCCGGGAGGTGAGTGACTGAGCCAGCGACTGCGGCCGCGGCGG
>JAYKAV010001975.1:847142-982212 GCA_035582835.1 Phoebastria nigripes | reverse complement strand
CCGGGGCCCGGGGCGGCGGGTGCCCCGCGGGAGCCCGGGGGCGGGCGGGGACCAGCGGCTTCCCCGCCCCGCCGCTCCTCCCTAGCGACCGTCGCCAGGCAACGCCGCTCCTCCCTAGCGACCGTCGCCAGGCAACGCCGCTCCTCCCTAGCGACGGTCGCCAGGCAGCGCGGAGGCCGGCGGCGCAGCAGCCGAGCCCGCTGCTCCTTCGTGCCCGCTCTCCGGCTCTCGCCAAGGCCCCGGGGGGACCCATCCCGGTCCCCCCCGCCCGGACACCGGGCGAGGTACCCGCTCTGCACCTCGGGGTGCTGGAGCCACACCCGGGTACCGCTGCGCCCGGTCCTGGCTGAGATGCTGTGGGTGCTCAGCACGTGACGAGGGATGCTGAGCTGGCAGGGCGAGGCTGGCGAAGCGACGGCAGGTGGGGAGCCGGGATGGGGCAGCAGCCACAGTGCTGTGCAGGGGCACAGAGGCCCGTCTGTGACTTGTCACCCCAGTGCCGCTGGCTGCGGGGCACCGYGTTTGGCCCAGCCCTGGGGGGCAGGTCACAGAGCTGGGGTGCTGCCAGCTCCACACAGGGAGATGCAGCTGTTGGCAGAACCAGCAGGCAGGGGAGAGGTGGGCTGGAGGCAGGCAGCGGTGCCATTTCTCATGATCAGTGAGCAGGAGGAAGGCGGCCGCATTGCGTCATTCCCAGAGAGTGCTCCCGAGGGGATGGGCTGATGCGCTCACTCCTCTCCAGCCCCTGGAGCTGACAGCCTCGCCGCTGACAGCTCTCAGTTGGGAGCCTCCATCCCCCAAGACACATCTCGGCTGTTGGCCTCGGGGCTTGTCAGAGGCTGCCGCCAGCCCTCACCCCACGCCCGCAGGCTCTGCCAGCGCCCTGCTCTTGCCACAGTCCCCCCACCTTCGCCAGCCCTCCTCCTCCTGCCCTCGCGTACCTGAGAGCAGAGCCGGCTGAACTCTGCCGGTGCTGCCAGCCAGAGCCTGGGCAGTAACAGGCCCCTCTGCCCCACGTCCTGCAGCCCCATGGCCGGGAGCACTGAGATGGCGTCCCTGGAAGAGAGCTTCCGCAAATTTGCCATCTACGGCGACACCAAGGCTACAGGGCAAGAAATGAACGGGAAGAACTGGGCCAAGCTGTGCAAAGACTGCAAAGTCACCGACGGCAAAAGCGTCACTAGCACCGACGTGGACATTGTCTTCTCCAAGGTGAAGTAAGTGACTTGGCTTTTTGGGGCCTCCAGCCGCTCGGAGGCTGGGGACACCCTTGCGTTGTGTGGGCAGGGTGGCAGTGCCTGGGTGCGGTGGTCCCCGGGGAGGGGTGGTACCCCAGCTGCGTGCCCAGACCGTCCGTTCCCATGTTGCACTTGGCGGGTGCTGCCCTGTGGCATCCTGTCTTCAGGGAGTTTGAGCAGCTGCTTTCGCAAGACCTGATAATAAATTAATCCAAATTTGGGGGGGTGGGAGGCTCTGATTTTGGTGCAGAGGCTGTGCCCCTGCTCCCGCTCCCAGGCATCAGGGTGGGCCTGGCCAGTTCTGCCAGGTTCCCATCTAGCAAGAAGGTGCCGCAGGGAGCAGAGGAGGGTGCTCAGGGGTGTCCTGCGTGAYGTGGCACAGCCCATCCCTGGGCCTGGCCAGCCCACACCGGAGCTTGGCAAGGACTCTGGTCTTTGCTCCTCAGAGGTCACTGGGGCAGCTGAAGAGCTAAAGGCACCTGGGGCTGCTTTCGGGGGCCCGAGGACACGCTGACACCTGATCCTCTGCACCAGGGTGCAGGAGCAAGGATGGGTGGAGAACCTGCTCCCTCTGCACCCTCTGTCCGGGCATCGCCTTGTTCCCTGGTGGGGCCAGGAGGGTCTGACCTTCGGGAGGTTTTCGGCACGTAGGAAGGTGGGTCGCTGTGCTGCCCCGGAGACGAGGAACAGGTGCTCGTGGGACAGATGCTCTGCGCACGTCCTTCTGAATTTGACCAGAGACTGATGCCTGCCAGGGGAGAGAGGGTGCTGGGCATCCCATGCAGGCTGGGAGCAGTGGAAATGGATGCGTGTCCCCTCCTGCCACCAGCACCCAAGTCCCAGGTCACTTCCATGCAGGGGTGAGGT
Organism: Phoebastria nigripes; assembly: GCA_035582835.1. Taxonomy (NCBI): domain Eukaryota; kingdom Metazoa; phylum Chordata; class Aves; order Procellariiformes; family Diomedeidae; genus Phoebastria; species Phoebastria nigripes. The sequence continues at coordinate 980,107 of JAYKAV010001975.1, read as the reverse complement.
TTTTAGCATCAAGGACTTTAACAGCATGTGGCTGAAAAGCTCCTGGAGCTCAGCACCAGCTGTGCCCAGCCCAACCCATTCAGCCGGGATTGCCCTGGCCGTAGCTGTGTTTTGGAGGTGGGCGAGGGGCCCGAGGCTGGTGGAGGACAAAGCCGGGGTCTCCCTGATGCAGCTCATCCCGCTGCAGCCCCATTTGGAGGTGCAACCTGAAGACGTGCTGATGGCAGCCTGGGTTTTGTGCTTGCAGAGGGAAGACAGCCCGCGTCATCAACTACGAGGAGTTCAAGAAGGCGCTGGAGGAGCTGGCCTCCAAGAGATTTAAGGACAAGAGCAAAGAGGAGGCGTATGAAGCCATCTGCCAGCTGGTGGCAGGGAAGGAGCCCATTAACGTGGGTGTCACGGTGAGTGAAGAGCCCCTCGGCCGCTGGGAGCAGGAGGGATGGTCTGGAGGGGAGGACGGAGCTCTGCCCGCAGTGCAAATGCTTTCTGGGGGACCACATGGCCCTGGGTGGGCTGGCGGGTCTGGGGGTTGCATAGGTCTGGTGGGCACGGGGGGCATGGCAGAGCCTTCAGTGGGTGTCAGGAGCTTGCRTGGGGCAAGGGATGAAGGGGATGGGGCATGATCTTGACTCCCATGTCCCATCTCCCCACTGCAGAAAGCCAAGACAGTGGGGGCCGTGGAGAGGCTGACGGACACCTCCAAGTACACGGGCTCCCACAAGGAGCGCTTCGACGAGAGCGGCAAGGGCAAGGGCAAGAGCGGRCGGGAGAACATCGTGGACACCAGCGGCTATGTCAGTGCCTACAAGAACGCAGGCACCTACGAYGCCAAAGTGAAAAAGTAGGGACGGGTGCCCGTGGCACCCACCGCCCCGGTGCCAGTGCTCACGTCAGCCTTGGGACATGCCCGCGTGACGTGGGGCCCGGGAGGCTGCGCTGGGGCCAGCCTCAGGCTGGCGGGATGTCGGCCGCCCAGCACCGATGTGATTGGGAAGTTGCCGGGCTGCGTGCTCTGCCCCAGCGTTCTGCCTGTCCCCCCCTGTGCTGTGAACCCCCCAGCCCCTCCCGTCCCCCTGTGCTGTCACCCCTAGCCCCCTGCCGCCGGCAGTGCCCGCCGTACTAACAGCACTGCTCCTCAGGGCTCCCCTGCCCCGCTGGCACCCAGACCTTCCCTACCTCAGCCCCGGCTTTCGGGGCACCCTCCCTGCCAGTCCCACCGGGGACCGCAGCCTGTCTTCCCTGCAGACCTCCCGGGGACCTGCCTTAACCCTGCACCAGTTACACCACAGCTGCCTCCTTCCTTCCCCACCGGTGCCTGCCTATGCAGTGCCCTCGCCACGGGGCTGCCCGGCTTTGCTGCTTGCCTGGCACCGCAGGAGGCTCAGAGCCTGCGGTGCCGTTAGTGCCGGTGCTGCCAGGATGCTCCCAGCCTGGCCCCGGGATGCACCCCGGGAGAGCTTGGTGTTGCCTGGCTGTTGGCAAAGGTCTCTGACCCAAACCCCCGTGGCCTCCCACTGCCTTCGTGAAGCCCAAACCAAAGGATGCTGCAGACCCGCGCTGTAACCCGGCTCTGCAATAAAACCCCGTCCGCACTGATGCCCCTGATCTGGTTGTGTTCAGCAGGACCAAGCAGCGAAAGCCCCTTTGCCCGCTCGCCCACCCGGACGGTGGGAGGCTCGGCTGGCTGTGCCGCCCCAGGGCAGCCGTGCCGTGGGCTCGGCCCTGGCTGCCGGTGGTTTTGGCAGCTCCTGGCTGGCCCCGAGTTGCCTGAGCAACTGCAGGCACACAAACACGAGCGCCTGGCTCCCACTCCTGCTCTGTTTGCAACCAAACACACGAGCTCCTGGTAACGATCCCTGGGAACAGGCTGGGCTCTGGGATGGGATGGTGGCTCCGGGATGGGGTGGCTGCTGCTGCGGGTGCTTGGGTGCACAAGGCTGGGTGCAGGTGCTGCCACCCCGATCCCAGGGACGGGCAGAGCCTGCTGCAGTGCTGCCTGGGTGGCAGTGCCAGGTTTTCTAGCTAGATACCCACCTCTGTGGTCATTGTTCAGGGCCAGGCTCCCTCAATAACCCACAGGGGTTATTTCGCAGGTGCCTCAGCTGTGGCGCTGGCACTGCCTACGCCGCGAGGGATGTGCTGGGGGCACACATGTGGCTTGGGTGGGCTTGCTCCCTGCCATCGCACAGCGCTGCACCTTCTGCATCCTAGTCACCTGCTTTTTAAAACACAGAAGGAAGAGGTTGTATTCTTCTGGGCTGGTTTCAGCCTCACCCTCAGTGAGGGTCTACCAGTAAGTGTCTACCAGTGGCAGGCTGGGGCTGAGGGCTGGGGGGATATTAGCCCTCCTTTGAGCAGGTCAGAGGGAGTTCATGGCTGTCTGTGCCCCTAAATGCTCTTTCCGAGATCCAGTGTTCCTCCTTTGAAAAGTTGTTGCTGATGGGGGCTTTAACCCTTTCCTGACTCCGTTGCCCAGCTGCAAAAATGAGGTGCAAAATTCCCAGGGCAAGGCTGTCCTGCATTGCCTCGTGGTCTGTGGAGGTGCCATCCACAGCCCCATCCTTGTGTGCAGACTTGGAGGCTTTGCGAAGGAAGAACATTTTGTGAAGAGTGAGCAGGCCAGGCCTCATGGGACTCATCCCCTGCCTGTACGTGGCACCGGTCAGGGCCTGGTGGTGGAGCAAAGGGGGGTACCCGTGACAGGGCAGCTCTGAAGGGGAGTTGTGGGTGCTGACATGCTTTTGTTACTGGGAAATCAAGCCCAGGAAGGGGATTTCTGCCTGGTTTTAAGCTTGCACGTGGCAAGAGCAGCAGCTCTGGCATTCCCGTGTCCAGCAGCAGAGCACGGCATTCGGGAGCAGCAATCGATCCTCCCCCATCTGCTTACCCCACCTCTGCCTCTGAAGCTGGGGACCTCAGCAGCTCAGCTGTCCACCTAGCAGCTGCGGAACGCCCGTGGTTTGCTAGCCAGCAAGGAGGGTGGATGGGTCCTCACTTGGAGTTACCTCYGTAAGTTCATCTAGAAGCAAGGGGAGCTGAGCTGCCACTGCTCAGGTGATGGAGCAGCCAGGGCAGGGACTGCGGGACCTTCCCCCGGACAGTCAGCCCGGCTGAGCCTTACCATCAGTCGGTTGCATCCTGCTGTGAATCCTGAACAGAAGCAGCTTCTTTGCAGCCTGTGAAGCCATGGCAGAGGTCACGCAGTGGCCAGCAGTTCCCACGCACTGCCAAACCACCCAGCCTAAAGGTGCTCCTTACCTGCTCCAACTCCTCTTCAAGTTCTCCACCGCTCGCTCCACAGCTTACATGGGACTTTCCCCCTCCGACCTTCTCTTTGTTCCCAAGGAGGCAGCTCCAGCGTATGCTGTTCCCTGCATGGGGACAGGGCTGGGTGGTGAGGGTAACAATGGCCAGACCACTCTGGCCAGGCTGGTTGGCATCGCCTAGTCTGGTATCTCCGTCCTGCCAAACCAGCCCCAGGAGAATTAGTGCTGGCAAAGACCCAACAGGGTCTAATGGCTGCAAAGTGCCTAAGAGCAACCTGAAAAGAAGTCAGTCTTCCCGTGAAGTGATGGGAACAGCTTCCTGGGAACAACAAGATGTTGGTTTGGGTCTTCACCAAAACCAGACAACTTTCTAAATACCAGTGTAGTGATCTCCTGGGGAGCTGTTGGCTGTCTATGTGTGTACAAGGCTCGCCCCACTCATCCTCGCAGGAGGGTGTGAAGGCACATTAGAAAAAGCATCTGAAGTACCGTGGCTGTGATCTGCATTACAGACACATCACGCAGTCCCTATGCATGGTTGAAGCCAGGTGGAGACATGACCTCACAGGGAGGTAAGTGCAAGGAATATGGCCTTTAAACATCAGTCTTCATGACTAATGTGGGCAGGAAAGTGGAGGTCCCCAGGACAGTTGGCACTGGMGCATAGGACGGACGAGGAGAGGCCAAGTTGGGGTGCTCAGCCCTCGAGAAGACCATAACCTGAAGGAATTTCCATGGGACCAGCAGCTCCAGCTGTTTTCCCAATGAAGCTTGAAGCGGTGCCACAGGCTGCTGAGACAGCAGAGACCTTAAAATATTAGTTGCAGAACTACTTTCTGTGATGAAAAGTGACACAGCCCAAAAAAAGGGCTTGCAGCCATTTCCCCTGTGCTAATGAATTTGCTCTGGCCAAGCATTTGCTCTGAGTTTGGCTCCACACCAGCTCAAGAAAGACATTTTGCAGCCAGCGTGTAATTCCCTCACAGTGGAGGAGCCAGCAGGCGGAAGGTGTCTCGGCCAGTATTTATGTTGTTTGCATTGATCCAAGCCCGAGACATGAAGCTTTTTTCTTCTTCCCATTTGTTTCTTCCCCTTGGCCGCTCTCTGGCCCCACTCCCACAGTGGAGGGGCACGCCAGASCTCGCCCCCAACCCTGCCACCGCAAACACTCACCTGCTCCACCATTTTGGACAAACCCAGACCCTCTTATAGGCTGATGTCCCAGCTTGCCAGTGAGACGTGCAGCCCAGAAGGCTCAGCTGAGTGGTTATGATGAATTTAGCTGTAAAATGTGTTCTCTGCCCCCAAGGTCACTTCCCTAGAGAGTTTCTAAAATCATCTGGGGTCATGTCTGATGTGCTTCACACTTCGACAGCAAGTTGTGTGCCTGGGACGAGGGATCTGGCTCCTCTGAGGGGTCATTTTTCTCTGGGATGAGTGGTTTGACCAGACATACTGATGAGGACTGATCCCTCTGTTCCTCAAGGACGTCGATGCATTCCTAGAAGAGCGAGACAGTGGATGCCAATAAGCCCAGCAAGGTCTTACCCTTTCTGTCCCTGTGTAGGAGCACCAGGAAATGCTTATAGATGTTGTTGTTCCAAAAAACTGCTCCCTCAGCGAGCATCCCTCTGCAGAGTGTATTGTGCTGGTACGGTGCAGATCCTTGGTCTCACGCCAGGCAAAACAGCTTCCCTATCGAGCTGTACCTGCGCTGCCTTCCCCAGTACTTTTCCATTTCACTGCTAGTCTGATGGACAACGTTTTCCAAAATACACAGACCGGGCTGTAAATCCTGTTCAGACAAGATTCAGAGAGCAGCTTGTATCCCGGTGGGTCAGGCACTTTCTCAGAGGTATACATCTAAACCTGGGGCTAGAATTTCAAATCCTTGCAGTCGGTGCCCTGAGATATTGGTTTGACTGTGAATGTTACATGCAATACTTCATCGCCAGCTACGTGTTGCCAGCGCTGTGCTGGAATATTGATTCAGTACCATTTTAGAGGGAATTCAATTAACTAAATTACCATCTTCCCAGCATGGCATGGTTTCAGATAAAATGTTATTATACAGAAGTCATCCCCACTTTTTGTTAATGTAATAACTGTGGCAGAAGTGYAAGAACACAGGGAAAGACAGAAGCAGGAAGATGCAGAGAAATAAAAAAAAAAAGCAAGGATTAGATTCACCAGCTTTAAATACAGCATGAGATTTCATACAAGATAAAACTGAACACAATCCATATTTAATGTCTATTTTGTTCCCTGTACAGAGGACAATTCATAATTGCTCTGAACTGCAGTACTGACCAGAGCCGTGTGCTGATGGTACCGATGCAGTTCTTCCTAGTGGGGATGATGTCTCATGACTGCTGCATTTCTCAGCTGGAAGAGGTGTTTTGTGAACAGTGTGGCTGCTCTCTTTAGTCAACTGCTGCAGCAGGACGGTTTGTGGACACTAAAGACCTGGGCAAGATTTTTGCARAAAAAAAAWAAATGGTGAGCGTGCATTCAGGATAGTGAACCTGCTATAAAGATTTTTTCCAAAACTGATACACTGAGTTCCATTTATTCAAAATCACATTTTAAAATGTTTGTACTTAGAGCTCTAAGCTTAGAGCTCTTTATTTCAAGATGACTACAAGTACAGCTATGATTCATTTTAAGATTTCATGCACAGATGGCTTACAATGGTTAATAACTGATAGAAACCATTCAAAGAGATTGATAGCATGTGCTAAGACAGCTGGAAGCACATCAGTGGAGTGCTGTGATTGCAAAAGGCAAGTCTCCTCTCTCTCATTTTGACCTGAGATACTTTTTCTAAAAAAAGCAGTTTCATCAGACCCAGAATATTCCTGACTTCCCGCTCACCGAACTGGCATTTTCATATCTTGGCTTGAAAGTCTGTAACCAGTTCCAGCCTCCTGAAGCATACAATGTGCACTAATGRTCACCAAAATAGCTTGCTCATGTGCCAAAGCCCTGAATTCATCCATTTGCCACGAGTGCAGGGGTATTACAAGAAGTATACGTGACTTAGGTGGGGGACAGGGTACCACCTCCTGCCGTTACAGGCAAGCTATGTACCCTACCTGAGACTGGCCCATACCTCTGGCTGTCCTGCAGAAGAGCCCTGGTCTCCTGAAGTCTGGTAAGTTGTTTCACTTCCAGTCTTAGAAATTCCACCTGGGAACTCAGCCGGTCATTTTTCCAAAGCAACTTATCTAAAGGAAACACAGGGAGAAGGTTTAGCTTACAAATACCACCGTACCGAGCATCTTTCTAACAGGCAGGGCTGTTCTGAAAGACAAAAGGGGACTGTGGGATCCAGCGGCTGGAGGTTACGCTCAACAAAAAATCTCCAGAGCAGCCTGTGAGGGGGTGTGGAACATTCTTTGTGACCCAAAGTCTTTAAAACTCAGGGCTGCCGGAGTGGCTAAAGCCCATTCCGCAGTTCAGTGCCACCTTCCTGACCCTGCAGCATCCAGAGCACAGAACCATGCGGCCTCTGCTCCGGGGCAGGTCAGAGGAGATGCTCGAACCTCCTTGGCCATCCAACCTGTGAGGCTATCTCAGATTACATCACTCCTGTTACCTTTTATACCGGCCATAGAAGTGTGTTGGACAAATGGGGATGAAGGTTTGGACCGCTGTCAGTTTGCCTGTCTGAGGGCAAGGACAGACTGAAAATACCTGATAATCACATGCAGTTTGTAGGAAAGCTTGTTTTGGTCCTTCAGCAGTCCAGGTATCCATCCTATGATGTTCCTGGTTCCTTATTACCTTACAGTAATCTTGTTCTTGCTGTACAGTGAATCAAAGCTCCTAGAAAAGGCATATATGGCATAGCTGGCACTGGCATAACACGTGTATGGTTGCATTGCATCAGTCCTTGTGAGCCTTATAAAGCCACATCAGCCACCATGTACTTGATGCCCAGGAGGCTATAAAGGAATCCTTCCGTTTTGCCCTACTGTATGTGGGTGTTTGATTTCTTGAGATGCGATATCTAGAAGCAGCAGCCTGATACATCTCTTGTAACATGGAAGCTGATACACGGCTCTCCTCCAGCCCTTCACCCAGCTGCTGCATCAGATAATGCGTTTGTGATGAGACAAGACAAAAGAAAACAAAACAAAAATCCCCAAAATCACAAAGGGTCATAAATGTTAAGAGAAATAAATCACTTTTCTACAGTTTTGCCAGTGCCTGGTAAGTCCCTAGGAGCCTTTCCAACGATGCTGGTGAGCCCTCTGAAGAGTGATAAATGACAATGAGCGTAACATGGTGTGAATTTAAGCGAACCCTTATGTCACTGCTTTGAAGTATTTGTTTGAAACACACTTCTAAAGAAAAAAGACATTTTGAAAGCATTCCTGAATAGGTGTGCAAAAAAATAACCTAAACAAACAGTAAAATTTGAAACACAAAGAGATATTCAGGCATTTTGGCAGGGAGCTTAGGTGGTGTCAGAAAACAAATCTAAACAGAAATGTTTCTATGGAATTTTTTTTTTCTTTTGAGACCTAATTGGAAACAGATTTTAGCTTTGGATTTAAACACTTCCCTGCAGCATCTTCAATGCTATCCCTACATTATGCATTTTAGTCTCAAGGAGCATGAGTATGAGGCTGCTGAGCAGAGAAGGGAAAAAGCCAGCATCCTCCTGCTCACATTATTGCTACAGGTTTACCCGGTGGTCTTGGGAAAGTCGTGCAGCCTGAATCTCCTCAGGTTTTTACCCAGTAGACTTCAAGATAAATTACAAAGTCAAGAGACCCCTATCCATTGATCTCCACCTTTCTGCCCTCATAAATCCAGCATTTCTTGCTCTACTGAGGCAGAGCTTTGAGAAGAGTAGGAGCTCAGGGGGGGTTAACATCACAACTGGATGAGCTTGGGCTCTTCTCTAGGTGGACCGTGTAGATTTTGAACTCCTGTCAGGGTGGGTATCTCATTCAGCCCAGACATCTCATTTCCTGACTAGATTCCTGTTAGAGTGAGTAAGATCCACCGAGAAAAAGATGACCAGTTTTCCACTAGATCAAGAGTCTGATTTGAAGTGAAGCACCCCACAGCCACGTGTTTCTTAAATCCAACCTGAGAAAGGGAGCAGGAGCACAGCTGGAGGCAGCGTAGGGGAYCAGGACCTGTGGCAGGCTGCAGTGCGATCATATCGAGTAAAACATAAAACCACAGCCCAAATGCATGTTCAACATCTGGGAAATGCAGAAATTTGAACAACTATGGTACTTGGCCCTGAAGATGGCCCTGAAGGTCATCCAGAGGATGACAAGTGTTGCTAGAAGTCTTGCTATGGAGTGGACGGACCCAGATCTTTCCAGGGTTGGACATGAGACAAAATTGGTCTGAACAGGACGGCGGAGGCTGGCAGATGAGCGTTTGCTGTTTGGTTGTTCTCCCAGGAACCAGGAGAGGCCGGTTGACAGCTGAACAGCTCCTCTGCGTGGCAGCTGCCTGGCCAGCACGGATGGGCGGCGGGGGATTTCAACCTGAAACGCTTAGCTGAATATAGATAAAACTCCATAGGCACTGTCTAAAGACAGGAYCCATCCGACACCAAAGCTTTTGAACTGTCAATGGGTTCACACTGCACAGGCTGAAGAGGACAACRGTGACCAGCCATTTGTTTATACAGTATTTATTTATCGATGGCGTAATAAAATTATCCTTATTTTATGTTTTATTTTTCAGAAAACAGACTGTCCCCTTTTCCCCCCATGCCAAAACATAGTCTGTCAGCCCTTCCTTCACCCTCCCTAATAGATCTGTCATCTAAAAACATCCAACAGYGCTGCAATATTGTTGTGAATTTTTTTGCAGGCAAGTCTACCAGGAGAGGACGGCAGAGGAACCGGCAACTCCAAAATCAAAAAMCTGACACAAAAACCTGCCTCAGTAGCAGCCTCCAAATCGCTGTCTGGGGAGATTATTAATAAAGCAATTAAATAAAGTTGTCTTCCTGCCAGCTGAGACTTCCATTAATAACATGCAGAGCTGATAATGGGTGAACCTAAGTACATGCTAAGGACATATTAGCAATAATCCCATTGGTGAGGTGTGACACAGTCCCAGGATGCAGTTATTATTTCACACATTTATTTATATATTAACATTTACTACAGAAATTATTTTTTTATATATATATAATTTATATATTAACACGTGGAGTCAGCCTGCATTCATATCAATGCGCTTTTTTTTTTTAATGCTGACTTTGTCCCCAGAGAAAGCTTAAAAATATTGATGAGCACTCCTATATCTTTATCTAAAGCCCTCCTTAAATTATTTTTTTTTAAAAACTCAAAATCCTGCATGCTAACAATGATTAGTCAAGTAATGATCTATCATAGTCCAGATTTCCCTGGCTTTTTTTATTCCTTGGGTCTTGCTTCTCACCTGTTTCCTATTTTATCTAAGAGAAATGACACAAACAGCATCTAATTAACAAAGTCTGTCACWTTACCATTGTGTTAATTGGCTTCTAAGATAAATTGCAGCCCTGCCCCTTCCTCTGGGGCTCTGAGAGGCTTGGCTCTTGCAGCAGGATGGTCCCTTCCCTTGTAGGGATTCTCATTTGGGAGCTCCCTGGTCCTGGGGCTGTCATGGAGGTCACAAACCCCTCAAGTGCAGGTAAAATAGACAATGAAGTACTTCATGGTGAAGGATTTTAAAACYGAGCCTCTCCACAGCTTTATATTAAAAGAGCAGCAATATGCTGTTTATAACTAAAGCACTGAATTTAAATGGGGTCTGATCACCAGGTGTACAAACAAATTTGGGTGCTAYGCTGTCACTGACTGGTATAAAATTGGGCATCTTTGTTCCTGAATCACTTCTGAAACTGGAATTTGCTTYGGTTTTGATTTTTTTTAAAAAGAGCCCTGAAGTTTACCTTGGTCACTGCAGGTCCAGGTACGTGCTCATCCTCCTCCTGCCTGTGGGTGCTCACCCAGCCCAGCACCCAGGATGGGAAGGTGAGCCAAAACCRGCCATGCTTGACCATGCACCCACTTGACTTTGCATCAACTTGTAAAGTCAAGCACGATGAGAAGTCGTAACCCCCCTTTTACCTTCTGTCGTGCACACAGGACCAGACTGTAAAGCAATAAGCTCAGGAGGAAGGCTTAATTATAAAGCCACCAGAAAAAACACCGATGTTCGAATCACTATTTTCAGCAAYAACAGAAGAAATGAAAAGCCAAACCGAGGTGCGGCTCCCTTGAGATCCCTTCTTTATACTTCACGGAGTTGTCYTGTTGAGTTTTGTGTCGGGTTGTCTCATTTACTGGGTCAAATAACACGTTATCCCTTTCGCTGCCGCTACTTCTGCARAACTGCGGCAGCTCGGACAGAGCCAGCGGCAGCCGATCCTGGCGCATATTTTAACTAATCTTCATAGCGTAACTCGTGTTTGATCAGAAACCACTGAGACAGTAAAAAAAGAATCCCTTTGGTGTTACTTTACTTTTTTTGTGTGTGTTTTATTGTGGCTTGTAGTACAAGTGGTACTTGAGTTCTTTGAATAAATACTCTTAGCAATGGCGCACGCTTGTATTTTACAGTGAGTCGTTCAGTGGCGGTAACTACAGGATTACCACCATTTTTTTGTTGACTTGCTGGCTCAATCTATGTCCTAATGACAGGAAGTTTACGAAGCTTAAACTGTGAGTACTGGAACTGGGGGGAATTCACCTTCTCCGGCCTTAACCGCCAAGGTGGGCATCYCGACCCTGCAAACGAACGCAGCTAACAACCCCGCCGTGGGGAGAGAGAGGCCTTCCCGCAGCAGGTAGGTGCTGCCGGGAAAAGGTTGTAATTATAATTCGTTAATCATGTTATTGCAGCATCCTCGGGGTGCRTGAGCAGCCTCTGCTCCAGCTTTAAACCTGGCTCTGTGGGGACAGGTAACCTTGGCCTGGTCGTGTGGCCCCCCGTCACCCCAAGCCCCTCAGCTGCCCAYGACCCCCCTACCCCAATTACTGGGCTCCTGTCACCCACCACCCTGCTTTGTCGCCCAGCCCTGTCACCMTCATCACACCTGGGGGGTCCCCCCTGGGCCTCTTGCCCGTTGCCTAGCAACGCCGTCATGCACTGCGGCCTAGGCCGCCATGTTAGGACCGGCCTGGGGGCCTGCGGCCTGCTGAGGGGAGGCAGGAGGGAAGGGGCCTCCCCTCACAGACCTTCCCTGGGCCCGGGGGAGCGGGCAGGCCCGGCGAGGGGGGCAGGACCACCGGGCCCCTCGCCGGGCCTGCCCGCTCCCCCGGGCCCAGGCATCCATTGTGAGTTGCCTGGAAGAAGCTGTCTCCCCAAGGAAAGTCAGCAGCCTGTGTTTCACAACCCTCCTCATGAAAATCGAAAAAAAAAAAAAAAAAAAAAAAAAGCTATAGCAACCCTCTCCAAAATAGACCATTTCTTGCTATTTTAAGTGAGTTAGACCAGTACAAGGCCTGATGTGATGGAGAGGCACAAGACATGGCTGGGAGAAGGGGGTAAGACCCCTTTTGCACAGCGGTGGGTTGCTAGCTTGGCGATGATGCCCATAAAATGTCAGCCTGAGCTGAGTGAATTGCCTTAAGCATGTCTGGAAGTAGATTTCTTGGAGCAATGGTACCAATGAGTGGGTTTTGGTGGTGCTGGCTCTCTTCCCCTGTCCCCCAGAATTGGAAATGAGCCTTAGAAATATCAAGAATTTAGAATCCTGTTGTTTTTCTTTCAAAAATGTTCATCTTGTTTGCTTGAACAGGGTTTTGGTTTTTTCATGTGTTGTATTCAAATATTTAATTTGTTTTGAAATTGCTGGGTAGTATCAGTGTTAAGAACTTGATGATGAGAGTATGTATGAAAAAGTCTTGGCTAAGCGTACTTTGAGGGCAATATAATATTGGTTCTCCATCATTGTCAAGAGTGACCAGCAGCACCTTCATCATGTTAGTTTTGATTATGAGCTCTCTCTAGAAGCTACGAAGTTCAGTTCTTGCATTCACTAAGAGTGGGGTTTTTTTTCCATCCATTTCCAGATTTCCTTTTGACTCCCTTTTCTGTAGCCACTTGTATGAGAAATAGCCTAAAAACATTCCAGACATCAGGTATCATCTTCTACCATGTTTTTTTCTGCTGCAAGGATGGTGTTCTCCATTGTCAATACAAACTCCATCTCCTTGGYTTTGGAGGCTAGCTGCTGTGGCAAAGGCAGGCAGGCTTTTTTTTTTGCTTTCAGCCTTGAGTTGACCTTTCCATCCATTTTAGTGGATGGCCACAGACTAATCCAGATCTTGGTGTGATACAATAACATGAAAAAATTGGCTACAGGCCTTAACCGTGTGTTCTTGTCCCGCTTTAGGTGAATTTTCTCTCTGCTTACCTGACAGCCACCTATGTGCTTACCAAGCATCCTTTTGCTGTGGACAATTACTTTCTTTCCTGTCTTGTCAAGAGGATTGTGACCTACATAGTAATAAATATCTGCATCTTAAAATAGTAACTAACTGTACAGAATGGTGTGTCCATAGGCACACAGGTTGTGTGGGAGGGTATATGATATTTATTTGCATTTTATTACTTTTATTTGAATATTTAAGGCAGATGTTCGTCATATTTCACTTGCTGTTCTGCGTAACAAACTCAGTATACATGTAGACCAGGTTGTTCCAAGGTTTAACTGTAAGTATTACGTTATGTAAAACTTTGAAATTTGCTGACTTGTCATGACGCATGACCATAAACATGTATTAACTAAGGAACGTGCATGCACAAGTGAATGGGAAGGTAATGCTCTAGGCCACTTGCCCCATGCTTTATTTTTTGTCAAGCTACTGTGGAGTGGAAAATAAAATGCAAAGGCCAATGGAGTTTTAAAATAAAATGTCACATTGTTTCAGAGTTTACAGGTTCATTCTTGCCTCTTGACATGTTTTCCTCTTCTGTTTGAAGGAACCAGAGAGCATTATGGAATCTGCAGAAGAAGAGTTAATTAATTTTAATGTTGGTGGCTGGTATTTCTCAATTCCCAAAAGTAAAGTCGCTCAGTTTCCTGAATCTCTGTTGTGGAAAGAAGCTTCTGTACAAGATCAGTCTGAAAAGCTAAGATTATTTATTGACCAAAATGGTTTTATATTTAGGCACCTTCATTATTACATGCAGACTTCAAACTTATCTTTTTTCAGCTGTGCTGAATTGAACTTATTGTATGAGCAAGCATTAATTTTACAGCTGACACCTTTATTACAGGTAAAGTGGGATATTCTATGTGGCTTTTCTATAATTTTTTCATTCTTAGATAATATTGTCTGTAGAAGGATGTCAAGGAGTTTGCGTATATCACTTTACCAATGCTTGTGATAGGTATCCAAACAAATAATTGCTACATTCAACAAATCTGCCTCAGCTGGTGAGTACAGAAAATGTTACAAATTTGATGCTTGACCTTTCTGTAAGAGCTCGTTCAACAGTCATTACTTGCTTTTTTTACTAAATTTAAAGCAAGCAGAGACTTTTATCTACCAACTGTTGTGCTTTATAACAATTATACTGATTGATCTCGCTGAATATGAACCTTTGAATGTGAAGAAGGTGAGTCCGCCCAAAACCAGTGGGACACCGCTGAATTCGCTATCCTGTCAAATAGGGAAATGTCGATTCTTCCTCTCCTCCTATTCTGGATAAACGGAAATGTTAAATGGCTGTCTGTAAAGAATATTTAATTTACTATTTAGCTGCAAGTATTTTTTATTGTAATTGCAGCGTAGTTTTGCATTGTGCCAGTGAAGGCTGAGTCCATACTTCCTGGCTGGATGAAATGTGCGTTTTTGTACATTAATATTTACATTTCCTCTAAGTTTAGTCTAAACTCTGCGTTTCTTTTGGTTTCTAATACTTTTTTTTTTTTGTGGAATTGTCTCAAAGATGCTATTATGCTTGATATTTTTAGCCCAAAATATTAACATTTTGGGTTTAACCTGAACATCTTTGGATTTTCTTTTAGGACTGTGTTTAAAGACGTAACATCTCCAAATAGGTTGGGAGAGGAAGACCACCAAACCTCAGTAGTCTATTGTATTAACAAACCGTACATAATCACATGTTTAACATGGACCTGTTGTGGTATGGCCAGGAACACATTCCACCGAACTAGAATTCTTGCATTTTCTGGCTTTTAAGTACTTGTCAGTGTAACCTTATTAATTCATGAAGGTATTTTACGCACGTGCTTTAGAAGTCATAACCGCAGCTCTAAAGTTACTTTATACTTAACATCCTACAACAGTACGTAATTGATTTGTTTATCATTCAGTAAAAGATTAGGAAATACAGACTGTTAAACATTCCTATCACTGAGCCAAAGATCGATTTTCCTTTCTAATCATTGAATTCTTACAGCTTGTCATAAAGATGTTATTAAAAAGAGCCCAAAAGGTCTTTCAGGCTTTGTGTTGGGTTCTTGGCTATTTCTATTGTTGTATACTTTTATGCATGCCAGTGTGCTGTCTTGAATTCCAGAGCTAGAATACAAGGAAGTGCCATTAAAACTCAAATGTTGAAAAATAGTTGGATTTTTGGAATATATGAATGGCTGTAATTATATTACAAGTTCTTATAAATGTTCGCTACAAGTTCATTCCATTTACCTTTAGGTACCTAAAACTTAGGAATGTATTTGTTCTTGTCTGTATACAATATTCCATGGCATATTTTAGTAGATGTGAAGTACAGCATGGCATGCATTAGACTCTTTCCCATGGCTGCTTTTGATTTTTTGATTAATTATTTGAATTGAAGTAGTAAATAGAAAAACTTTATGTATCTTGACAGATTTTAGATAATTTGAAGGAAGAGAAATATAATTTACATGCCCAGCCTGCAGATACACCAGTAGCTGAAAGAACATCTCTGAATTCCTGGAGAACACGAAAATGTACCAGCAAGCCATCAGAGATTCCTCCTAACAGTCCAGCATTCACAGGTAAGTGTCCCACATAGACAAATTCTTCTGCATCCTTAGGAATGCCCGTAGACTGTTGTCAGTTGTTGCAGGCCAGGAATGTTTGAGAGTCTTGCAAAGTTTATTTTTTGTGATTTTTTTTTTTTTTTTTTATTAGTCACCTTTATTTAAAAAATAGGAAACCCCATGCAAACGTTTATTCATTTGTGCTGGGCTGTAAGACTTCATCCTTTGGTAAACATTAAATGTTGCACAAGACTAATGCACTTTCATTGGCTTTGCTRTACTAGTCAGATCTCCAAAATGTATATCCGAGTTCCATTTTTCTTTACTTATGTCTTGATTTTTCTCTGATGTTCTTTGCCTAGGGTTACATGAAAGAGCTCCGCTGGGGCTAGTGGATACACCTTTACTAGATACAGAAGATGAAGTGAATTACTGTTTTTTGCCATTAGATTTGGTGGCAAAATATCCTGTACTAGTTAAGGATGACAATTTGCTGTGGCTGCTTGAGAATGCAGCCCTGATTGAGTCCGAGTGCAGTGAGTTCCGCTTCATAGGTAACTGTTCTTTTTTGTTATTATTCTAACATGTCTAAATAATTTTTTATATTAAACTGTTTCTGTCTATCTTCAATAATACTTCTTTAGAGATCAGAATCTTGTAATCTTTTGGTTTTGGTTTGGTTTTGCTGTCTGCCAGTTTTACTGCCCTGTTTATCAATCAAGAACCAAAGCCTCTACCGGGTGCCTTTCAGAGTTCATGTACCTAAATTTACTCCCTTATGGCTCTACTTATTTGGATTTTATTAATCCAGCAGTTTTCTGAACTAAAATGCATTAATGGCATCAGGTACCAGAACTGCTGTTAACAATCGGTAATTAAGGTAGACAAAACTTACATGATAACTCTAAATCTCTACTCGATCTTGTATCTTTTTACTAGTAAAAAATCACGTTTCATTCATTAAATAATCTTCCAGCTTCAAAAAAAGACAAGTACTTCTCAAAAGTATGGCAGGATCAAATACCTCCTCCATCAACATAGTATTTCATCCTCTGTGAACTCAGTTAAGATGAGATAGAAAAGAAATTGCTGCAGTTTTGCTCTGCCAGTCCTCTGATGTTAGGACAGGGGAAAACACATGATTAAATGCACAGTGGGATGGGACTGTGCCTAGGGGGGAAAAAGCTGCCAAACAAATGGGAAACCTCTTACATGAATCTCTCAGGCTGCTGTGATAAACAAAACTAATTAAATTCTTGCTTCCCCTATCGTTTATACTGCGTCTGGTGTCCTCTACCATAAACCTTGTTTTTAGGATTGTGTTTTCAAAGACAAAGTGTTCCCTGCTGTCCATTTATCTGCTGTGTATATGTGCGTATGTGAACAGTAATACTGAAGGAAATGATAAGAACCTAWTTTTGCTAGATCTGAACAGTGGACAGAAGACGTCAACACACACTTCCTATGCTTTATTTTTATTTTCAAGTAAATTTTCTTCGATCAGAGAAGATGTTGTTGCCTGATGACTTCTCCAACATAGATGCCTTGGAGGAAGAAGTTTTAATTCTGGGAATTCCTGAGCTTATAGATGCTGTGAAGATCTATAGAGGTAATATAATGCACATAGCTATATATTTTCTTCCTTATATGCATTGGTTTTAATGTTATCTTGTGAAACTGGGTGTTTGAAATGGAAATTATATTAAGATGATCAACACTGAGGTGAGTTAGGAACTCATTACCATAAAAGGTTGAAAACAGTAGAAAATATGGCGGTGATTATTAACTGCTGACCTTCTGGGGCGCAGTCTTGACCTCCTTTCCTTACAGGCAGCTGCTCTGCAGTGTCCCCCACCGTGGCGGGGGCTGGGGGGCGGCGGGGGGCGGTGGCGGGGGGGTCCCCGCCACGTTCCCCACTCTATGCCATGGCACTGGGGCTGCTGGCCAACTACCCGGATTCGGCTCTCGGACAGCTCCGTGTGGGCAGCAACCTGGGCAGGAGCCGCCTGCACCTCTCCGGCGATGGTGTCCTCTTCCAGCACACCAGGTACCTACCCTGCCTTCATATAGGCAATATCAACATAACTTAAGGTTCTTTCAAAAGGCTGTCTAATGGGTTTTGTAGTTGAAAAGGAGTTCTGTTCTCAGCAGCTTGTCTTTTAGAATTTGTATTCATTTTCAGTTAAACTTGCAGGTGACTATAATTATGTGAGTTGGCATTCTTCTATTCTATTGTAGGCTGGTAAACCTAAAATTCCAAAGTAGTATATGTAAATTCTTTAATGATTCCACGTTCTTAAAACTTAAGATTTACCATTCATTCGGAAAACTTTGTGGGGGGGATTTTCAAAGCATCTAAATGCCTATGGGTACAGGCTTTTCTGAAGCCACAGAAAAGTCGTACCGCTATGTCTAGTCCAACAAAGAAAGTAGACTTCTGAATGCTGTGGTTTAACATGATCCTTTGAGACATTCTTCTCCATATTGTTAGCATTATTGCTCAGASTCACCATACCAGTGTACCGGCTTAATAAAACCCCTATCATATAGGAAAATGGCTCCTTAGTGAATCATTAGCACCTCTTTCCTGAAATCGGTGAAAATGTAAATGTAGAGGTCAGACATCTTTGCTGTGACAGAGGGATTTTTTTTAAATGCACACGCTCACTCAGTGAGTCATAAAGGTGGCCATTAAAATACACTTTTTAATACTCTCTATTAAAAACCATGTACCATTTTCTTTCACCTGCTTGTTGTGATTTGAATTAAGAAAAGAAAACYAAAAGAAATCACAATGAATCCAGTTAGTTGTGATTCAACCCTGCCACGCAATTAGATGCTCAGCCACACATATTTCCATCAACTACAGATTGAAAAACTTCCTGCACCTTCTAACCAGCTTTAAATTTAGCACAAACAGATAATACCCAGTCTGTAAAGACTGACAGAAAGACAACAGGAAGGTCAAACACTCAGTCAGCTCATCTCTGCCCCTCACATCTTGTCTGCACTTGCTGTTGGCACTAGTGAATGATCCAGCGTAGGAGAAATACCATATTAAAAGCTTTATTCAAAACTATTGCAGATCATTATTTGATGGCTCCATTGCAATAGCTTTATTTGTCAATGTTGGATTGTTCTCAATATAAAAATGATGTGGAAAGTTACAAGTAAAGCTCAGTAGGTGCAAAAAATTTTTAGGAGAATTCATATTTCCTGACTTGAACTTATTAAAAATAAGCAGTAAAAATATAAAGCAAGGATAAAAAGTTTAATGATTTCCTCTTCTTTTGGATAGGAATTGGCTGGGAACTTGCCGACTTCCTCTCACTGAAAATATTTCTGAAATCCAAGAGCTCTGTGCTTATTTGGACAAAAGGGACACCACATACGAGCCAATGAAAGATGCTTTAAAACGCTATCTGAAACAGCAGATGCCAGCAGAGAGCAGAGATTATAGTAAGTCAAGATTTCTCAAGAACTCTTTCATTTTAAAGTAGAATGAGCAGTGTTGCCTGAATACAATTAATCAGTCAATGATTTACATCTACTTCTGAGGGATTTTTACAGTACAAAAATAACCTGAAGGTCTCACTGACTGACAGTGTGTGTTTTCCAAAGATCTACTGCTACCCCGTCGCTTTATTAACTGGCTGTTGCTGATCAGTGAATACTAGAGTAGTAACATTAGGTTCTAGGTGAAATATAGAGCAAGTCTACACTGGATTTAGGTAGTACTATTCATGTTTTTGGATAATTTTACTTGCTAAACTTGCCAGTTTTATTCATGACTGAACTAATTTGCTGAATCCAGTTCCTTCAAGCTTAGACAGTCCAAGTTACTTTCATCCAAACATGTTCTACCTTAAAGATAGCGAGGCTTCTTTTGCTCCCACTTTTCTGATGTGGGACTGTTCTTACAACTCTTGCTATTAAACCAAGGAATCTATTTCTAACRTCCAGCCTAAGTGCATTCATAGCCGCATTTTGCTCTTGCTAAAACTGACTGTTAACTTAAATGCTGTTTCCACTTTGGTTTATCCTCTCTTCTCCTCTAATGCATTTATAGAAAAATCATGACATTTTCTATCAGCCTTTATTGTGGCTTTTTAACAAGAGTTAATATGATTCCCTGATTAACCTAAGGATTTTTCTTTTCACCTATCCTAGTTTCCCCATTTTCATAGAATTTAGGTTAGAAGAGATCTCTGGAGGTCATTAAGTCCAACTCTCTGCTCAGAGCAGGGTCAGGTAGGTTGGGTTGCTCAGGACCTTGCCAGGAAAAGCTTTGAGTATCTCCAAGGATGGAGATCCTGCAGCCTTTCTGGACTCCTGTTCCAATAGTTGACTACCCTTGTGCTAAATAAAGTCATACATGTAATTTCCTATGTTCCAACTTTTTTCCATTGCCTTTTGGCCCAGCACTTTGTACCTCCAAGAAGAATCTGGCTCTGTCTTCCATACACCCTCCATTAGCTGTAGATAATAAGCTCCTCTAACCTGTTCTTCTAAGGCTGAACACAGCCAGTTCTTTCCACCTTTTCTGTTATGCCATGTGCTCCAGGAAAGATAAATCTAATCACACTCTGTACAAGGTAATCCAGTTGAAACCTCCCCAATATTTTAGACTATGCTGCTACTAATTCTACTGGAGTTAGCTTCCTCAGTACATCCTACAGTCCCATTTGCAGTTCTCTGTTCCATTGGTGGCAAACAATCTCTCTGTGATCAATGAGTGCAGATATCCCTTTGCCCCATCYGAGCACAAGCTTCCTGGTTCGAACTTCAGCTTGTAGGATCCTAACCGTACTTCCTATTGTTTATTTGCAAGTCTGACTTCTTATTTTGTAGTTGTGACCTTACTTCCAGTTTACTCCACCCTCAAGGTCCTTCTGTAGGGGATGCTTATCCTTCCAGTTTTGAGCCATCAGCATCTTTCACCAGGACAAGGTGAAGTGGCTTATGCTTGAAGTGTTCTTCCCTGCCCCACCACGCGATAGGTGTGTATGTAGAAAGGAGTAATCTTATCAATTCTTAGATGGAATTATAATCCTTGAGAAAGAGGGTTTGATCTTAAATTGAAACAGCAGTTAYGGAATTCTGTGTCATTATTGTGTAGCCTGTTGGATAACACATGCTAGAAAAAATAACTCTGTGAGACAAATGTCTTAGCAGTAAATGATGCTTCAGTTGTACAGATGTTATGGAAGATGGATAGTCCCATTATAGTAGCTACATCAGACAAGCATATGCTAGTTTGTTTGTTGTTTAGAGATAGTAGAATCTATTTATATAATTATCCATGGCCCTATAAATAATTTCTTTAAGAGCATGACTTGCCTGTATCTTCTGTAAAGGCCTGGGCTATTGTAAGAAACAAAATTCTTCATGTTGGAGCCCTTTTCAAAGTTAGTTGTTTTTTTTTTTTTTAACAACTTCTTTTGAATGCAAATGTATTTTGATTTTCCTAAAACAATGTCCCAGGACTGACTTACTATAAATAGTAATGTGAACTATATTGTTAAGTATTTCAACAGAAACTTTCCCGGATTTTTGTTGCCACACTAAGGTAAGATGTGGGCTGAACCCAGACTAAAATCTATCCAAAGCTGTTACGTTATCTCTGCTCTCTGTGCATAATTGCTCTTTGAGGCTTGTACCTGCCCTGATACTGTCATCTTCAAAGGAAATAACGAAGTGGGGCTCCTTGCGAGGATGGAAAATGGTGCAGTAGCTCTGTTCCAGGTTGCCCTGGAATTCCACTAGCTTTACACTTCCTGACAAGCTGAGTCTTCGCTTTCAAAGACCTTTCAAGTTTCCCCCTTATTTCCAATACTTCAGAAGTAAATTATTTCTTTCTGTGGCAACGTAACAGTACACTGAGATTCACCTACCTTAGGTGACATAAATGTGCCTGCTCAGTAGAGCAAACATCACTATGCTAATGCATATAGCCTTCTTGCTATTATTATTTTTTAACCTATTGAGGAGGGGCGGTTTGGCTGCAGCGTGGATGGACCGAGTTGCCTGCTATTGTGACATTACATCCTGACTTGCCTTTTGCTTGCAGTTGCACATGACCCCTAAACAAAACATGAGTTCCAGTTCTGTATGCATAGAGTACACTCTAGTACTTCRCTATTTCAAAGAATTATTATTTGCAATATTTTGATGTAAAATCCCATATCATATTAACTTGGTATCGGTAACAAAATAATTACTACTTGCAGTCATTTTAGTTGTCACCTTTCCATCTGTTACTCCATCTCTAGACGCAGACTGGACAGCAGAAGTATCCGTATGCTCACTCCATCAGATTGTGAAAGTTTATGTAGGAAGTAACTGGTATGAAACTTACTTACAGACTTTATTGAAGGTATGGGTAATTAATTGTCTTTGTATTGCCTTCACATGAACCTTCCTAGACAGAATTTATAATGCTACAGACTAGAATCTATATTTCTAGTAATAAGAATTATCAGAATGGTTTTGACCTGAAAACTTGTTTTTTTCAGAGCTTCACATGTAGACTGGGCATTTTATACTAGGGGAAGTATGTTCAACTACCTGAGGGAAATAAATCTTGGACTTCCCAAGAAAGTACTTTCTGGGCTAATAATACAAGTATTTTGACTAATAATATAAATAGGCTTGATGGAACTGGTTTAATTCTTTTACTGAGAAAGGAAAAATCCTGTTTGGATTTCTTTCTCTCTATAATTAACACCAGAAATTTGGTCTTAATGTATTTTTATTTCTGTAGTACCCAGAGCTGCTGTCAAATGACAAGAAAGTCTGTTGGATCACGTATGGTCAAAGTCTTCTAATCCATGGAGATGGGCAAATGTTTCGGCACGTTCTCAACTTTCTAAGACTTGGGAAATTGTTTTTGCCAGCTGAATTTAAGTAAGCAGAGTGAATTCATGTGCTGCTTTTATATTATTAGATGGCTGTAGGGGATGCAAGCACGGGGATTTGTCTTCTGATTTTCACAGAAATATTATCCAAAAGAGTTAAGACTTTTTCTTTTAGTCCTGAAGTAAACTATTCTATATTGGGATTTAGAGATTGTGAGATACGTTTTTGTTTCAGTGTGTATGCCTTTATTTTAATGATCGATATGCCAGACACTTGTACTGCAGGGTATATCACAGATCGGTGCATTGTGTGCACACCTTTAGCAAAAAGGAAAATGTTTTTGTGGATGAGATCATTTCATCTTGCTTCAGATTTTTGTCTTTTTATATGGCAGGGATAGCAAAGTCTGGCTAGTCCAGCTGAAAAATACTCCATCTGCCCCCTCTACTGGTATCTCTGTTCTAATGCTGAAAAATACATCTTCCAAAACTGCAGTGGTACAGGAATGGAGGAACACAGGGTGCCTAAAGAGGAGAGGTAACCCTTTGGTGCTATGGCTTCTTGCAGCAGTTTCCCTGCTTCTGCCACCACTACACATTACAATTTTTTGCATTCAGCAATGAAGGTCTGCCTGGCATCAGAAGATCTTTTGGTCTCTTCAGTTCTCAAAGCCCTTGTTTGTTGGATCGTTTCTAGTAGGCAGAATATCCACTACAGATCACCAGCTGATGTGGTCATTTTTAGCACATTTAGCTGTTTCCACGAGGAGTATGTATTTTCATTCTTTTCCCCAAAGTCAATAGAAATGTTACACCAGTGGCTTCTTTGATATAATAACCACTGGTTGCTTTCATGTCTGTCATCAAAGCCAGATGCCAGACACTACAGTTATATCTATACAAGCAAACTAAGTATGTCTGGGAATGTTTCTGGTCACTGAGGCCAGCTGCCTTTTTGCTTTAACCTGCCAGAGATGGTGGCTTCACTCCTCCTGTCCACTGCAAACATCATCTGAATGGCCAAACCATGCCCAGGAATTGTTGGAGAGGGTGTAAATTGGGTACCAAGCACAAAGCTAATAGCTTCCTAGCAGAGATAATCATGTTCTAGGGCTAAGAGTATTCCTGGGAATGGTGGATTTCCTAGCAGCTCATCAAACCCATGAACCCTCTTTATGGGATTCCCTATGGAAAATGCCATGGTGAATTTTCCATAAGAGAAAAGTGGTGTGAGTGTCACAGAGCAGAGTAGGATTCCTGCTTCTCAGAATCGGGTTTTATTATCAATACCCATGGTTAATTAAARAAAAAAAAAAAAAGAGGGGACAGAGGTTTTCACTTAACTAGTAGAAGGGCAATAGCTGGAAAAAGTATTGAAAATAGCAAGTTTCACAAAGATTCAGAGGGGTGCTGCTGAACGCCTCTGGTTTAGGACCTCATTTATTTTGGTTGCACCTTTTCGAAAGTGTGCCATCTAGTTTGGGATTCCTGATATAAAATTCAGACTCTGTGGAAGTCAATGGTAGTCAATGAAAAGATTTCTATCAATGTCAATAAAACCAGATTTTTTTTTTTCTCATTGTTTAGATGCCAGATGTGAAACAGGAAAAAAAAAAAATTTGGTTTGGGTACTTTTCGGTATTTAAAATGATAGGCTATTTATCCATCTGTTAAAAGAAAAATCACTTGTGTGAATGCATCTTTCTTTTGTGTAGTGACTGCCTGAGCTTCAAAAATTAATATATATTTGAAAAAGGTAATGTTAAGATTGTTTCATAGTGATTTTACAGTTCAGTTTATTTACAACTTACAGAGAATGGCCTCTCTTTTGTCAAGAAGCAGAGGAGTACCAGATCCCTTCTCTTTTAGAGGCACTTCATCACTCTGATGCATACAGGTAGATAAAAATTCTCTTCTTTCTTTTTCTTTTCTGTCATATAATGTCCTTTCATCTGACCTAGCAGTGTTTGTCCTTTGAAAGGAGCACAATTTTCTCCCTTCCTTCTGAAACACAGCCACTGGAGGATGAGCAATTCCACTGTCTTTTGGGCTACATTTTTTCCCATCAGTTATTTGGGTATTGGAACAGTAACAGAATAGTCCTCAGTCAGGCAACTGAGATACCTCCCTAAGTCCAGATATTGAGAATATTGCAATGCACGCTGAAAACCATTGTACAGAGACACCACACTGAGCAGAGACAGTCTGATTTATTAGCTTTGGCTTAGCCCTGGCTTTGCCAAGCCCCAGCTGGTTTCTGCAGGCCCACTGGAGGATTCGCCAGCACTGCAGAGTGTAGAATGGCATATCTCTGGTGCAGCATCACAGAAAACGATTGAGACCAGCTGGAATTTAAATCTAGACAAATTAATTTTGAAAATAAGCCATAACTTTTTGTGTATTAATTCATCATTGAACATTTTCTCAGAGACTTATTTCTCTGTTGCTGACAACTTTAAAAATAAGATTGGACGTTTTTCTAAAAGATATTTTGCTGTTAAAACAGGAATTAGCATTCAGTGTTACTGGAGACCAGGCCTCATAATCGCAGTGGTCTTCCCTGGCCTTATAAAATTTGTGAATCTGCAAACACTAGTGTTTTCTTCTCTACTGTGCTCATTAGCGGGACGGACAAAATGTTAAAATGTAGGCCTTTTGGAAAGTCCACAGAACTGAGACATTTCAACTGCTGAATGCAGAGTACTTTAGAAGATGCCCTAGCATGGCCCTTCTCTTCAGTATTTTTCTAAGAGAGCTCTAGAAGTTAGTGGATTCTTACTTAGGCTGCTCACAGGCCATTTAGGCATTTTAAAGTCAAAATATATCCATTAAAATCTTCCCAGAAGATCATGAATCACTGCAGCAGGTTCTGAAATACCAATGCTATGGGCTGTTTGCATCAGGATTTCCAACCTCATTTTACTGCCACAAGCAGTAGTAGGACACACTAGTGGTAGCTACCAGTATCCCACCAGTGGTGACAGCAGTTCCTAGATTTTCTTGTAGATCTCTGTGAAGAAGAAATCCTAAATGTCGTTTCCCCACTTCCCCATCCCAGTGCAGGAGCCTAACCTCACATTCCTATACCCGCAGAGCAAGAGGAGGATGTCAGAGGAACTCTGAAGCACTCTACATGTGAATGACAAAATTTTATATTGCCTGGGAGGTTTTAGCTACAGACTAGTGCTCTCTAACATAGACTCTTCCACTGCTCTTTGGTGCTTTCCCATCAGGGAAGGTGTCAGCATCTCTGTCATATACACCAAAGGCCTCTAACAAAGTAAAACAACTGGGGATTGGTCCTTAAGAGTTCTTTGCTAGATCATCGGTCAGCTCCACAGGCAATCTTATCAAAGCAGCAGCTACTCTGTGCTTACAGAGTTGTTTCACCTTTTCAGGAACTGCTGTGCAGCTCAGGCAGTCACTGTCAGGAGCCGAGTTTCTTAAGCGGACTCAAAATTTGATTTTGAAATCATGAATGTAGATGGTTGACCTGAATCTCAATAGCTTGCTCCCCAAAGTGTCTAGAACCTCTTCACAAAAAAAGAGAGGAAAAACTCCAAATCTGATGTTAGGTAGACATGGCTTACATAAATCCATCGGTCAAGCTTTTATGGATGCTGGAAGAGAGACAAGAAATCATTTTTGTCTCCTGTGTATCTGCAGCATCCACATTTCAGAAATTCTCATCACAGGTGGGTGATGAAAACTCCCAGTCCTTTGCTACCCCTGTATTGCGTACTAGTGATAATGGTGAACTCCTCCCATTCCCCAGTAGTTTAAAAGTAACTCATAACAATGAATGTGATATACACAGATCCACTGGTGACTGGAAGTCCTGGCAGCTCCTTTTACAGATTGACTGGTTGTTGCCCCTGGAAAAAGTTCTATAATAATTGTAAATATTAATTTTCCAGATTATGGATCCAAAACAATGAATTGCACGATGAAGTTTATTTTCCATGCAGAAGATTAAGTATTGTATCTTGGAATGAAGAGCATGAGTTCAGCAAAGACCCAAAAGAAGTAAGATTTGGTTTTCAGAGTATGTTGCCATAAAGCACTTCTAAAAGCAATTTGAACTAGAAAAGTGCCAAATTTAAATTCTCCAACACCATTTTGCTCTTTTTTTCCTCTCCAAAATCAGCTACAAAATGAGTCTTGGAAATCTCTCTATAGAAAAAGAACATCTTCATTTTAAAAAGCCAGGCTTTGAGCATCAACAGAGAATGGAGAACAGCAGCAGACATTCTGTTTGCATATCACAAAAACATGAGAGCACTCCTTCTATAAAGAGATAATTTAGGTGGAGAGCCACACTTAATTCCCCAGCAGATTTCAAGGCAGGGTGCTTTAGCACTGCCTGAATGCTTGGCTATTATTTCTGTTTTTATCCAATGACCGTATGCTGTAAAGTCCTACAGTCCAAAGCATAAGATCAAGATCCTCTGGTCTGTGTTAGCTTGGTCTAAACCCCACAAGCCTGCACTCTTTTAGATTCTCCTTTTGGTCTTATGATGCRCATTCCTGGTTACTTAGGGATTCCCTGTCCCCAAGGGTGGAAAGTGTTTTCATGCAGACTTCAGCGTGGCTTGGAAACTGGGGGACTTTGCTGGGTCACAGGAGATACGGGTCCTGACCCCTCTGGGCAAGGAGGACCTAGAAGCCAGATCTCCTGGTTCCTTGGTAGTGAAGACGGGAGCAGCAAGCTTAAGCAGCGCACTCAGGCAAGATAGCGTCCTGCAGAAACTTTATAGTCTTTGAAGTCAGTGGAAGGGGAAAAAGGACTTTCTGCTCAAGTCTTTGAATACTTTTAGTCCTTAGTTGGACACCAG
Organism: Phoebastria nigripes; assembly: GCA_035582835.1. NCBI lineage: Eukaryota > Metazoa > Chordata > Aves > Procellariiformes > Diomedeidae > Phoebastria > Phoebastria nigripes. The sequence continues at coordinate 953,178 of JAYKAV010001975.1, read as the reverse complement.
CAACTGAAAATTGCCTTCAGTCTGCTAGAGAAAGGCAAAATGCAGGTGCTGCCTCTGTAGCATTTACATGCTGATCTCAAACTGCTCCACCCGTAGCTTAAGACTGGTGTTTAACGTGGTAGAGTGGTTGCACAGCTTGCTTTAACTTGCCAGATGATCTTTCTTGTACAGAATGTGCTGCTGTCAGTTCAGATAATCAAAATTATCTTAGTTGTAGCGGTAGCAGGGATGTTGAGGTGCTGCTTGTGTGCCTTGGCCACTCCAGTGTCTATCTTCAGGTTTAGCAAAACTCAGTGTTAGGAACTGAGGTGATTCAGGACAGCATAACATCAGCGCTGAGTTATCAAGGGCAGGGTTTGGAGAGCCTTAAGACACTGTATCCCCCCAGAAGTGAGAATGCATTTTCCAGGATTAAGAACTCAATCCTTAAATGCTTGTATTATAATGAGTAAAATACATCAGTTATTAGGAAAGGCAAAACTTACACTTTGTTCCATATCAATTAGAAATAACATTTCATTGTATTTTTAGGTGTATTCATGTATGGCTGTGGATTCCAGTAAATGCTATATTAACACATGGAGTACTATAAAAGATCTGAAGGGAAAGCAAGACACCAGTGGGGAGAAGACAAAGTATTCCAGAATGATTTCACAGGTGAGAGGGACAAAGCGGAGGAATACACTTGGAGGATACGACACATCCTCGGACAGCCTGGTAAACTCCAGCTATTACAAACATTTGGTGAGCCCTCCAAGGAAGAGAGGAATGAGAAGCAGTTTAACAAAGAAAGTAGAAAGTAAAGACTCAGCAAGTCACATCCAGAAATTAATTTCCCTGGTAAAGGAATGGGACGTGGTGAGCTCCAAGAGGTGTGATTTTCAGCACGTGAGAACGTCTGATGGCTGTATCACAGAGAGTGCGTCTCAGTGCAACACTCCTGAGAAGGAGAGGGGTGTCAAAGCTCCTATTGCCTCTTCTCCTGGGAAAATAAGCTTTACAGTTCAAGGAAACAATCGCATTACCCAATACGAAGTCGGGGCTGAAGGAAAGCAGCCGCAGCAATACGTGTTCACACAGAGTTTGCCAGTTGCTCCAAGTGCTGGAACGTATCAATTCAGCACCATAAAAACTATTCCCACAGTTGGAAACGATGCAGAGAATATAAACAGGGAGCAACCAGAAGGTAAATGACTGCTTTGRGATTGTTGTTTTCAAAAATGATGAGAGTAATTAACTAAATGACTTGTATAAATAAGATACCTTGATCATGCTGATGAATTTCAGAGTGACAGTCTCAACCTTTTCTTGTTCTCCTGCTCGTAGAAAGTGTTTCCAGTGAAGGAAGAGGCAAGACCTTGCAAGTGAAACTCATCCCTATAAAAGACAGTGAGTTGATCGCCAGCTGCTAAGCAAGGGCTGGATTTTGCTGCTCGTCTATGCAGAGTTTAATACTACAAGTGTGTTTGCCAGAAAGGTGGAGGTGCTTTTAGATTCACGGGCATTAATGAATTGTTCTTTAATTGGCTCCTTGTTCCTCTGCCTTTAGAGCTGTGCAAGGAACAGTGAAGCTGGTAGGATGTGCTGAAGTTATCCAGTTAGTTACAGAAATCTGTAATTTAGCATAAAGACTGAAAGATTTTCATGCTAAACCCAGAAGTTTCCACAGAAATGTGTAGGAGTTAAAAAGATTTACATGATTAGCCAAGATGCTCAATGCAAAGTCAAGAAACCTCAGTGGAAAGTCTCAGTTCTGACACCCTGAGAAGCGTGTGATTTACCCTGTACCGCTTCCACTGTGGGTAACACGGCAGGCTTTCACAGAGCTGTTGGCAAAGCGAAATGTATTAATAATGATTGTGGATGGTTTTGTTACTATAGCAGTGCAAGCCACATTATTATTTTAATAGAAAAAAACCTCTTTTGTACCCTGTGAAAGCATCCCAGACTGAATTATGCTTGGGCTCTGTTAAGCAGTACGTAATGGTTACTCTGAATTTTCCATGCGAAAGAGGGAAGTAGAGAAGACCTGTAATGCTATACCTAAGATTGCAAATTATTTGGTGTAAAGGTTGTCATTTACTGTCTAGTGATGTATCACCTTACCTGGCAAAACATCACAAGAGAATAAAGACAGAACAAGGCATAACTTTAAAGAGAAAATGACAATATTGTGGTCATACTTACAAAYGTGTTTATCCCCTTACTACCCATCCAGGCGTTGCTGTAAAACTCAACCTGTATTCATCCACAGAAACAAGGGGCGGCAAAGAAACCGACGTTGTTCTGGCAGACCACAGAAATGTAGGATTGATTCTTAAAGTTGAACATCCTCCAGTTTTAGGCAGTGATGGCTTTTGTACGAGCAATGAAGAGAGTGTTGTTTATAGCACTCTGCTGGACGGCAGCCAGCTGGATACTCCAAACACTCGGGCACTGTCCAAAGGTAAGGAACTATGAACAGCTCTAGGATCTTGCTGCAGAGTTTTTAGTATGAAAACCATTCTCTCCGTCATGGTTTGTTGTCAGTTCTGACTAGCTGAGTAGCTAAGGTTGCTGCAGCCAAACTGCTGCTTACATTTAATTCTTCAAAACAGCTGGGCAGCAGCTGCCTAACCCAGCAGGTACCTTGAATATTTACCGGTGAAGCTCTTTAATGCATCAGGAAAGATGCAATGGCTGGAAATCTATATTCAGTTTTTATGCAGGCAAACTCTTACATTGGGCTCAGGTTTGAACACTGGCTGTTAGGACACAGTTGCAGCAAAACCTTGGACAGGAAAGGCATGAAAGAAGCCAAAGGCTGGATAACTGACATGGTGAATGCTGAAACCACAGCCTTTTTTTTTTTTTTTTTCCCTAATGCATTTGTGTTCTTTCAACTGTTCCTTGTAGATATAGTTTTTGTTAGCTTTGCTCTCTCACATGAGGAGATATTTTACGCCAGGAAGTGCCACTTTTTCCTGACTGATGTCATCCTGGACTCAATAAAGCAGAAGGATCCCAAAGAAATCACAGCCAAAGTCGGGATGCTCGTGAACAGGCTTTGGGTGGGTACAAGTTCCTGACAGCCCAGTTGAGCTGTGCTTGTTCACCTTCCCCAGACCGTCGGTGGGGCGGCAGGACTTAGAAACTTGGCTCTTCACGTTCGGCACCAGCTGTCTGGCTGCTGCCGGAGCCATGGCTGTCAGGGCACTGAGTGCGGGGATGGCTTYAGGCAGAACCACAAAGGCCAGAAGGGGAGCGTGGGGCTGCTCGGCACRAGGTGCTGGGCGCAAGGCAGTAGCGGGGTGCTGGGAGTCTTTCCAGGTCCCTTTTTTAAAACCAAGGGTAACCCCCTCCCCRCAGCAGAGGGCTGGAGAGCCAGCCTCGGGCAGGCTAGCGGCTAAGGCACCCTTGGAGCCGTGAAGAGGTTCAGTYGCTCCTGCAGCAATTAAGAAACAAATAGCAGGTATCCTGCCCCCAGCGTCACAGCAGCCTCCCGCTGTCTGTGCACTGCGGCGTGCTTTGCTGTGGCAAAATCGCAGAATTTGCGGCAGAAATAAAGGCCCACCCTCAAGGGGCCAGGAATTTGTTTTTTTTTTTTTTTTTTTTAAAGGCCCACCCTCAAGGGGCCAGGAATTTGTTTGTTTTTTTTTTTAATCTGCATTGGAAGTAAAGGATCTCACCTGCACCCCACCCCCCTCCCCAGCAGTCCTGCTCTAAGAGTGCCAACCAGAAGCATTTTTCTTCTCCCCTGGGAGGGGGGGGGAAGGTGTAAGGAGAGGGACTTGGGAGAGCTTGCCCTCGCGTTGTCCTCTGCTCACATGCATGTGTGTGTCTGCGACTGATTCCAGCCCTGCTACCTCACACCAGTCCTTTTTCATCTTCCTAATAATTAACCTTGGCCAAGGCYGGACTGGGAACTTCTGCATCTGATGGGTAATTTCACTAACACGGGGTGTGTTGCTCACTGCCAGAAGCTGGGCACTTATATCAGCAGGCGGGAGCACTCATGACCACATCGTATTCTGTGTTTTAGACTCAGCAGGTCACACCCAGGGAGTTTGTTGCTGATTTACTGAACACAGAGTATTTTAAAGGGGACAGAAATGTTCATGAAGAGCTACTTCAGTGGGTGGAAGTAAGTAGYGTTTGCCACCAGGTGATGCTGTACGGCTGAGCCTTTTTTCTTCCAAAGGGTGTTGGCTTGCTGTTTCAACTAGTTCACCGGTCCCAGTTTTGTTTGCACAGTGAGTTGGGGGGGTGCATTTTACAGCACAAATTGACTAATGTCATGTATAGTCTTAATACAAGTTTAAAATTGTGCTGCTAATTTAGCTTGCCCACAAAAAGTGGGCAGAGGACTTCTAGGGTTGTTAAGAAATGGAAAGAGCTGGTGATGCTGTTCTGCTGTGCTTTAATGCTGGCCTTGGGTTTGTGCTGTTTCAGTTTACCCTGCCATTTGCATGGAAGTACAGCCGCTGCCTCGACTTACTGATCCGGAGAGGGTTTGCTAGATCGGTCTCATACTTTGCATGAAAATGTAAGTTCACAGACATTAATAAAAATTTGACCCAGCTGCTTTTTGAAAGGTTTTTATTTTCTTGTGGCAGGTGAGGAGAGTACACACCTCATCTGCCAATTAAGAAAAAGCCCTTTTACTCAGCCTTCTTTTAACTTTGAACAGTGACTTTGTTCAGTCAGGAATCGTTGTAGCAGCCTTCTGCTTTAGGTAACAAAGGAGGAGATGTCTTACACCTTTATTAGTGACACGTGGGGTTTATTTAACAGAAGATGATGCTTTCACAAGACCAGACTGCAGCTCTGGACCCTCGGCACCTGTGCAGCTGCTGTCCCCCTCTGCCTGCTTGGATGGTTGTGCTGGTTCTCCATGCGTGACCCAGCCTTCATCTGGCTCCTGGCTGGGGCTGCAGATAAGCTGTCATGCTCAGCTGACTCCCTGGCACCCTGAATTAGAAAATGCTGGGCCAGCAGCTGGGCAAAAGCTTGTCCCCTCCCTGGGCCCTTATTTATCCAAAATGAACAAAAGCATCCCCTCTTTCTGCTAATTTGTTAGTATTATTTGCCCAATAAAATCAGAATAATAGTCAGAGGTCTAGATCAGTTACTTCACATTTTATCTTAAGCACATTGTGCAGATGTGGCACTCTGCTCTTCCCATTTTAAAACCTCTGCAGCTCTGGGGAGGAGAGCTGACACTCCTCATCACGTGAACTCAAGCAAGCCACTTTCATCCTAAAAAAAACCCTTTCAAGCTCCCACCAGTATTTTGAGAGAGTATTTAGATGCCCCAGGGAAAACCACTCTTCTCAATGCACACCTGCTGCTGCTTCTGCAGCCCAGGTTCCCATGCTGAAATCAAGATACAATGCAAACAAGATTCATATAAAGAAAATAACCTTTATTAGACAAATCAATCAAACCCTGAAAAAATAGTGTCAGGTAAACATTCCTAAAGGTTTTTCCAGCAATGCAGAAACCTTTGAAACTGAGAAATTCAGGAAGTTTCATGTTCCTCTTGTTGTATTAGTAAATGCTCTCCCTCTTGTAACATGAGCTATTGCTGTCATGACAGCCCAAAAATCTTGCATTAACTTAGCAATTATTTTAAAATAGTAAATCCTAAAAATCTTCCCCGTGCAACTGTTTCCCACACAATTTTGTACAAAGGTGTCAAACTGTGTTCTCTTTGCTGTCTAAAAAAAGAACAAGGTTTAAAAACCATCCAGCTTATTAAAAATAAACAAGTGTTTTATGTACAGTACAGGAATTTCCAAACTTGAAGGAACACGGTCTGTACACAGGGGGTAACGCTGAGCCTGAACATCCCAGACTACAGCACCACCCTGCCAAGGGCCAGGCAGCCCCCCCACCCCAGCAGCTACAGGGAGAAAAACCACAGTTCAATAAATTACTGCTCCATCTTCTTCCTCAGGCTCAAKGTGACACCTCTGCTCTCCCATCCAGGGGAGCCTGATTTACAGCACTTTATGAACCAGGAATAAACAGGAGCTTGGCAGCAAGTAACTACAGTCTCCAGAAATGCTGATTTTCATTTCCTCCAAGAACACGGAGAGCGTGTCACAGCCACGCCGTGAGCTGTGATGTTACTCACAAATAGGCAACCTGGGAACACAGGGCACGTTTGTCCTCCAGTTACGTTGTGCTACTTCAGACAATGTGTAAGGTTCAGCATTATAATCAGCCCATTATACTCAAAACCTGTTGGTCTCAGATGCCACCACCATCCAAAGCTCCTCAAAYAAGCCACAACAGTGGGACTGAAATAGCCGGAGAGGGGCCGAGTCAGAGGCAAAGCAAGCAGCCAGTCCCYGTCACCCCAAAACCCTGGGCACAGCCTGGCTGCCAGGACAAGGCACACTGGAGTTTGAACTCTGCCACTCGCACCCTGTGCGACTGGAACCTGACCCAACGGAGGGAGATAGAGACTGGCCCCTGGGACAGCAGCTAGGCAGGTAAGCGGCTTCAATTAGAGCCAGGAAATTTGGTGATTTGTGCCTTCTGACCTCCACCAGACAGCTGCCTCGTTGTCATGCCTAGTGAYGTCTCTGCTGGCTGCTCTGAACTCCCTGCTCTGCCTCGGCCTTCCCACGGGMACCGGGGAAGCCTCCACATGCTGCCGCCTGGGATCTTCCCCCTCTCCTGGGGAACATGCTCAGGTTTTACATGGTTCAGCTGGCAGTTGGTTAGTGCAGAAATGGCACAGGGAGACTGGAAGAGCTGACAGATGGTTAAGACAGAAACAAGCTCAGCACTGAATCATCTGAAGAAACAATTCACTGTAACAATGAAACTGCTTTTATTAAAACAGAAGTGTTAAGCCAAGAAAATAAATTATTGCTATGATAGACATATTTAGAACATAAGGAAGGACGTTAAATCTTGAGCTCCAGGTCAATATAACCCTGAAACAGAAAGTTACACTACTTCTCTTAAATACCTTGGTTTCTCTTCATGCCCTTCCAAAAACTTTATAAAATGTGCAGCTTACAGAACAAATAGTAACAGAGTCACTTGTAACAAAAATCTGTACAGCTCATAGCTTTAAAAATAATACTTTCCCCCCCCCCCAAACTGTTATGTTACTTATTACTCATAAATATAGGGCTAACAAGTTTTGAATGCCCAAGGTCCCATCCAACACCAAAGCTATTACRTGTAGTTGACAGAAACCGTCTTGGGACTTCCCCCCAGCCAGAGGTCAGGTTTTGGACTGTTTGAAAGAGCCTGATTATGTGTTTTTAAAAAAAAAAAATCTTCATAGGTGAAGACTGTCTTCTTCTGCTGGTCAGAGGCCTGGGGTCTTCAGTGAGTTTGAAATGGCAATCAAACCTGGAACACAGCACCGCGCAATGGGTTAGACTGGCTGCACTCCTGTGACGTGGCAGGATCCCACAGGTCCCTCTGTCCCAGCCAGCAGTGGTTTTGCAAAACGCTTGAAAACCACCGTTTGTCAGAGCTGCGTTTCGGTAGGGAAAGAACATTTTACTGGAAGAGCCTCTGCAGGAGAAGTGCGGCTCTTCCCCCACRTGGAGGGCTGCCTCTGCACCCCAAAGGCCACGTGCTGCTGTCCCAGCAGCAGCGGGCCAGCAAACCCCGCTGCTTCTGTAGCCACTTCAAAGGTCTTCTCTGTGACCCCCCCCAAGAAGGGGCTCTGGGTCTTAAATTTTAACCTTGGCTGGTTCTTTTAGCTGGTTATGAACTCCCGCACCTGCAGATCACAAGCCATGGGCCTGTGTGCTTGTAACACCCCCACGGTGCCAAACCTACGAGCCATCTACCACCCTGTGCCTTGGCCACTGAAGCCCTAATCCTGCCTCTTCCGTGTTCATACCCCTCTGCTCCCTGTGAAACGGGAGGCTCAGTCCTAAGGACAGAGAGCAAAAAGCTGAGCCAGAAGCAGGCTAGTTTGAGTGACTTTCCAAGGGCTGCCACCCCCACGTAGAAAGCCCTGCTTGGCTGCGTGTCTTGCCAGGGCTCATCCCTCCTCAGATCAACGGCGATTTCCTCCCAGACGAGGCACCCTCCAGAAATCAGTAAGTACAGGAGCAACACTGGCAGCTCCCTCAGGACATCCTGACCATAACCTAGCAGGTTCCTCTGCCTGGTGATGTGCAGTTTCCTTTAGAGGTTCAAAGGAAACTGTGGGATAAATCCAGCTTGGGGGGAATACCGTGGATTCCCCAAGGCAGTTCAGAGGGACTAACGAAGAGCAGGATTTTGGCAAACAAACAGCCACAAGAAACAGATTAGTGGTTAGACAGCTGGGCAGCATTCAGAGGAAAGAAGCTCATCTGAACACTGATGACTAGGTGGTGCTAAAGCCTCTACTACCTGTAAGTGATTTTGCTTGTTTTGCTTCTGCTCCTTCAAACCTGGGAGGCATCAGACCGGTCTTCTCTAACCAGATGAATCAGAGCCTCAGAGACCGGTCAGGAACGTGTGTGGAAAACTTCTCATCGAGAAGCGGAGGGTGAGGTTCTCCTGACTCAGAGCTACTGACAAACCTGACCAGCACTCAGAGCTGCTGGAAAATCCCCTTCAGGGGCTACTTACAACAACTCCACTTCCTTAGGCGGTATACGTGTGCAGAGGGGCTCACACTATTGTCGAGGGACTTATGGTGACCTGGCCTGCTTTCTGCAGAGGAGAGAAGCCAGCATTAGTACAGGGTTAGAGGACAACAGCATCAGGACACGATCTAGTGGGAAGGGAAGCGGCTGAGAACTCTCAGGAACGTAAGAGGAGACACACTGACATCTCAGAGCRACAGGCTCCTGCTCCTCCATCTCATCGCTCCCCGAAAAAGGCCCAAACCTCCTAGGAAAGGAGCTTAGCAGCCTCTGCAGCAGAGCTCCGTCCATCCCAGGAGGTTACATATGTACCCCAGCCCATGACAGCATTAGAGCTCCTGTGTGTGCAGCATCCCCTCCTGGTGCAGCCTCCAGCACTGCAGGTCCTTTCTAGTGCATCTCCTYGGGGATCTTGGCCACCGCAGGGGAGGCTTTCGCAACAGAGGGGCTTTCGCCTGCCCCAGAGGAGGCGAGTCTCTGCAGGAGGAAAGGTCACTTCCCCACAGTGACTCCTAGCCCAAAAGCAGCATCTTCAGTCACCCCATGAGAGGCAGTGGCTTGAACCAGGGAGGCAGCTGCAGGAACAGGCAAAGTGAAGAGAGTATTTTGGCTGCTTGCACTTACTGCAGAAATGTACTGGCTGTTTGTGAACCTGGGTTTCTCCTCCATCGCAGAGCTGTGTTGTGAGCCTAGGGGCATGTAGGGGGGTGAGCCCATGTCTTCACAGAAGCTTTCTTGTGGAATGCTGGAGACACAGCCACTGTCGGAGCCGCTGGAGCCGCTGCCTGACATGCAGTGCGATGACTCTGAGCTCTCTGTTGCTGGGGGAAGAGAGGAAGGTCACTCTGATGACCACAAATTTGGCCTGCATGACCTGTGCACATATACTAGATAAGGCATCTGTTTGCAGAGGCACTGGCCACACAAGCCCACAGATAAGCCACAGTCCTGTCTGGGCCTCTTTAAAGCCATAGGCAACAAAACAACCCCAGGAAGAGTAGCAAATGATGCTGGAGATTGGCATAGACTGGCTAGGGACTGCCATGACCCCAGTGAGCCTGGTCTGACCGCCCAGCGCAGAGCAAGGTGTGGGGACGAGCCCGCATGTCCCGGGGCGCCGTACAGCGGGCTGGTACGTACTCAGTGACGGCTGGCTGCTCGTCTCGTGCTCCAGCTCATCTTCCTCGATGCAGGTGCCGATGTCAAAGGGGCGGCTGGGGGCCAGGACGCCTGGCAGCAGAGCCTGGTCCAGGTACATGTGGAGGTTGAGGGGCCCCAGCAGGGAGGAGGAGGAAGGGCTGTATGCAGCAGGGGTGCTGCCAGAGGAGAGCTGCACCTGGGTCCTCTTGTACGGATTGGAATGGTCAAACAGAGACACGGCGATTGATGCTCTGGTCCTGGCGCCTGCCAGAAAACATACCAAGAAAGTCCTGAGCACCAGTCCTGCCTAGCTCACACGGAGCAAGGGGGCAGGCACGGCTGGCACTCACCTCTGCCTTTCATGATGTAATCAATAGCACGGTCATTGATAGCTGCCTCACTGGGTTTGATATCCAGGAACGGCTTGTTGCCCACACCCATGGAGACCATCTCCTGCATACGGATTTCTGGAGGGGAAGAGACCCACTGCCACATTGTGAGGTTGCTCCAACCTGCCCCACGGGCGCTATGCAGCCCCAGGCCAGAGCACTCCTGGGCCAGGCTGCTCCTGAACTACTGAGATTAGATCTGTTCTCCCCTCGCTCCCCAGTCCTGAGGTGTCTCCACAGACAAGCAATCATGCCCTGCTCTGGCCAAGTAGCTCAGTGCCATGCCACCTACGAGAGTCCTGCCAAGCGGGAAGCCTGGGGTGGAGAGGAGGGAGCCAGACTCTAGGCCAGTAGTGGCCTAGATCATGGGGAGAGCAGTGAGCCTTTCAGGAGCACAGCCCACACTCGCAGGGCAGGAAACCCTGTGCTAGTATCTCCCGTTTTTCTCATGGAGTCCAGGTGGGCATCTACAGTCACACAGAGCTTGGACTGGTCAAGTTCCCTGGGGATGAGAGGCAGGGACAAGACATGCCCAGCCAGGCCCAGCACATGCTCCTGAGGCTGCATGCGGGCACACAGCTGCTCATTGCACAGAGCTGCCTGGTAACAGGCTCCAAACCTACTCAGGACAGCACGAGCTGAACAGGGCTCCCGCACCTTTTGCGGCACAGACGCCCCAGGAAGGAATCACACCTTTATTGCGGGCTGCCTGCTGCCACAGGATCTTGGCAATGTCACTGGTCCAGGCCTGCTTAGTCTCTGCTGAGCTGGCCTGGAGGATGTAGGTGTCGCTGGACTTTCGCCTTCGGAACCAGATCTCAAAGCGCAGGCCACTGTCTCCAGAGTTCTCCGTCAGACCAATGTCTGCAGTCTGCCAGAAAAAGGAAGAGCAAAGCATCAACTGGGACTCCACTAGGAGCAGAAAGGGTAAACTCTGCCTGCACCCTGTGGCAGAGCTACCCCCAGCTCAGCAGACCCAACGGGAAGGAGCCTGAGGGTCTGGACAGGAGCAGGTACAATATGGACACAGTTGAGCAGAGACAGCCCACGCAACTCCCAGTGCTTCATCCAGAGTCAGCACCATCCCCCCTGCCACACACACACACACACACACACACACACACACACTGCCTTTCCCTCACACTCTGCATCCCTCAGAAGACCTTGGCCCCACGTCTCACAGCACGGAGAGGGCCCAGGCATTAACATGTGAAGTATTCCCTTCGGGCTTCACTGCATGGCTTGGAGAAGGCTTAGCAGTGGTGGGAGCAGCTCTTCTGCTGAAGGTGCTCCTGCTCCCACTCCCCATTTCAGAGCCATGTGTCCATGGGGAAACAAGCCATAGACAGCTCCTGCACAAGAGGGAGCTGCAGGGCTGCCCTTACCTTGAAGGAGCGCTTGTAGATATACACATCAAAGCCACCCTCGATCCTCTTGGGCTTGCTGAACAGGATCAGGTCCTCAAAGAGGAAGACATGTCGCTGGCACTTCCTACGGCCCAGCCAGATGGTGAACTCATCCTGCCGCACCAGCTGCCCCTGCTCCTTCAGGTTCACCTGGACACAGGGAACATCCTGGTAAGACCCCAGCAGGATCAGCTCCACGCAACCCCAGGCCTGGACATGGAGAGCAGGGTCCCATATAGCTGTGGCCCAGGTGGTGAAGAAGTGGCAGCTACCTGTCATGTTAGGAGGGCTCTTAAAGAGGTAGGGCTGCATGGCACTGCTAGAGGCCACATCAGGCTGAAACAACTGACCCAGAGCTCAGGGGAGAGCTGCACCTCTCTCCTAGGCATGGCACACAGATGACCCTCTGCTGTCACCCTGTGCAGATCTGTGACAAACCCTGGGGTGGCAACTGGAGGCAGCCACCAGAGCATTATCTTAGGGGGAAGAAGAGAGCTGAAGAGGAAAGGAATCTCATCAAACTGCCAGGAGCACATCTGGGTCAGAAGGCCAGTCCCTCAGTTCTTCCTGTCCCAGATCCTGAGCCCTATGGTTTCTCCTCCTTCAGTGCTACACTTTGCGTGCCTCTCCTTCGAGTCCCACCTAGCTGATTTTGGCCTACCCCTGGCATCAGCATCAGCTTGAATTCCTTCTTGCAAACTGCCTGACCCTCTTATCACCAGCTCAGAAGAGATGGAAGGGCTCAAGGCAGCCTGCAGGACGCCATCTGCAAGGGCTGCCAGGCTGCCTCACATCACCAGTAAGCACCTGGGAGTGTGTCTATGACAAGCAGCTCATCCAGCTCAAGTAACAGCATCCAGGCTGTCTGTCCTAGCACATCAAGACGACCTCCAAGCCCTGCTGTTCCCTTGCCCTGTACCTCAGTAGTCCTGCTATGCTGTACTGGCAGACAGCACCCTGATCGCTGTGGGAATTTGAGGGGAGGCTCACCATACGATCCAAAGACCCCAAGTCTAGAGAAGGGGAAGAAGTGTGGCTCTGCCCTCCCTGGGCAGGGGAGGGCACTGCAACGTACGTCACAGTCGCGGATGGCATCCATGGCCAGCAAGTCATTTCCGTGCCGGAGCTGAAACTTCACCATCTCCTCAGCCGCACGGAGGTAGCCCAGCTCCTGCTCTTGTGCCTCACTGCACTCCTTGATCAGGTCCTTCAGGAGCAGGGCGTATTTGCTCATCCGCTGGATGGGTTTCAGCAGGTAGGAGGCCAGGTCCATCTTATCCCCAAGCTGCACCTGCTTGAACTGAGAAACACAGCAGAGTGAAGGCAGCAGCTTCCCATGCAGAGCCCCATGCCCCCAGGCAGGCACTGACACCCCCACAGCTTTCCTGACTGGGGTACTTCGTTCACTCTACAGGGAAATGCAAGGYCAAAGGACCAATGCTACTGTGTGCTGAGCTCCTTTCCAAAGCACTCACCCCATCTCTGCCCCTGTCCCCCCACATGCACTTGTGCAGAAAGCTGTACCAGGAAAGCAGAGGTACTGCTGAGCATGCCTCAAGCAGAAAAGGGGCTTGTTTAAACAGATCAGTGACCCAAACATCAAGAGCAATCGTGATGTAGGCAGTGGAATTTACCTTGAAGAAGGTATTCCCGTGGCTGGCCAGCAGCGAGTCCGACTTTGGCTTGTTCTTGCTATACAATGCATACATCCCAAACTGGTCTTTCTGCAAAAGAGATCCCCGCGTGAGACCAACGCACACCCAGGACACAGTGACAGCCATGCCCTGGGTTGGTTACTCTAGTACTTCTGCCTCTCCCAGGCTGCACCAGAGCCTCCTATGGCATCAGGAATGACTTCGCTCCAAGTTCATTAAGAGCCAGGGAATGTTCTTGTCTTACTACTCCTACAGTAGTTAGGACTAACACGCAGATGAGGAGCCAAACATATAGGCACTGCTGGGCACAGGAGCCAAGCACGTGTCCAGAGGAACCCAACCCCAGGGGGAAGGTGCTGATGCCTTACGTGTCGGAGGAAGCAGTGGCTGACCCGCAGCGGGTGGTTGCAGCAGCTCTCGAGCTCTCGCAGGAAGTACTGGCTGTGGAAGTCATAGAGTTTCTCCAGGTTCCCAAAAATGACRCTGCGCTTCCCACGCAGGTCCTGGGGGAGGTCGAGGCGCTCCATCTCAGGGAAGTAGCTATCGATGATGTAGCAAAGCGACCTCACGTATTCCCGCTCTGTGGTTACCATCTCATCAATGATGTGCCGCAGCTTGCTGCAATAGGAAACACTCAGCCTTGAAGGGACCCAGACTGCAGCAGGGCTGCAGCAGTCTAAGAGTGCCTGCAAAGCACTGGACTACCCCTAGAGAAGCTCTCCCTAAGACCCAACACAGAGATGAGAGGATCCCTTAGCACCATCCAAGCTCAGATTCCGAATTGCCTGTGATAGCTCTGACCCTGAGCACTGACAAAGCTTGTAGCTGATCCAAAGGATTCTGTTAGCTTTTCTGTTCAGGAAGGGCGAGCCCCAGGTTGGCTGTGGTCCTGACCCAACCTCAGCAGCACACCCCTGGGCCCACCCAGTCCCTACTCTGGACACAACAGGCTGCTCCGCAAACRGCTGCGCTCCTGAAACAACAGGGACAGCAGAAGTCACAGTAACTTCTGTGAGGAGGAGTCAGCCTGATGACTGGATGCTGTACGGAGGCAATTTAAACCCTGGGCAAACACGAGCTCTGGACCCAGGTGCTGTTGGGCTTGTCCCAGTAAAAATGAGTGGGAAACAAACCTCGTATCACTTCATCAGCAAACAGCGGTTCCTAGCATGGGCTGCTCCACACGTCTCTGAAAGGATCGCTCTTAGGTACTCAAGGTTTCCACTGCGAGGCAGTGCAGCACCAAACATAACTACTCCATCGTGTGCGGGCCTTCCCTGCCTCTCAGCTTTCCCCCAAGCCAACTCCTCTGGCTCTTCAGAAGACCGAACAGCAGGACTGCCTCAGCGCCCACGGACGGGAGGGCTGCTGCATCACTCCCTTGAGAAGCAAAGCAGTTAGCCTCCTATCTGCTGGTGTTCATCCCCTGCCATGAGCTTTCCTGACACATGCTAGGATATCAGAGGCCCCTTCCAGAAGATTTTACTGTCCCCAGCCATGCCATCCAGAGCAGAAGCTGGAGGAGCTCTGTGGTTGCCCCGCATCCAGCACTCGTTTCTCATCTCTGCCACCAATTTTTTTTTGTTGTTTTTCCTTATCTTTTCCAGTGAGAGCCACTGAAAGACCTGCCTGGTGACCCCCTTTCAAGAACAGCTCACACCCCTGGGCTCTCCATAGCCTAGGCACGTTGCAGTATGACAACAAAGTTAAGTTGAGATCCTCAAGGACAGAGAAGGAAAAGAAGAGAACAAAAGCCAGCTGTTGGCCACCCAAACAGAGATCTCAGCCCCAAAGGGAAAATACAAGCACCTTCTTACCTGTGAAGCTGCTGTCACAGGGTACTGAAGTGCCTCCCTACCAGTCTGGGTACAGCACCCCCCAAAAGTGTGCAGGATGATGCACTATGCTTCTGCTCTCCCACTGCACCTGTACCACTGGTTTGCTAAGTCCCCAAATACTATGTTTCTGCAGACCCTCGTCCTCCAATGCCAGCAATGTTCAGAGACTCCCTTTCCTGCCTGGGAACTGCTCCTTCCCCTCTTAGGGAGGAACCATGCTGTGGGGGAAGAGCAACAGATCCCATTTCCCCTGCCTCCCCCCAGAAGCAGGTGCCAGGCGATGTGGGGACATCCTGTGGGCCCGCTCAGCACCACACACGCGTGTGCAGGGAAGCTGGAGCTACATCTCCATCTATCTGCCCTGTACCCATTGCCAAAGTAACTGTCACTGCAGAGCTCTTCTCATCTTTGCTGGCTGCCTTTTCACCACCCTGAGGACCAGAGCACCGAGTGTCACAGCCACTTACCTGCCCCAGCTCTTGGCTTCTGACACGGAGAGGCAGCCCCTCTGTCCCTCCAGCAGGCAGTCCGCTGCCCAGCTGTGAGCGGCTTGCTGCCGCAGCGCGAAAGTCCTGTCCACCAGCTCAGTGCTGCTCACCTCCAGCCCCTTAATAAAGACACCAGTGTTGCCATATCTGGCTGGCTCGCTCAGCGTCCTCTGGCAGCCTGACCACAGGCTCTCACCACAGGGGAGGTCAAAGCTTTGGGCCTTCCGGAGCATCCTCCTGGGAGGCGGCTTCCCAGAGGCTGGAGTGGAGGTGCAAGATGGCTTCACCTCCAGGGTTTCTAGTATGCTCTCCAGATTTGGCTTTTCTTCAGGCAGCTTTGGAGACTTGGAGGCCCCGCTGGCAAAAGAAACTCTGCTCGAGTGAGGACCAGGGCTGAGAGCAGCTTGGCAGGCAAATTCTTCCCCAGCACTGACATCGCCAGGGCAGCTCAGGGAAGGCAAGGGAGCTTTCTCCTTAGTCCACCCCGGAGAGCAGTTGGGCCTGTTGTAGCAGTGGGACACGCTGTAAGTCCTGTCCCAGTGGGACCCGGAGGTGGCCCCCTCGGAGTGCCTCCGGTGGGACAGACTGCCAGCCTCGCTGCCAGCCCGGAGCTGCTCCCCCGCAGCTGGTTTGCGGTCTGACAGCAGAGACCTCCTTGTTCTCAAGGCTGCTTCGAGTTTCTTTTCAAAAACCAGCTTGGTCTCCTGGCATTTAGACCATGCAAATTTCCACTGCTTGAGTCCCTTGTCACTCTTCAGCTCGCAGGCCAGCTCTTTCATCTCCTGGAACCGGGCATCGCTGATGTCCGGGTGCTGCCCCTTGTAACTCTCCAGGCACTTGATCACACCTGCACAGTGTTCGGCGGAGCTGCAGTCCTCCATGCTGATGCAGGCAAGGTGTCGCATCCCTTCCAAGGCCCACTCATACGCCTGCAGAGAGCGAGAACAAAAGGCAACAGCCAGTCAGAGGGATTCAGGGAAGAATAACCCTAATTCGGTGCCTAAAGCGCAAGACAAGAGAAAGGATCAGTGTGTGGCCACCACAGTTCCTCGAGCACGAGAGGAGGGGGAGCTGCTATTGTCAATGGGGCTTAACAATTCAGCAAAACAAACAGTTCCTTATGCAGAGGGTTTCAGCTGTGCTGGCTGCTCTGCCACAGCTCCACCTCCCCGCCAGGTCCCTGTGACGCGGGGCACCCACGCTGCTGGGCACGTTTGTCTTCTCTGGGCAGGGGGGCCCAGGGGAAGCTGTTGCCAAGACTGCAGGAATTCATACCTCAATGTGGCCCTGCTCGGTATAAAACCTGGAACTCGCCCTCCTCCTTTGCCCAGCCATTCTCACCGCTACCACGCAGGACGAGGTCAAGGGGGTATCAGTAAGCTGCAGGGAATGGGATTGCTGCTCCCCATGCCATTTCCCCAGAGCTGATGGCACGCAGAGGCCTGGAGCTCGATCAGAGCTGGGCTCTGTGGATCACCCCGAGTGCTCTGACCCAGCCTTGCAGAAAGTAGGAATTTGAGACCGTGCAAGCCCAGCTGCAGCTTGTGCATTTTCTGTGTCTGCTGGCACCCGCGTGGTGTGCTGTGCCCTGCCTACCTGCCTAGCTCTGCTTGCGAGTGCACTACATGCTTGTGCTGGTTAGTTGAATACCAAGCTCAGCAGTTTATTTCTAATGCTCCAGGAATGCTGGAAGCAGTTTCATGGGGCTTAACTCTAGCAGTGGTGCGTACACTGGCCTTGCTAAAACAGCTCTGCCGTATCAGTCGAACAAGAGGAGCGGGACAAAATGTGGTCCAACGTGACAGACGCAAGGTAAGAGTGCCTTACCACCATCGCAGGAAAGGGGCTAATGAAGCACCGTGCACTAAGACCTGTCTGTCATCGATAAAAATGAGAGGAAAGGCAAACATCTGAATTAGTCAGGCTCATAAGCCACTACTTTCTCTATAAAGCAGGGATGATGACGAGGTTTAACTATAGAGTGAATAAGATGTGACCAGCTGCCATAGACCTGGCCAGGGAACTTTACTGCTCATCAGTGAAAACAGAGTTATTTGTTAAAATCAGATACACAAGGCATGGAAAATGTTGAGGACAGGCCTGCCTGGCACCTTCCACCAACTGCCCAAGACCAGTGGATGCACGGAAACACCACAGGCTGCCCTTGAAGTGAGCCAGACCATCTCCAGCCCTTGAAGTGACCAGCCTTAGACCATTTTCCACCTGCTGAACAGCCTTACTGCGACAGCTTTCACTCAGACAGCTTAAGGCACTTACTTTTATGCAGAATAGAGCCTTAGACACCAAGAAAATCCACCCAAGCTTTATGCAGACATGGAGCAGACGCTGCATCCCCATCAGCAATGTGGTGGTCAAACAGATCAGGTGCCAGGCTCACTCTCTGTTGGTGACAGGAGGTAGGCAGGGCAGGAGGTGCTTCATTCACATGGTGCCTACCCGCTGGATGGGGACAGCGATGAGAGCTAAGCACTGCTGTTTGTACGAGAGCTGAATGCCAGCACATGAGGGGTAGCCTGCAGACTGAGCAGAGTCACTCCAGGGACAGATGCCACAGGAGCTCCCACAGCCATCCACATTGCTCTTTTGAGCTGCAGCTGCATGGCGTGCGTGCAGCCAGCCCCATTACTCATGCAGAGCGAGGAGCTGCTCCAGAAACACCAGCAGCTGCTCGGGGAAAATGCTTCTCAAACAGCCCCACGCAACCACAGCACAGGACAATCAAAAGAGCAGCAGCCCCCTCTCCTCCCATCACCCTGCCTAGTGCAGCAACAGGCCCCTGACCTGCCTCTCTCTTGATCCAGGCTTTATGCTCTAGACTTGCCCACTGCTGGGGGCCGGGAAGGGCATGCAGAGGCAGAGGACATGCCAGACCCTGGTGAGAATCTGCATTTATCCTTGATGCGGAGGGTTTTTTTGTTCCCTGGGGGCAGAAGCACATCAAGGTGAGGTGAAACGCTGAGTGCAGCGGAGCCCAACAGATCCGCATGGCAGTGACAGATGGCCTATTTTGCTGTGGTTTTTTGAGCTGCTCCCTCCAGCTGTACACAAACCAACACCAGCCCCTTCCAGCTCTGCCCTGAGCAAGGGCTGGCCATCAGTGTGGGCTAAGGGCACATCTCACCTCTCTGGCTGTGGAGGTCAATAGGTGATCCTGACCGAAGGCTGCATGCTGGCTCCCTTTTGCTCACCGATGGGAAAAGCTGAGCACACGGCTCTCTGAAAGAGGGTGCTGAGAGCAATGTGCAGGAGAGGCACAGCCAGCAGGCCAGCCTGGCCTTTACAGCAGCCAGTCAGGAAGGCAGCTGCCCTGTGAAGGCCTTCTCTGAGGCTGGCAACCTCACTTCCATGCACAGATGGGGGAGAGAGAGAGAGAAAAGAGGCTTCTTTTATTTCTAGGAAACCCCGCCGATCTGCACGGGGCCACAGCGAGGAGGAATCAGGGCTGCAAACCACACAGGGAGGCAGCCCCGCCACCTCTCATCTTCATATGGTATCTGTCTGTTCTTGGCAAGGACTCCAAGGGCTGCACAGAAATGACTCTAAATCTCGATGGCATTTCTTCCAAACCCAATGCCTGTCGCAGGCCAGTGAATAGCTCAGCTTTGTTCCCTGCACAATGGGAGCAGCCCTCCACACCCTGCAGCCTGCTTGGTAACATGCTAAGTGGCCACCAAGGCATTCTCCAGTCACATCATCTGCTTCAGCTGCCCCTTTTAGCACATTAAATGGCAGCCCTCTCCAGGGACCAAGTGTGCCCCGGCACCCAGGAGGGAACACCCTCATGCAGGCAGGGATATTGCCATCATCTGTATCCAGGTAAGGTTACAAACCACGCTCAGCCAAGCCAGGATACTGCCCTCCAGCYGTGGGGCTTTTGGGGAGCAGGCAGCCCTACAGCTTCTCTGCAAAGCTCTCTGCAAGAGCTGCTCGTATGTAAGAGGAGGCACCTGTGTGCAGGGAAGCTGAATCTTTCCAACCATGTCTGGAACCAGGCAGGAAAGAGCCTGTACCTCGGCTTTTGATCTTTACAGACAAGTTGTTACTGAAACTCTCAATTACAGGATTAAAGACAAACGTGCTTCCTGCATACACAGGGCTGACCTATCCAGCAGCTGCGTGAGGAGTCAGCAACAGGTTGGTCCTGCCAGGCTGCCCGGGGGGGAGGCAGGGGCTCTCGGGGACCTGCCGTGCCGTAAGGAAGAGCTAGGGACTTCACTGGAGCACCCATCAAGCCCATCCCCCTGTGTCGGTCCCTGCTCATTTCACCATGGGCAAGGCTTGCAGTGCATCGAGGACAGAAGCTCCTGGAGTCTGTTGTCTTTGGCAACACTGAAGTGCCATCTGCAAATACAGGCCAAGAGAAGCTGCTTGGCCCTGGCTCAGGGCACATGGCCAGCACTGCACAGAAAGCCTTCCAGGGGTCCTGGATCCTCACCTGAGCCACTACTCAGATATTACCCTCCCCCAAACCTATCACAAACCCACCAGATTCCTCTCATATTCAAGGTCCAGTGATCTCCAAGACACCTTCTGGGTAGCCAAGACAGGAGACAGACACTGTGTATCTGCACATACACCAGAAGGGGCAATTTCAAGGGGGCCTGCCTTTGTCCAAACCTTCTCTTTCATCTCTTCCTGTGGGGAGACAATGATTRTAACTGTATTTTTCTGGTCACATAGGAAACTGGTGTCTGAATAGGCAGAGATAGGTGGAGTAGGCAGATCACAAACCCTCCAACTTTCTGCAGAAGAAAAATGCACTTAGGTGGGTGACTAACTCTGCTGCAAGAAGGTTTCCTTCTGAATCCAAAGTGACTGCACAGAGGAGCTGAGATAGGGGTGATGAAAAGCCAAGACTGATTCTGATGGCAGCAACAATACAGGCAGGGATACGATACAGCTGTGGGTCTGATGACTGAAGCACAGCAACAAGACAGACCAAGTCCCCCATCCTTCTGMAGCGATGTCCCAGGACTGCAAGCCCCCCACACTCCCCCACTTTCTACAACACAGAGAGAGGGAAGCAGCACAACAGCTGGGAACATTGCCAAGGACAATGAAAAAGAAACCAACATAATCGAACAAGCCCTGATCCAGCTTGCATGCAGCTCCTGTACACAATCTGTGCTCCACTCTGCTGTTTGTTGGTGAGACACAACTAATCACGTGTCTTTGTGGCAAGAAACAACTGCACAACTCCCCTATTTAACAAGACCTCCCCTCACCACCACTATGTTCACTCTACATGCCCTTAACTTCAGCCGTGAGTTTGGAGAGCAAGATGAGGTTGGCTTGCAGCAAAGGAGACAGAACTGGTGCAGCCAGAAAAGGTCAAAGCGTCACAGGTACCATTGTGAACTGAGCCACGCACTTCCCAACAGCTATACATGGTGCCACGTAGGCACTGACTCCCACWGCTGCCCTGCTCTGCCAGCAGCCCAAGGTCTTGGCACTGAACCTGCAGAGCTGAGACACCGGTCGCAGCACTTGCAGCACAAGAGTAAAAAGAGTGACAGGGCACTTACCAGAACACAAGTCCAAAGTAAATGCTGCTCTCTTGCATGAAAATGCCTGCTCCCAGGCGTGCTCCTCATTACAGATGCTCATTTGGGCTTATTCCCTCTAAAGTCCAACACAACTTTAGGCTGCTTTGAGAACTGACTCCTGCTCACAACACTGATGTGTCCCTTGTCACAGGCTGCTGCACACACACTATTAGCAGGGACCTGTGGCTGGAGACTGCCTTGTATGCTGACAGTTCAGAAGGACCACAATTAAAAAGCCATTTTACATCAACATATATTGAAAGCAAAATTATCCAGGCTAAAACCTTACTGTCACAAGAGCTGTCAGCTGGCAAACAGTGACAAGCCTGTTTCTCTGCTAACTCAGAGACCAAGTAGCTATAGCAGAAAGTGGTCGGCTCACCACTCGCTTGGATCTGCCTTGGGCTTTCCTCAGGCTCCCACCCACCGACACTGATAGCACCCATGAAGGAAGGAGCAGGGAAAGAGCAAGACTTCAGGACCTGCAGATGTCCCCCTGGCAAGTTGATTAATCAGTTAAAAATAGACCTCATCCTACCTTCCCATCTGTACAGAGGGGGTCCATATCCTGGCTGTGCCCAGCTCTGCTGTACATTACCATCCCCTATGGCTGGACTGAGGCAGGGCCACTGCTTCAGTGCATCATCTCAGCTCCGGCTATTCACAAGCAAATGCTGCTAGCCTGAATACCAGATTGAGGAGCCCTGGTAACCGGAGACAAGGCAGAGGGGGAAGGGGCCACGCTTCACATGAGAACTACTGAAGTGTGCAGAGAACACCCCAACTGGGCGCAGGCCAGATCCCCTTTCTTTCACAGTGCAAAAAACAGGGAGAGAAAACATCCCAACCGACCCCAAATTCAAGCAAAATTCAAAGCAAGCTGCCACCCGACACACAAGAGCTTTGGAGAAAACAGTGATCCCTCCTAGACATTGCGATGCTTTTTCCACATCTCTAAAAGCCAAAGCCCCTGCTCACTTCTAGCAAGATTTGCAGCTCTGCAAGCAGGCGGCTGCACTTGGAGGTACAAGAAACCATGTAATTTCAGAGCATAAGCATTTCAGCAAAGCCACCAAGTTAGAAATAATCTCCTCTCTATGCAGAGGTTCGCTGTTACTCTCTTCCTCATTTGACTTTTCCAAACTGCATTTGAAGCCCTGCCTAGGATTCATTAGCAGCAGAAACCAAATTAATCAAAACCGTGTCCTACATGGGATATAGCTGGTAAAAGTTCAGCTTTAAACAGCAAGGAAAGGACTCGCCCTCTTGAAATAAAAAGCTAAACCATTTCTGAGTTGCTGTGTAGCTCACAGTGCTTCCTCTCCTCTCTCCAAGGGAGGAGAGACCACTAAAATCACCAGTTCACCCAAAACTAGCTGCTAAGGAAAACAAACTCTAAATCCTGTATTTGCATTTCTGCCCGTTACCAAGTGCTAGATGGTGCACAAACACTGCAAGAAGGCAAAAGATGAGACAAGCGCAGACTACAAACTCCTTGGATTTAAGCATAAGACAGGAAAACAGGTAGATACCCACAAGTGGGCAAGAAAGAAGAACAAGGGGTCAGGGAAGCAACACCAGTCAGCACACCACAGCCCAAGCACCATCAAAGGGTGCTCGTTAGAGCAACGTGCTTGGAAATTCTTTTGCAGCAGCACTCTGGGTGAACACGAACAGAGCTCAAAAAACCCTTCGTTTCCCCTCTGGGCAGCCAGGCTTGACAAGTCCAGGAGAGTCTAATTACAGGAGAATATAATTGGATAAAATAGGATTGCACATGATTTCTGCTCTCTTGACGACAGCACGAGGACCCAAAGGGCAAATGTGGCTCGTTGTGCTGGAGTAGGCGTGCAGGACGCGTGCTTGCCCTTCTTTTCTCTAACTGCTGCAACTGCCAAGCAACACCTAGGGTAGCTCCATTAGGAACAGGCTGACTCAACTGATGAATCACAACAAGCCACAATAATCCCTGCTTCAGTACAATTCAGAGCTTCCACAGAGCAGCCTGTGCCAGTTTCACTATGTATCTATACACAGACACACAGGTATGTATATATAACACACATGTATATATTTATATGTGTATGTATGTATAAAATGACTCCCTAGGAAGCTGGGCAGCAAGTGTCTGAGATTTGCCCTCCCCACAGCTTCCACTGCTCCGCAGCTGCAGAAAACCTCCCAACAGCCAACAATGTGCAGTTTTCCTCTCAGTTTTTCCTTTTTGCTCCACAGTCGCTCATGACTTTGCATCCTTGGGTAGATTCTGCACTGATTTTTCTCTCCCCCTATTTTTCTGTCCCACCAAGGAGATTTTCTCAATGTTTAAAAGCTCCTCAAGTCCAGAGGACCAGGGGCTGAGTTTCCTCCCAGTAAAATCAGAACCTTTAATGTTTGCCTTTGCTGCAAACCAGCCTTTTCACATTTGAGGCACTGCCCATCTTTTCGTCAGCTTTGTGCATTCATTGCAAAGCTTTGTTTGTCAATGAAATTCTGCTCACAACCCCTTCTTACCAGAATAAGAGCAGATGCTGTTTCCCTGCCTTGGTGAATACTATCCTCCCTCCTTTCTGATGCTTCACCAGTTACAAACCCAAACTGCATGCTGAAATCTGCTCTGGCCACTGTCCTTCTCTCCGGCTGTCCCTAACAACTGGGATCTGGTGGCTGATCCTTCATGTGGCTACAGCCTACACCAGTCACTACAGAGTCATGAAACCATCTAAAGATTGACTTGAAAGAAGTTACACATGTTGAGTGTAACTCACTGATGGCTGAGAAAGCAGAAGGCATGAAGGAGTGAACGTGTGTATTTGTGGATGTACAACCACTGCCTAGAGGAGGAGGAAGAAGAGGGCAGCATGTTTTCAAGCTTCTTTTAGTGAAGGGGAAAACTCCCGTCTTTGGAGAGCACCAAGAGCCTCACCTTACCAGCCAGATTCAAGATCAAGCCACAGCGAGATGCATGAGTCACCGAAGCTGGCAACTTGCACAACAGCAACAAATCACTCTGTTCAGAGACTGATGGCACCTCCAGAGGTTTTTTTTGCATGCTTTGCTTTTACATCTGTCTCGACAGCCACATCATTACGCTGTACAAATACCCTGCTGTAATAGTATACCGCAGGCCAGTGAGGACAGACTGGACTGTGGTGGGTGTCTCTCATCTGCTCTGCACTGGCTCCCTTCTAATGAGGTCCCATGCCCAGCTGGGGATTGCGAAACCTCCAATACGCCCTTGGGCCTGGATGGCGGAGCATGGATGCTTTCTCTGCAGTCTTCAATTCACATCCTTTCCCCTGTGACAAGCTGAGCCAAACTCTGCTTAATTACTCAATGATGTGCTGGGATCTCTCTGCACTGCACTGTGGGAGCTTGTGCCTTGGGAGATGTGGAGCTGAAACTGAACCCAGACACCCAGTGCATCTGTTGGGCCTCCCTTCTTCAGGGTAGCTGACAAGGTTAGAAATAGCTTCCCGGTTTAAGAGCACACTAAGATGTACTCATAGGATGCGAGCCCCTGTGAAGCAGCCAAAGGAGCCTGGTCAGAGTCAGCGGGTGCTCGGGAGAACCCTGTCCATATGTCCAGGGCTTTGATATGCAGATGGGAGCCATTGTGAGCTTCAGCCCCATCTGTACACTGAGGGGAGCTTCATGTCCAGATTGCTTGAACAGATCTATTTAACTCCCGTGACTAAAGGGAATTCCAGCCTCCAGGAGGATCCGAGCATCCAGATGGATGCCAGCACACAAACATTCAGAAAATCTGTCACCCTGCGCAGCTCCTGTCCCAAGATCAGAGTGAAAAAAAGCACCCAAACCCAACATTTTGCACACATGCACAAGGCTGGGGTCAGTTGAGGAAAGATCTCTGCTAGCATCAGACCTTACCCCTCAAGTGCAATGTGCTCCCCTTGCGGCTCGGCTGCAACGCGAGCTGGGAAATCCCTAAACCTGCTGGGAGGAAATGCTGCTTCCCTGCCGTGAGTGACTGGCTACCAGTGTCAAGACCCTTGCAGGAGATCTGATTGCACCTGACTCAGAGAAGGGGAGCCACAAACTTTCAGACAACTGTCAGTTTATGCTCATGAACAGCCAAGGACACCAAGGAATGTTTACACAGAGGTGCTCTGACAATCAAGGATGAAGGCAGCAGATGCTTTCAGCACGTCAAGCATTGCCCCCCTGCATACACAGCAGTGGCAGAACGTGTTGGCACTCCTGGGATCAGGGAAGGCAGTTGAGGGGTAAGCAGCCTACACCCCAAAACATGCTATGCACTGGCTGGCTCCCCCAGCCTCTTCCTCCTGCTGTGCCCTCCAGCGAGGGGGAGGATTCGGCCAGCACAGTAGGAGGGAGAAGGACCCCAGACAGACAGATCCAGGCTTTGCCCCCCTGCACATGCCACAAACACATCACRCAGACCTCATACTGCACTAAAGCAGAGCCTGAGGTGCTGGGGGAGGTGCTCAAAAGCATCTCAACCCAAGAACCGGTCACCTTCAACTGCAGATTGTGCTTAGATTTAGCACATGAAAAACCCTAATTAATTCACTGCTGCCCTGTAACACTGAGGGACAAACTTAYGCACCAGTCTCACACCCGTGTTGTGCAACCAGAAAGGAGCACCGAGTGCTGGTGCTGACTACCATTTAGCATTCACCTACTGTCACAGTGCTTGCGGGAGCTAGAGGCACTGCTGTGATGCCAATTTGGCAATAAAGTCATTGATGAAACACAGGAGAAAATAGCCTGGGCACCAGTAGATCCAGCAGTGAATTACTGGAGAATTCATAAAACAGAACAGTTTCCAAATCACTAATTTTGCAAGACAGAAAAATACGGGGGAGCTGTAAGCTGTAGCAGATCAGATTTAAATGGTCAGGATTTCTTGTTTGTGCAAGAGGGCTATCTCAAACTCCAAGGCAAAGCAGAAACTTTCTGATACATGAATACCTTTTGATGGGAAAGTAAACATTAGAGGCTTATTAACCTTGCAAGAAAACTTCTCTAGCAAAAACCTGGTGGGAAGGAGAAGGGAGAGATTTCATGCATTAACCTTGCACGAACTCTGCCAGAGGATCAATTTTCCAACCTTGAGGCTCATTCCCCCAACTGCTTCAGGCTGCRCGTGAAAAAGGACACCCCTGAAATGGGAGAGCAAATCAGACTAGATGCCTGTCTAGGGGCACAACTTTACAAGCGTAACTGAGGAAGGAGAGAGAGAAAAGGGAAAGAGAGATGAGACAGCTGCTGTCAGACAGTGCTGAAGCCAGACAACAGTGGCTTCCCCTAAAACAGTTTCACAGCATCAGGAAGGCACGGTATACATTCCTCTTGTTGTGCTACTCAGATCTTCCTTCATCATCTTCAGTACTTGCACCAGTAACCAGATGAAAGCTGTTATTTGGGAATTTCATGGAGCCCATCCCCAGAAAAGTAAAGCCAATCTCTGCACAGAGGTAGAGAGAGAACAGTGCATGTTAAGCCTCTCCCAGAGACTTTATTATAAGCCACAGCAAAAACCTCATTTGCTCAGAGGTGCTGGAGGGCAAAGCCATGTTCTGACCTGTGCAGGACTGCTAGCAAGAGACAAGCATCGTGGCACGGCGACCTGCGCCTCTGTTCATAGTAAGTACGCTGCAGTAAGGACAYATCAAACACCTCTTTTTCCACTTAGGTGCTAAGTTCTACTTTCCAAATGTCCTCCAAGTCCACTCCCAGAGCAGAGAATCGTAACGGCCTTTCAGTAAAATTAACTCTCAACCTGGGCCAAACAGTCCTAGATAGAAAAATCACACTTTTAGGTCCCAGCTACCGGGATCCTTTCCAGCTTCCCACAGACCAGCATTCACAAACCCTTCTTTCCTCATCAAAGGCTAAGCAAAAAGAAACATCAATAATTTATTGCCTGAAGGGGACTTGGTTTTTTTCCCTCAAAACCATCATCTGCGACATTATATCTGGTACATCATCAGAAACCAAGCACAGCAGAAAACAAGATATCAGCAGGTCACTGTTCTGAATCTTTTGGGGAGAAGAGGGAGGTAATGACATCTGCGGAAGTCRGCTAATTTATCATGCTCTGGATTTCTGCTGTCACATCTAAGACCAGGTCTCTCTCTCGCAGCTGGGAACGCTGTGCCAGCAGGTCTCAGTCACTCACGGGACAGGAGCCCAGCAAACCCTGGAGCAGTCGAGGAGAGCAGCCCCCTCTTATGCTGTCCACAACCTTTAACAGAAGTCCAGGCAGATCGAAAGGTACCACCTGCCCTGCGCGTACATCCAGCTAGTCTGGAGGCATGCAATCCCAGCAACAACTTCTAGCTGCAGTTAAATTATGCCCACTGAAATGATCATGCAATAACCTCTAATAAAGAGAAAGAGGGACAGGCACTGCTGTGTTACAGACAGCRCAACCCTGGGATTCGGAGGGACCATGCAAAGACACATACAGCCCACGGGGCTCTGTCTGAGCGCACAAAAGACTCACACAAAGCACTCTGATTCATGCTGGATGCATACAGACGCGCACAAGCAACCAAGTGAAAAGCCTTCTCTACATTGTTTCCAAACAATCTCAATACAACTCACACGTCAGCCGGGGCGCCGGACACTTGGTACTTACAAGAGGGTTTGCTGTGTCTGTCTGCTGCTGGAGTCAGGACGGGTGTATTAGACTCAGAGGGAAGGTGCATGGAGATGTGCAGAGAGGCTCTCCTGCCAGCGGGGCCTGGACGGATGGGAAGAAGGGCCCCAGCCCCTCTTTGGGCCCCAGAGGCAGCAACACTTGTTCAGGGGATGGAGCGCAAAAAGGCTGGCATTCCTACAGCAGCAAGGACAATGGGGAGGGATGAGGAGGCGCTGCCATAATCAAATGCAGTCCAGCTGGCCCTCCCCCAGGAAGGGCAGGCACCTCCTTCACTTGCCAAAGGCTTTGTTTTCTAAGCCACAAAGAACAAAGTGGCTGAGGAGGAGAGGGAGAGGAGGAGAGTGGAGGAGAACCTGCCGAGGGGGCAGATCCACACGTGAGCACAGGTAACCCACTCCRAGAGATGTCAACACAGATGGAGAGGGGTTGGGCAACACCCTGCCGGCTCCAAGCAGAGCTCAGAAGTGGCAGATCCTTGCACACAGCAGAAAGAAGCCAGGGACAGCTGGAGATCACTACTGAGGAACCAGAATCAGCACAGGCTGATGGCCAGGGGTCCTTTGAGGGAAGGGATCCAAGGGTGGCAGACAGAGAATGCCACTGAAGGAACAGCTTATGGAGCAGAGCCCAAAGAAATCCCAACAAGGGAAATGCTACCATTTCTTGACCAGCCTCACCCCAACAATCCTGAGCACTGGGACTCTGAATGGCTTCCCTTGGAAAGCAAATACAAGGCAAGGTCCCAAGCTGCAACAGGCTCCCAGGCCATGGCAGAGCAATACCCACACTTTCTCTGAGCACCAAAAGAGGCAGCGTCTTGCACAACATCCTGACAAGCAGGAAAAAGCCCCTGGGACCGCCTCAGGCCATCCTGTAATGATACAGAGCTGTGAGGCTCTGGGCACCACACCGCTGCACGGCTGCAGGGTATGCAGGTGCTGAGCTGGTGTGATGGGACTCTGCCCTTTCCGGCTGGGTCAGTGCTTTCTTCCAACAGAGTGACTTTTGCCAGCAAGCATCGTGCACCTTTGCTACTAACCTTTTGCAGGACTGGTTGTCATCCCAGGGCTGGCAGAAACCGTGCTGTGTGCTCTGGCTCATTAGACATGCCACTGCAAGTTAGGTAGCTGCAGTCCTGACAGGGCACACAGCTCTCATGTGGGCCCATTTCAAGCCTCTGGTCCAGAGAGCTGGGCACTTTGCTTATGGTAAAGTCAAGAGCATGCAGAGACCTGGGATATAAGAGTGACCTGGGAAATAATTTCACCCAAAGAAAGCTTGAGAAAGGAAAAAAATGTGAAGGCTAACAAGGTAAGCAAGGAGAGGAAGACTTGCTCTAGCTCCTCCTGGTAACGTGCCTATGGCAACATTACTGTGAAGCCAGGATAGGCAGCGAGAGCGAAGGGTACTGGGGACYGCCCTTGCAGGCACCTCAGAACAAAGCAGACATCAGTGCTTTTGGTACAACATACACACCCTTGCTTGCTCAGCTTCCCAGTTCTCCCCCAAAGCATTGTGTGGTGCCAGATCCCATCACAGCCTTGGAACTGAGTAAACAAGGGACAGCAGCCAGACGAGGCTTGAAGCCACAGGAAGATGGYAGGTCCCTGAGTATGCCTGCACTGGGTCTGTGGTACTGAAAAACAATCCTCCACCCGCAGTCAGAGATGGGGAAGGCGGCTTCCTTCACTGCTCCTCCTGCCTCAGCCCAGCCACCATCCAGCCCTTGTCAAGCACAGAGAGCTCCTGCCACAAAGGAAGCAGGGACAAATGGAAACATCCAGCTTGGCACCAGTCATGGCTTCGGGGAGGGAACCCTGCCAGCCCATGTGCAAGCTCCATGCGGTCTGGCCCAGCTCAGCCTGCCTCATTGCAGGGAGCTCTGACAAACCATCAGGAACTGCCAAGCAGTGAAAAAACACAGTACGCCGTCTTGATGGACCATATGGGGTCGTGCTGTCCTGTCCCGTGGCCTGTCCAGCAGCCATGGTCAGCGCCCTATGAAACACTTGTCCACCACATGCAGAAGGGCCAGCGGAACGGAGCCTCCCATTCCTAGTAGGCAGCGAGGTGCGCAAGGGATGAACACCATGATCCCTGTGGTGGGCGCTCCACTCCCTTGGTGCATGCTGAGATGTTTGAAGAGATCTGAGCTTGCCAGCTCATTACCATAGTGTACATTGCTTACGCATCCTCAGGCTCCTTCCCCAAATCCTGGGGTCTGGCACGCTGCAGGCTTTTTACAAGAAAGAAAATCAAGGACATTGCTTAGTTTAGACTCCTGCTGTTGATATCCCCCTCAGATGTTAGGGAAGAGAGAAGGGGGTTAGGCAGGCACTGACAAGATCACTGCAATCAGGTCAAAGCAGCTCAGCATCAGAAGAGAGTGAAATCAGTTTAGATAAAATCTGCTTTTCCCCCCACCTCCCAGACCACACCACTGACTTTGATTTGGGAAGGCAGAAAGCATTCTGGAGATCAAGATCAAAATAACCGGCACTGAAAGAACTTTCATGCTGCGCAGTGATTTCTGCACTCATCCTACAGCTGCAGGATGTATCCCCTCCACACCCCTGGTTTCGGTTGGCCACCGGTTCACAATACACCCATGTTGTATTTACAACACCAGCAATATTTATAGTTCTACTGAAACCAGTGAGATCAAAATCCTCTTCCCTCACTAAGCGAGATACCTCTCCTCCACACCAAAGCAGTGCACAAACACACTGTGCCGCTATCATTCAGTTTTCACTGGGGCTGTGCAGCATGAAAGGCACAACCAAGAGGGATGATGCTGCTGCCGCCAAGGACTGTATCCCCCAGTTGTCATCCACCAAAAAGAAGCTGTATGAGCAGTGCTGTGAAGCCCTAAGAAAAGAAATGGTCCATCTTTGGGGTCTGTGTAACATCTGTGCCCCTGGGAATGGCCCAGGCTTTGAAAGGCTTTGAAGCTGTGGAAGAACACCCATTGCTGTTGAGTCATGTCTGACTACCCTGGCAGCTCAAGAGCTACTACCACGATACAGTTTCCATGCCTGAATGGAGAACGGAGCAGCCATCACGTGCCACAGTCCACATCTGTGCTCCAGAGATCTCCAACTTTGGCTGGGTAGGTTCATACAGGACTGACGTTTGGCTTGGTGACAGACTTGCCAAGATGCCGAGCAAGACCTGGCACCTTCCTGTGCCTCAGTTTATCAGAGGAAATATGACAACAACCATCCTTACCAGGATCCTTGCCAGGACCCCCCATGATGGCAATGGGCATTCAGGGACCAGAGCAGCCCCTGAACTCAATGAGTGAGCAGAGCACAGGTTCTTGCCATTCTCCTATGGCACAGAAGGCACTTTTCTCTTCACGGGGGGGTGAGGTGGGGGAAATTTACACATTCCCACAGCAAGAGGGTCCCCCACCTGCACAGCAAACGGCATAGATGAGCTAGAGCAGACCTGCAGAGCACCACCAA
Source organism: Phoebastria nigripes (assembly GCA_035582835.1). NCBI lineage: Eukaryota > Metazoa > Chordata > Aves > Procellariiformes > Diomedeidae > Phoebastria > Phoebastria nigripes. Next base: position 921,979 of record JAYKAV010001975.1, on the reverse strand, counting down.
ACTCACTCAATCCTTACACGTCCTGACAGCAGTGTTCTGGGCTGCCTTCTCCACTTTCCTCCCTCGCACAGGATGCTTCTCGATGTTTTCATGTTTAGCTGAATTTCCTCCCCCCCTTCCCCGAGCACTTCTGGCTGCCAAGGCAGCTCAGAGACAGCAACTAAGTGGCACCTACATCTGGTACAGCTTAACTTCTAGTGTCTATTCTTTCTGGAATTTGAGAACTTCAATACCCAATGTTTGTACAAGTGTGGAATAAATGGAGCACAGGCTCCCTGGCCTTCTGCGCTTGCCAAAGCTGTATTTTAAAATGCACTTAGAAAATCCTACTGTTTATTCATCTGCAACTTCAGAAATTAAAGGACACCAAATCCAACTGCAGGTCTGCTGAATGGGTGCATTTGCATTAAAACAAACAGGTGAGAAGGCCAAACACTCAGCACAGTCACCACACGCATCCTCTCCTCCTGCTTCCCAGATGCTTGGGCCAACCCAGTCCCCTTGGGTCTCTCAGCCACACTGCCCAGCACCCCGTTCTTCTGCTCCATTTCCTCACACAGGCCTCCACAAGAGAGGGGCTGGGCTATATTTAGCGCTGAATAGCAGGGTGCTACTCCTGATGTGTCAACAGGCTGAATTTACCAGTGTGTAAGGATACTGTATGAACAAAATGCAGGCAGCCTACTCTGGCCTGGTGGCCAAGACAAACAGCCAATCTTTTAGCCCTTGGTGTCCGAGCCAGCACTGCCATGAATCTTCTGTGCACTGTGGCCACGAGAGGGGCCTACAAGCTACAGCTCAGACAGCAGAAGACCTCTATTCTTAACAGATGCAGACATTTTCTTGAATACACACCCACCCCTTCTTCCACATACCAACTTGAAAAAAATCACTGCAGACACATGAGCGTGAAGGGGTTTTTGCAGGTCATAGATCCAACTCCTTGTTGGTGCACACACTACATTTCACATCTTTCATAAACAACCAAGCTCTGGACTGAGTCCGAGCAGGCTTTTTACACCCTCCTCCGTGCAGCAGATGCCTTGTCTTACCTTGTCAAAGAATTCATACAGCCTGACCGTCTCACAGATTCGATGCCTGTTTTCATCCAGTTGAGTGCAGAACTCTTCCAGTTGATCTTTATAGGTCTGCAGCTTTACCCTGTAAGAATGCACATCCACAGAGGAAAAGTCTTCCCATCGATCCATCTTCTTTAGTGCTTCCTGCCCTCTTCTGCAATATTCCTGAAAGCAAAATGCAATTGCATATGAGGATAGAGACCTGACATGGACAGTAGATAGTCTTCAAGGTCATTATCAGCTAGGACTAATTAGACTGTTTTTTAAGGTTCAAATCACATGAGCAGGGGTGTACTTGTTTACAGCAGAATTCTGGAGAGTCCTGACCTCTGTTATGATTTATATGAGCCACACAGCAGCTTGTAAAGGCCTACACAGTAAGGCCACAGGTCAATTAGGATCAAAAAAAGACAGTGTTACAAGCACATCAAGGGATTAACAAAAAAAAAAATAATCTATCTTCCATCACAGTAGTTATTTTCCTCAAGACTGGCAAATACCATCTATTGAGGGGTTGAGCTGGTGGCTTTGTCTACAAGAGGAGAGCAGGGAAGCCAAGCAGTGTAAAGGAATGACACACACCTTGGTGATGAACCCTCTACTGATGCCATCTTAGCATCATGGGTTTGGCTRAGCACGTATGAGGCACGTATGCTGCCAGCTCAGACTCTGGAGAATATGTTTTTCCAATCAGACAACACTTACACTGGCAATAAGATCAAACTCCCTGAACTGCTTCTGCGCTTGAAGCAGCATCTCCAAAGAATCGTCCAGGTTGATTGTTTCCTTTAGCCTTTTTCTGCCAACATTCTCGATCCAACTGCTGACCTAGGAGAAAAGGGAAAAGCTCCACTATTAGTCACTCTGTGCTACTCAAGGTAGACCTTTATGTGGAAAGAGCAAGGAATTGCTCTCATAATGCCGGTCATTTCATTACTGGAAAGAATGTGCATGTACACTTCTCCYCCCCATCCTGGCATTTCAACCTGAGCCTCCTGCTAGGAGTTTTTCCACTTCAGGTTACTGAGTAATTGCAAAGCTCTGCTATTGCTCACTAGCCTTAGGCATAAACAGGGCAAGTAGCTGCTTGGGCTCTGTTTCGGGTGAGCCATGGTCTAATGCAAGTCCTGCAACCTTCAGGCTGGCCTGATATTCCTATTATTGTTACCYCCAAGTGGGATAAAATCTCCCTGCTGCCAGATTTCCTACACCACTTCCCTTTTCTGACTGGCAGGACACGAACTACAACAGTGTGAACATACTGACGGATTCTCCCCATCTGCAATGTTTCACAGTTCTCTGGGACTCTCAGCTACTGGTTTTCTGAAGGCAGCTCRCCACAAAGCCATGCAGTAACTGCAGGTTCCTCAACAGAGCCCAGCCACTGCTGCAGTTATAAGCCTATATCCTCAAACATGGGTAGAGAACTGACTAACAAGAGTGTCCTAAAAGCAAAGCAGACACAGGAGGCCAGGCAGGATAACACAGCATCTCCATCAACAGTAGGTTTTAAAAACAGGCTAGTAAACTTGTCTGCAATGCTTCAGGCATAGCTGCACCTGGGGGAAGGGACAGACTAAATGTTTCCTAATGCCCACACATCCTGTTTTCCTGTATCATCTAAATCCATATCCCAACTCAACCCCACAGTCAAGGACAAACTCCTAGTCTTCTGGACTGGGAGAGGGTCCATGCCCATGGAACAAGCCCACTGGCAAGAGGAGGAGATGGGGGTGGGTTCCCAGGTTGTGACCCAAACCACAAAGGAGCACACTGCTGCTGCCTAGAGCTCCTAGGCAGGCTTAAAAGCAGGATCAGCTGCTGCCAGCAATGCTATCATCACTGGTGATCTGCAAGCAAAGTAAGCTGGGAGCAGTCAGTTGTGCTCAATTCAATCAAAAAAAGTTCAGCTTAAAGCAGTGACAGGTTGCAGAGCCTGCCTTTTTGCCTTTTTTTCATTTCTGTATAGTATTAAGAACCTGTGTTTAAGGGAGTCTTTACTAGGTTCTTGCATCACACTTCTTGTCCTGAACACATAGTGCACGGCGCCCGAGTGTCTACCTCCAAATGGGAAGTCATTAAACTCTTGGATCCACCTTGGCCTGTGAAAACAACAGGTAGGCTACAGCCTCCTCTGCAAATCCAGTTCTCTCCCGAGGAGGAGAGCCCAGAATCCTAGAAGAGCAATGGTGAAACTGGTCCTAGTACTGATCTTCAAGGATGCAGGTTCCTAAGGTGAACTCCAAACAGCACACCACCTTTCACACACACAGGGTAGTAAGCGATATAAAAAACTTTTCATTGTTGACGAGTTACAGCAAAGGAGTCTATGCGACTCCATAATCTTGAGGTAGATTTCAGGCTTAAGGAGCACATCTGGGATCCGCAACACTGAAAGAACTGACCAGATCTTGTATGACGCTCAGACAGCCTGAGCTACTTCATGACTTTTTAAGGTTCTCTATCTACATGGCTACAGGTTTCAAAGATCCTTCTGAAAACCAGTGCCTGTTTGCTTCAGTTATCCCACGGCTGTAAAGAGTTTCAATGAGCACTGCATGAAGGGGAATTTTAAGCTCCCACAGAAGTGCAGGGAGGTGGGGGGGTTGAGCATGGCTCTTGGGCTAAGGACAAGAGGCTGTTCCCCTGCCTGGACACTGTATATAGGGCGGCACCCAGAGGCAAAAGGAGTGTGCCTGGGGCTGCACCCAGAGGGGAAGGAGTGTGCCTGGGGCTTATCAGATAGCAGGGACCTGAGCACTGCACAGGAATCTAAACAGAGTGCACAGCAGGGATGGACAGCTAGCATGGGGTACGCRATGGTGTGGCTCATTCAGCAGCAGGATATAAGCAAACCCTGAAGGATCTACAGCCCAGAGGGGACACGTGGACTCATCATCAGCTTGCTGCCATCACTCTGCTGCTTCTCAAGGTGGAGCATGAAGGATGGCTCCTCAACAGTCCTGCTGGGAGGGTACTTTTGCTGACCATCGTGAAAAGACACCCCACCTCCAAGTGTACTGCCAACCAACGAGCCACTACGCTGTGGTCTTTAAGTATGGAAAAACATCACAGATGTTTATGAGGTTTGACTGATCCACACCTAGAGAGCAGCCAGGAGACTTTTACTTGGCATCAAGAGATACCAGGCAAACAGTGGCTTGGTTCTCAGCACATCTGAAAACGTATCCCAAATTCTAATGTTCAGTTGTTCGGGTGTTCTTTTTAAGGGTCTACAGGCATCATTCTACACCTCCACATGAGAGATCAACAGGCCCAGTACCTGCTGTAGGATGTACAGTCAGAGGGTGGCAGCAGGCAGTCACTGGAATTGACAAACAGGCCTTACCTCCTTAAAACATTCTTCCACTTTCTCAAACTCCATCACCAGCTCCAGTTCCTGGATGCGTTTGTTTGACAGCATCACCAGTCGGTGAACGCCCTCATCAACTCGATTATAAAGCACGCTGGCAGCATCAAGTGCGTCTCTGGAAGGGGACACAAGTCTGGTCAGGGGTTTTGCATTAGAGTCCTTCCCCCAGCACTTCATGCAAACATGACCTCRCTAACAGTGGCGCTTCAGTCACCCTCCCCATAATGGCCATCTCCATATGGAGAACAGAAGGAGAATAATGCTGCTCCCTGCACATTCCCGTGATTCACCACACTCTGATCCCAATGCAGACAACCTGGCAGGAAGGACAAGAGCATCTCCTCCCAGCCAGGCTCCTTGCAAAACTCAGTGTACTTGTCACACTTTCAAGTAGGATACTCAGCTTTTCATAAACGCAGATTATTGCATCAGTGGGCTTTCACAAAACACAGGTTCAGGCAGTCTCACTGTCTAAAACCACCATTTGAATTTAATTTAAATAAGTAAATAAGCAATCACTAGGAAACAAATCTCTCCTAAACAACAACAACAACAACAACAACATAAAGCACTTGATGCCCCACTCACTCTCAGGGATTTCTGCCAGCCAAACAAATATGCAAAGCATACAGCACCCCAGCGGCAAGATAAATTGAATTTTACCATGTTGTGCTGGAAAGATTCAAAGTCAGAGCTCCCCATCTTCCACAGGCAGCTGTGCTGACCAAAGCCCAACAGGCAACACCAGGCGGCACTCTCCCTGCCAGCCTGGCCACAGCAGAAGTTAATCTCCTCCATGGACAGGCAGGGATGGAGGGGTTCAGGCTGGAGCCCAGTGCCCTTGGTTGCTGGAGCCAGGGACTGAGCACACCATTTAATCCTGGCACGATGATTAATATTAGCAGGTTCCTTTCAGATGTGTGCAGCGCCTCTCCAGCACAGGTTTGATCAAATTAGAGCCAGGATCCAGAATAGCATTCAAGCTTATTCTTTCTTTGTGTCCCTGAACTTCTCGTATTTTGTCTGCTTCTAGATTTCCCCTCCTTTTACAAGTATGGACTCAACAGACACCTTCAACAAAAATACTACAGCCTTCTTCAGCTGTGCTCTACACTGGCATGTTCAGCTGCCTGAGCATCTCCTGTAGTCACCCTAAACCAGCTTTCATTTTGCAATTGTCTTACAACCTTCTGGCTTATGAGAGTATGGCTTTTTTATCATATTATTAAAGTTATCCAAAGCACTTGTGAAATAGGTAGCTAATAAACTCTGAAAGCTTTGCTAATAGAAATTCATAGAAACAATTCAGCATTCACATTTATTTCTGTCTTAGGTTATAGGCATCCTGAACCTATGAAATGCAACTGAATACGAGCATTTAGTGGCAACCACCTTGTAGTTTTTAGATAGTACTTAATTGACATGAGGTAGTACAATAGGTCTGGACAACTAGCTGCACAGCAGAAATCCACAGGATTTTTCCATTCAGAATTCCACCCAGTGTGCAACAGCCAACTTCTCAAACCTCAGGCTCTTAGATACTTTTGTTTTTCCTCTTCAAAATGCCATTAGACTGAATGAATTTCTCCAAAGTGCAGCCAAAAAAACCCAATTTGTTTCTGGACTAAGATCAGTGCTACTGCAGCGCAGAGGAGACAGGTTCTCTACAGAGAATCTGCAAGCTTCAATGGAAAGATCCAAGCTGTAACGCTGCTCCCGCGTTTCCCGAAACCACCATAAACAAACAGTGATGATATGAGCCTTCTGTTTTGTAATCCTTTCCCAGGGACGGACCCAGATCCAACCTAGGAGACTTGCAGCAGCAGAGCCATAACCACTGCCCAAGCTGAGCCCTGGAAAGCATGTTTACAGAGCAGGTTGTGAAGGCCAGTTCCCGTCAGCAGCAGTGACACAGCTAGGACAGCTAATGAGAAACAGTTTGGAAGATCGCTGGAAGTTATAATTGGCAACAACATTAATGCTGTTGGGTTTTGTGCAGCAGAGCGTATCTGTCAGGTCCTAGTTTCTGAATAAAGCTCCAGCATATTGATGGCCAGACAGGCAGACACCCTTCGGTCTTATTCCCATGTGTCTGAAGTCCCTGGTGGCACAAATGCTCTCATCCACTCAGGAAAGCACGCTGATACAGCAAATGCTCTTCCTCCCACCGGCACAGACAAGCAAGCACCTATAACTTTAGACATTCCAGGCTGTTATATGCAAACATTTGCAATTATCCTCTCGTGAGGCAAAATATGTTTCCAGCCTTTCTCTGAGCTTCCATGGAAATCACTTTGGTGTTGATGCTGCTTCTTTGACGGCACTCATCAACAAGCTAGATTGACCTGCTAGACCCTTCTGTAATGGGAGTCCTTATGTCCACCCAAGCCCATGATAAAGAAAGCATGCATGGTTTCAACACTTAACAAGATATTGCAGGATGGTAACCTTATGGCATAGCAACTTGAAACAAGAGTTCCAGCTCTTGCGTTGGCTTACCTAGCACAGAGTGTGATCTGGTATAGGGAAAGGGAGCGAGGGAGTCCCACTCCACTCCTTTCCATACCTGATGGAAGAAACAGGACTCCAGTTGTCTCAAGTTTGAGTAGTTTTCCTTGACAGGGTCAGTCACAACCTGGGCTGCAAGGCTCTGAATACTAAAGATTCCCACATAGCAGGCAGCACATTTCCCAAAGTCATAAAACATAGGCTTTCCGGAAGACAACACTGCAACTATGGGAAAAATCACCCTTAAGGTAGAGGGATAGTAATTGATTACAGAACAAACATGTTTTAAGTATTTTTTTATAAACAGAAATAGGCCTATCAAAGCTCACTGTGTGAAGAGGTGAATTCACCGTGCCATTGTGGACAAGACTAGTCACTTGGAGCACACTTGAGACCAGTATTGGCCTTATGACAARCAAAATCACTCCAGGGAAAGTAAGGTTCAAAAATGCAGTAATAAAATACTCCTGCTGGCCCACCCACCGAGCACTGAGCAGCCCACTTCAGGAGAAGAGAAGGGGCTCGGGTGAACTGCTTGCTGCTGAGCTGAAGGACTGCAAAAAATGCACCCCAAACAGTGCTCTTCTGGCCCCACACATGGTCCTTCCACAGAAGGAATTATCCCAGATTATTGGCAATACTAGAAAAATAAAGAGCCAGACTCTGAAGATCTCAGTAAGACCAAGCCTTCATTGCATTTGCAGAAAGTGGGAGGGAAGAACCAAGCTAGAGCCCCCAGTTTAGAAGTGAGCACTCAGCCCTCTGCGCCATCAGATGTGATCCRTGTCCCGGCAAATAATGCGGCAGCTACACATGTCTACAGATACTCAGTCATCTTCCCCCTATCTCAGCTGATTCAATGGTACTAAAAGTGACATCCTGTTACTGAACACATACATGGAAAACCTCTGTGTTACTGATCCACAGGCATCTCAAACTTACTTAGAGTCAGTCTAGGATGCATTTGGGAGTTTATACTATAAGCAGGGACTGGACAGAGACCTCATTTCAGGTAAGAGGGCTGGAAATTAGCTCTTGTTTTCATTTTAAGTTGTGCTGTTTAGAGCATATATCATTATCTAAGATCCCTTACTCTTGTCTTTTAAGCCATTTTGTTTTCTGTGAATGCATGCAGCAGGCTATTGATACACTTATCAGGGCACAACCCAACACCCTAAGGCTGCCCCTTCTCTTGGTCCTGCCAATGGTTTCCTGAGTGACTGCACACAAGCCATCCAGAAGAAAAAAAAAAAGTTTCCAAACAGCTCCTCTGTGCTCAGACCCCCAGAGGGACTTCAGGTGCGGCCTTACACCGTCCCTCCTCCTCTTCCTCAGCTGAGTTCCTCCAGCATCCCAGCACCTCAGTCCTTTGTTTCAAGGTCCAGCCACGCTGTTTTCACACGTTCTGCCTCGCTTGGCAGTCATTCATTAAAACCTCAACATCTAGTTGTTGGTCTTCTGTTGCATCTCCAAGGTAACTCCATTCATATGTTGTCAGCTCTTGACAGTTCACTTTTACCAGCCCGACAGGCTCTCTGATGACCATCCATCTTTTACTCTTACACAGAGGAAAATATAACCCTTTCCACCCTGCAGTATAAAGTAGGTAGGCAAACTGAGCCAAACAAAGAAATCGCTCACAGTTCATGGGAAAGTTTGTTTTTTTGATTCACTTTGGCACTTCCAGTGCTCACAGAAAGTACCCATTGGGCATTAAGTGCATTCTCCCAAATCTCTGTACATCTGTTTACCTATTTACACACATCCACCCATTTGCTGATACACATCTTAAAAACTTCTTCCTAAATCATTTCTAGTATGCTAGTAAACTCAACGATATCCTGCAACAGGGAGTTTCATAGGAAAATGATACCTTGCATAAACAACTATTTCTTTTTCAGAGTCAGACTTGGGAGTTTTTCATTCCTGTCCTTCATTGCTTTCAAGGCAGCTTGGAGTGAACAAACCAAATATTGAAGATTTGGTTGAAGAAGAAAAAGTGACTTCCATCCTGCCACACAAAGGGAAACACCTGGTTGTTAAGCACCTTAAAGATATTTTAATAGAGGCCTGAGCAACTCTGAGGAAGAAAGTCAGAGAGTTGTTTGAAGTCAGTGGAAAGTCTTGTCTAGGCTTAGATTTGTTTGGATGCATTGCTATTTCCCTGCACATGTGAGTGTGGTAATAAGAGTCTTTCACTACATTCTTCCATGGTCAAATCATCCAAAGTAATTTTGCAATAGTGCAGAGTCAATATAATTTATAGCAAAAAGGAGTAGCTTGATGTCAGTTTATGTTTCCCCAAATCCTGTTTTCATTGGGCAATTATCGTTTCAGTGGAAAAGGTTCCAAACGTCTTCAGTTTTCTGGAGAAGTGCCAAGCAGTTGTATAATGGTAGGGAAATTTTAAACCTATAATTTAGAAAGACCATTTCTGTCTGAATCCATCCTTCAAAAAAGCTAGCCTTGGAGAGTTACACTTTAGTTTTCAAAGCAAAATACCTGATTTGTTTTTGAAAATAGATGGCCACAGAAGAGGCATCCAGCAGGCTTGCAAAAGCAGGTGCTGCACGAGGCACGCCTGCCGACGCCAGCGAGACGCAAATAGAAGAGCGCAGGGAGGGAAGCAGCAGAACCATTACTATTCTGCAACTTACTGTCTGCCCCTTGAAAAACTGCTCTAGCCAACAGCAAGAGGAACAGCTAAAGTGAAGGCTAAAACCAGAGCTCATCCTCTGGTTGAGGGGTCAATTTTAAAATGGCAAAAACTTGTGGATGGAAGGAACACAAGACATATAGCCTTTTGCTAGTGTATTTGATGGGTTTTAGGCAAATATATCCCAGATAATTTGCCTGGAAAACCAGATATCCCTGATCATTCTGTAATTTAGAAGAAACACGGTCAGATGGTACAATGTTAGCCTCATCTAGTCTTCCATTCCTGGTGCTGAACCTCCCTTGTGGATGTCTCTACAGGTTTTGGCAGAAAAGGAATAGGATCTGGCAACTAAGAGATTTAAAGGACAGCTTGGTCCAAGGACACCACCCAGACCATTTGTGCTGATGCCTTGGCTACAAATCATTTACACATCCTGAGCAATGCTGTAGAAAGAAATCCTTCCAGCTTTGCAGGGAAAGTCCTGTGTGCCTGAGGGCTGTTTTGCAGGAAGAGAAATGCATTAGAGCCTCTCTTGGTCATTAATGCATTTTGGTAGCAACCTACCTGACTGCCATATTTGTAATGATCTCATAAAAGGAGGTCAACCTCAAACGCATGCTCCTGCTCTGCAAGCTGAAAACTTCACATGCAGCTGAGGTTAAAATTCAAACTGGCCATGGTGAAGCTAATGCAGATACTGCTAAATAAACTGTAATTATTCTCTGCAGCACACAAATAGCCACRGTGGTTTTAATTACCTAATAAAAGTATTTGACGAACTGGGTACAGTTTTTAGAACCCCGAAGTGTCCTTAGAGAGGCACAGAGGTCGAACACCAAGTTTGGGGCTGCCTCTGGGATTGCTGCCATTCATGATGGGAACAGTGGATCTAGCTGAGACCACAGACCTGACTGAATCCCTCCTCACTAGGTTACCTGACAAGCACACGCACTGGGAGCAACCCATCCAATTAATACAACACACCGCAGACCATAATTGCCGAGAGAATTCTCTTCCGGAGCACAGTTCATTTAAACATGTTTTTAGCAGAAATATACTCTGAAGTCCTTTTAAAAGSAAAAGGATTGATGCATACAGTTAAACAAGTGTCCAAGTGCGGTCCCAAGCTGCAACCTTTGATTCTTTCCCCAGCCTGGCTTGCATTCAGTTACAATAAAACTGTGTTCAGACTCTGGTTGATTTTAAATCCCAGCAAGATCTTAACACTGACTGGAAAAAAAAAAAAAAAAAAAAAATTATAAGAAATCCCAAACCAACAAGTAGCCTACTTATGGGGAAAGCTCACCCTGCAGCGGAGCCTGAGATAGGATGTGGAAACACTGTTCTGGGAACACCAAGCATCAAGCTGCGGTTTTCTACCAGCTATAAAAAACTCCTACCTCCAAACCTCGTCCCACGTACATTAACCTATTTATATTTGTTAGACTAGTGCAGTCGACCTAGATAACAGCTGCGTTCTTGGGAGTTAGGACCACCAGGTTTTCAAGATGCCCTGCTCAAATATATACCCACTGTCATTTAAAGCCACATACCTATTTCCCTGATACATCCTCCTTTTGCACACTCCCAGTGTTTATGATGCATGTAATAGCAGCGACTGTGCTATTAACTACCCCAGCAACAGAAACATCTACCCCAACTCAGCCATATAAAAAACGGTGCTTGTGGGATGGTCTGGGCTGAGCCAGGAACTTCAGGCGGTCCAGCTAACATCCTATACTGGAAACTTTTTGCAATTTTTTCCGTAATATTTTTAAACAGATAAAACACACAGTGTGTCATTAATTACCTAATGCCCTGTTGGCATGACAAACATTGCAAACAACAACAAGCAAAACCGGAGTCTTCTGGGTAAATTCCCACTGAATCCAGGAAGGTTTAGGACATAAGACAGCAGAAAATAAACAGCAGAAAGGGAGCTGAGGGGAATCACCTCATGAAAAGCATAAAAGAACAATGAAAACTTACCTAGACAGACCTCTGCAATCTTTCACCTCTCTGCAAATGCCACAACTGGCTCCACACAGCACTTCATACACTCAGAACGACAACAGCTCCACGCTCCTTTATGTGCGGAGCAACGAGGTTTGTTTAATGCGAGCATAAGTGCTTTTTACCAGGCTAAAACCACCATGCAAACAGAGGGAACAGGTTAGACTGTAACGAAAATGAATACCAAGCAGCACGGTATACGTTTGGATAGAAATGTCGCCATGCGCTCCTCCCTCCACCTGACACAAACAAATAAGACCATGGAAGAGCACTGCCACCCATGCACTGCTAAAAGCCAAAAGGTTTAGTGTTGGTCAGCATCTTCTGTGTCACCAGCAACAGCGCAGAGGCATCTCATGGCAGAAAGTTGCCAATCTTTGAGGCTAGGATTTAAGCACAGTTTTCCATCTCGCTTCAAGCTATACTGAGAGCTTGTCCTAACCAAGAGATGAAGGTTTCAGGATTAGGTCCCCAGGAGAAACATGCAAAGGACACCTATTAACGGAAGATGCATCTTTGCAGACCATGTCAGGAGCGTGCACTGTGGAAAGCAGTAGCATGACAGGTTCCCAAAGCTCCCAGAGAGGCAGGAAGATGAGCAAGTGCTAGTTAAGCAAACCAGGAAAATGGCATCAATGAAAGGGACACAAGCACTGCCATCTTTTGAAGCACATGCAAATGCACAGAGTAGCGACCATCAAACTGGCCACAGAACAGACAGAAACAAACACATCTCTAAAGCAGAAAGGGGATGGCAGAAGACAGTAATACCTCCAGGAAGGATTTCCGCACGTAAGTTGCCTGGCCATGACCACCAACATATGGCAGCAGCTGTCAGCTTGCAGGCACACACCTTTTACCTTCCAAACCAAGAATGCCAGCCATCCCAGTCTCCCCAGACTGGGCGATATACACGAGACACCTGTCTCCCCTCTACCCTTGCCCCAACTTGTCCCATATTTTGGATGACTAGCTTAGTCTCTCTGCCTCGACCCCAGGCAGACAGAGCTTCAGATGGTGCTTGTGCAGTCCCTCGGCAGGCCCTCCTGGAGCCTCTGAGAGCTTGTACATTATCCAAGTTTACTCCTGCCAAAAGGAGCTCATACACCACTTAGCAGAGTGGCATATGCCTGCCTTGGAGCATCCCAGGAGTTGCTCCTAACAGGAGTCTTGCTAAAGACCCACAAACATGAGATCCTACAGCACCACACAGCTATAACCCACTGCATCATTAACTGGCCACAGCTTCAAGCAGACCTAGTGCCTCAATACTGCGTGTGGAAGCCAGGCACAAGACCTGTGGAGGCTGTTAGCCATTAAGATCACCCTCTTTGTTGCTGTAATTGAGTCAGGTCCAGCATCAGGAACCTGGCAGCTGCTGCTCAGGAAGTCTGCTCCGCACTGCCCATTACCTCTGCTCAGCTCAGGTCCCCACCCAGGGCTTCCAACCAGATCACCAARCCACACTAAAAATAGCCAACTCACAAAACCAGCTCTTGGCTCTAGCCACTCCACCCTCAAAGTACAGAGACTAACTATACTGCCTTCTGCAAACAAAAGGAGAATTCACTCCTCCATCTATTTATAAGCTGCTTATTCATAGCTTGCATGCACAAGTTCTTTTCAGATGAGGGGCTTGGGGGAAGAGATTATGCTTTTCCTGGTTCCATGCTGCACAGAGCCCAGCACCCAACCTGGTCATTCCTTCACCATCTGAGGTTTTTCTCTTTCTTTCAGCTCTCACACCTAGTCTTGTGGCTATCTTGCCTGCCAACATGCAGAACATGATGCAATCCCACTCCCGTGCCACACTGAGAACACAGGTTCGCTGGTAGAGCCAGGCATGCGCCAGGTGTATTCTGGTTCGACTAGTATAAGGCATCTTTATATTAATATAAAATGTTTATATCTTCTTTACTCTACTTATGACTCATAGCATATCTAGGGGACGAAAGGCATCACTGGACACCTTGTCCAGACAAGCGTTCCCAGCTCTTGGCTATGCTGGAAGAGCAACAATAATGAGAACAACAGTGGAAAGTGTCAGGCTAAAGACCAGGTTAAGCCTCCCCGTCTTGCTGCCCAGCCCCGTGCAACTGCCTCACTTTACTAAGAGCTCCCACTGCTGCTGCCTGGCTCCTGGCAGCTTCTCCAGGCTTATGATGGAAATGTCAGAGAAGTCTTCAAAATTCACCACAAAATAAGCAATGCATTAGTCCACCTTCCACAACTGGCTTAGTGAGTTGCCTGCAAGCCACAGGTCGGTTGATCAATACACTAGATATCCAGAAGCCAAAGATACACCTGCTAGCCAACTCTATGTAACTTATTAAAAAGACCGTGTTTATTAAAGATTTCCTGTCCAAAAGTGCAAAAATAAGTATTAGTAACATTAAAGTGATGGATGTCTCCATGGCATTTGTCCACACTTACCGACAGGAACTTCAGCTAGGCTAATAGCTCTGCATTTCAATCCCCAGAAAGACTGGGGCAGCAAAACCTGGAAGCTTTCAGCTAACAGACCTGGAGAAGCACTGAGCCTTCAGCACAGCAGATGGTGTGAAGGCAAATGTGCTGGCTTTAAACCCAGCCAGCTCCACCAACAATGAATAAGTGGCAATGCCGCCTTCAGCGGTCCACCTGCACCTTTGGGTGGCCAGCCTGCGCTGAAGCTATCATTACAGCACTTAAAGAGGCGCCACAAAGATACTGGCTCATCAGTACCACACCCGCACCAACCCTAGGCCAAATTCAGCCTGGTCTTGCTGGAGGTGGGAGAGCGGTCTGGGACCAGCTGAGCACACCACGTCCCCTTAGCCAACTCCCTGTGATGGGCTGCCTGCAGGACTCATATTCTGGTAACAGAGCTCCTCCTTTCTAAGCCGGGAAAAGGCTGAGATCCAGAAAGACTGCTTGGAGAAGTCTTTCTTTCCCTTTGTGGATAAGCRGCGGGATGGGAAGGCTATCTTTTACAGCGGTAAAGCTTAAAGCATCTGTCAAGAGAAACAAATGGATGTCCCACAATGCATCTCTCCTGCATGACCACATCTCTGATGGGATGAGTTCAATTTCTGCAAGAAAGGAACTGCATCACTGGCTTAGCAAACCCTCGCAAAGCCTGGGTCAGACCTGAGCAGCCATGAGATTCCACTGCTCTGTGTCATGAAACACTCCAAAGGGCATCTCGGCTCTCCAGGAGGGCAGAGCAAGGAAACACGCCAAAACCAACCCTAAGGGAAGAGTTTCATTACTAAAGAAAGACTAAGCAACTCTTGTTTGGTGTGTGCTCCCGAAAGGTATTTGGCAGATAACATCTGACTGCACAGAACACAAGCCTGCTTCCTTGCCTATTTTAGCACACTATCTCTAACCTGCAGTCAAGCGTTTTCAGATGGGTTTGTCCACCTCTATTCTTACCACCTCCTGGTATTCTTTTTGCCACATGAAGCCACAAACTAGCAAGAAAGTCAGCTGTGAGAGCTGGCAAAACATATCCCCTGCAAAAAAAGCTAGTCAATCTCTTCCTTGTTTAATCCCAAGGTGACTGTGCAGCTGGGCTTGTCTTCTTTATGCCTCTTAAGAAAAAAATCACGGTTTTTACCTTCTGCACTTTTGGTTGGCATATTTTAATTAAGTGGAGCTAAGAGTCCAGAAGACTGCTCTTAAAATTTTTTCCTCTATTTATATGCAATTCTTGCACATTTTGACACCTGTTCACAGCTGGCCTCAACTTCTGACTAAGAAGTCTTGGCAGTCATGACTCCCTGCTTGATCAGACTTTGCACCACAAGAGAGAAGAAAAAAAAAACTAAAACAATGGGAGATGCGATTAACACAAGAGCCAAAAGGTGGCTCAGAAGGGTAAAGCCATTTGACTTGCTTTTGTAAATAATTTGATTTCAAGTATTGGGGGAGTAGGTGTGGAATTAAAGACTGTTAAGCATTGATCAAGATTTTACAATTCAAAGTTCAGAAAAGCAGTACAACAGGCCCTGCTGAGTGCACAGAGACAACCAGTCCTGTTCCATTTTCACACGTCACCAGTCAAAAAATCTAATATTGGACCCACATACATCAATAGCTACTCCATACTAGCTTAGTAGGCCAACTACAATATTTTGTCCCTACCCTGCTTTGATCCTATCTGTTAAAGAAGCCTTTGAAAATCATAACCATAGGAGCCTTTACAGGGTTAGCAGAGCTCAGAACCTTTAATATCTGCACACCAGTTTGGAGAAGGAGCAAGTGCAGAGCCATGGAGGATCTAAAGCCAACAGTGCCTTATACAGAGTTCTCTGGCCAAGTGGTAGAGCTTTTTCCCCATTTAAAAGGATCCTGGAACAGGGAATAGTGGATGACTTTAGTCCTCTGCCCCAAGTTATGTGACAAGCAGGCATTTCCTCAATTAAAATACTGCATGGATTTTAGTTTCTGCAACTGCTCCACAGGCTAGAAGAGGACTAACTTTCTCCCACTACGTTCATTTAGGCTCCTCAGGCTGAAGAGAGCCACGTTTATTTGACCTGTAGCATACACTCTCCATTCATACTGGCAGGCAATGAATATAACCCGAATTAAACAGAGAACATGCTACACAGCCTCGGCATGCACTCAAACACTGTGCAATCAAAGAATTACGTGTGTATCCCCCTCCCCTGCCCTTGCTAAGGTAATCAAAGCAGTAAATTATCCTTAGGGGCTCTGTCAGATCAGGTTTCAAAGTTGATCATTTCCCCGCACAAGAACACCGGCTTAGCTTAAAACCAAAACAAAACATAAAAAAGCATGCACGTTCTCCCCATTCTCCTAAGACTCTAAAGTTGCTGTGTGTTGCTTAAAATAAAATAAAAAACCAAAACAAAACCAAAACACAACAACCCAAATTATCTGTGCTTCTCACATCACGTCAGAATGAAAAGGCTATACTGTACTAATCCTACCCAAAACTGCATCAAGAGTACGTCACCAGTTCACAAGAAAATTGTGTCTGCACAGCCTGCCAGAGCTGCTGACAGGAGTCACAGCAAGCAGGGAAAAGAAATGGCTACACCTGTCCCCATGCTCCCTCTCACTCAGCACCAAAATGCCGACCCCCATCTCCCAGTGACAGGTAGCAACTTGCACTGTCATCCACTTGCTGAATTTTCAAAGAGAAATGTTCTTTTCCCAGTGTTTGGGTGAGATACCCTGCAAGCTATTTTGTTATCTTCTCTCCATTCCCTCCCTTAAAACCTCCCAGCTTGCGACGGCAACAGAGAGTTTAACCAGAGCAAGGCTGCAGATGCATGGAGCCATTCCACACCGCCCTGCCATCCGCTACACCCCCATCTGTACCCACACGCCAGCATTTATCTCACACTYGGGCTGGAATCTCCTGGGTGCAAGGGCTGTCTTTCTACCTTGCTGTTTGCACAGCACATAGCACAGAGGCCTTCACACGCTGATAGGCTTCAGGTGTTTTAACAGTACAAACAGGAGTTGTGCAATGCCCTGGGGATTTCAAACAGCTGGTCTCTTTCAGTCCCGGCTTCTCATACCAATTCTGCAAATGGGCAGTGAATATTTGTTTGTGCAAACCATACCAATGTGCGAGGAGATCAGAGCTTGCCTCAGCCAGAAAGCATTCCTCACAGTTAGGGTCCTTGGAAATCCCCTTGCATAAGGAGTGCCTTGGTAAATCACACAGCGATAATGCCTTGGACCTAAACATTCATCACTGGCATCATCAATTAAGACTTGTCTTTTAGAGGTGCACAAAATATCCAGCCCTCTCTCCACTACAGAAGATAGTCTGATTTGGCTTGGAAAAGGAACTTTAACCGTCTAAGTGAATCCATCCAGACGAGTTTTTGGACTGAGGAAGCAGCAGTCAGGGTAACAGTAAAATTCATTATGCTTTTCACCTTTGCTGTTTTCAACAAAAGTCTTCGCTACACAAAGCTGCTCTCTAGTCTGCACCAACGATGGGTCATCTCACAGAGACTCCCAGTGCCTGCTTTTTGCTCATCTCCATCTCCTCTTCTCCCACTCTTGAGGCTCACCTGTAGTCGTGGGTGAGGGTGACACAAGACTCCTCCTTCCTCAGTCTGGCCAGGAGCGCTCCACCCTCCAGCTGCAGCCTGACCAGCCGTGCATCTTCAAGAACGTTCTTCATCAACTGCCTGTAATTCTTCAGCAGCACAGCTGCCTCCTGGAAGGATCGCAAGAGTGAGATGAGCAGTTACTGCAACCAACAAGCAATGAGGGAACAGGCAAAAACCAGCGCCCAACCCAAAACACACACAAACCACATCCCACCTTGGCCCACCCTAGGAAAGAGGGAAGTTGGTTCCCACAGCTGTTTCTCTCAAGCCTGCCAAGTCCGAAGTGATAAACAGCACTCCTTATGCTCTCGATACTTTCCCCACCAGGCTAAAATTGAAACCCAATTCCTATCATTGTCCATACTCCATTTGCTGGGCATAGAAAGAATAAGCTTTCCAGCCTCATTTTCCACTCACAGCTAGCTCCTACTGTTCTTAGAGCCTGGACCTGCCCGGTTCCAAGCTGTGGGACAAGATGCACATGAAGGGTTTGTAGATATACACATGTATGCAGGAAGGCCCAGAGAGATCACTATGATATATTCCCTTGCTTTACTGTTGGGACCCTCAGTGCAGAGCTGGCAGCAATCTCCTACCATGTCAGGGGTACAGCAGCTTCTCAAGAGTGGGGGAATATAATGTTTGCAACAACACAGGCTTAGTCTTTGTACCCTCCTGTTCTTGCCCACTTCCAGACTTCTGTTCTGGAGGCAGCAAAGCTGGAACCACAGCACAGCCTTGACCTGGTGAACACTGTTTATGTTGTCACCTAACTTTATTCCAGGCCATTCAAGGCAACCTGGTGTGGCACAGCCTGAGGCAGCTGCTCAGTACTAGAGACACCAAAGCTAGTACCAGCTACAGAGCTGTGGAGCTGCTAAGAATGCACTCCAATGCTGGAGCAAGCACCCATCTGCAACAAGCACAGCTGAAGAGGAGATCTCGTGGGTGACGCTGAGGGATCAGAGAACCAGCTTCTACACCCAGTGGAGCCTCGATCACTTAATTTGGATTAGCTTCTACTAGTCCCGCTGTCCTGACAGCTCCGCAGTGACACACAGCATTCAGAATACCCTGCTACTACAGCTTGCAAATTCAAAGGTACAGCTTTTCTGTAGCTATCCAGCCTCCTGCTCTCTTCTGTCTCAGGCCCACCTCTGATACGAGGTGAGGGACACGCTTACCTCAGCTCTTTCTGGTAGTTTTCCAGGTTCCACTTTATGAATAGCTCCCTGGAGGAAGGCACAAGCACCTTGGCATCCTTGTAGCAAATGTTCCAGCTTCTACAAGAAGAAAGGACCAAGGCAGAGATTATTGTCTCACAATAGCAGGAAAGCTGTCTTTTCAGCTTGCAGAAGGTTAGAAGTACAGAAATCAAGAGAGGATCAAACACATTAACCCAAGGGTTCAATTATACCATTCGGTGAGGCTGTATCAGCAAAGAGAGGCCCATCAGAGGCTTCAGATGCATCACACTATACCAAGGCCTATATGCAGACCTTATAAACTTGCATACTCATGGCTTATATGGGTCATGCTTTACAGAAAATAAAATCAGTCCACTTATGTCCCACATTCTTCTACTATTAGCATTTCTTGTAACTTCCCACTAAGATGAATCACTATGCATGAATTTTGGCAGAACAAAACATAGAATGAGTACTTGGAATTTTGCTACTTTAAACCATGTCTCTTCATATTAAAAGTAGTGTAAATTAAAGATTAGGACACTGGAAAGC
The DNA here is from genome assembly GCA_035582835.1 of Phoebastria nigripes. Lineage (NCBI taxonomy): Eukaryota > Metazoa > Chordata > Aves > Procellariiformes > Diomedeidae > Phoebastria > Phoebastria nigripes. The sequence continues at coordinate 902,525 of JAYKAV010001975.1, read as the reverse complement.
TTCCACAATTAAGCACCTTAAACTACTGACAAATCTGAAATCCCTGCTCTCTTTTGGGGTGGTGGCGGGGGGGGCGGAGGCAGGACACACACACCAAAAAAACCCCAAACATTTCACAGAGTATCATAAGACACTACTTTTCTAAAAAGTCAGTGATATAAAGCTTAAATACTGTCAGATGCCACCCTCTAGCCACTGAAATCAGAGAAGGGAGAAACAGCTATTCCAAAACAACCGCGCTCAAAACAAAATTAAAAAAGCAGCTGTTTGAATCTTTACTGAATTGAACTCCCTCCTCCCTGGAGTGCTGGAACAGCCCCAGCAGTGACAGATTAGCAGGCAGGATGCAGGTGAGATCACCAAGACAGGAAATAAATGCTGTTTGCCACATAGCTGCAGATCTAAAGGGGTTGAGCATGCGGGTCATTATCACACACAGTACATCATATAAATAGGCAACCCGTACAGATTGATTCCTACACTAACTCCCTTTGGTAACATTTTGCATGTTAAGATGCAAGAGGCAAACAAGAAGTAGTCTGATATCATGCTCCTTCCTTCAAGAATCATCCTTCTACATAGACAGAGCACCTCAGCTCTCAAGCTTTTCTCAACTCTGTCCAGAAAACTAATCCACAACCTCTTGCACAGCGTCTCTGCTTCCTCACTGCCAAATAAACCTCAAATTTTCAAATTCAATCCTAGGCACCAAGATTAGGCTTCTGTACCTCTACTGTATCAGCATGGATTCATAGTACTTTTAGATGCAAGTTTAAAAAATGGGTTCTAAAATAAGTTGGAAAAGGTAAGTTAACATTTGGCACGTGCTAAGCTTAACTGCTGAAGCTTGCCACCAGCAACATACTAGTATCATCAATGATATCTTAACCTGCTTCAAAGGCTGCAGTGTGCCACACAGCACTCTGGGCAGTGAGGTCAGAGCCAAAAGACCACTGAATCTTTTGGAAGCAGAGGTGATGGTTCATCCACCGGGGTGAGCAAGTCAAACTCAACGTGAAGACAGCCAATTTGTGTGCAGATTTACAGAGATTTAATCCTGTCTAGTCTCAGCATGCCAAGTATCTCTCAATACAGCTTTTAAAGATTCAACAAGCACATGATCCACGGGGCTTATGCTCCCTCCACACCATGAGTGTACACAGAGCTGGGTATTGGTGCCACAGATGCTACTTTTGCAGACTTCTGGCAGTCTGCACATACCCTGCTGCACGGCCAGCAACACCTGCAGTCCTGCCACAGATCATCAGTGCGTGCTGCATTGGTAGCTGCAGCACTCCTTATTGGTGCCTGCAGCACCCTTTGCCAGGGCTACCTTCTTTATAAAGGTGCTGCATCTGGGTATATCTGGGTGCTGCAGTTTCAGCCCTTCTATCTCTGAGGCTTAACCTGGGTCAGCCCAAACATTTCCACAGGGTGGTCAGCCTCCCTGCATCTTGGGCTGGCTCTAATCCATACCTGGGTACAGTTCACTGTAGATCTCTTGATCCATGACTCTTCTGGAGAAGAGCGTAAAGGTCAAACAGGATCACAGTACCAAAGCATACTCAAAGCAGCCAAACAACAGGGAGAAGGAATGGATTGCTGGTACTGCCTCCTACTGTTATCTTGGTCCTAAGACTCACTGAATGGAGTCTGCATGTTCCTTTTGTTTCCTCGCCTCACATGGCCAGCTCTCAAAAAGGAATACAATGCTCCCCTGGGCCGAAACTTCACTGTATTTTTAGTTTAGATGCTTTCTAAAGAGTTCAAATTTGATGACAACTTTGCTAAGTAAGTGAATTATATCTAAAGGAGGAAAAAGATGTTCCTAGAAGGATCTGAACTGATTATCGGGAACTGCCAAGTTTCACTCCTGCCAGGATTGCAGTTTTTACTAAGGAGCTCTTAGCCTGGTCTGGGGAACCTGCTTCAAAACCAACAGGATCTAACTATTTTTATTATGCTCGAGTTCTTGATTGTTAGTTCAAAGGCAACATGATACTAACACCTTCTCCTGAGATTAGCACAAGAAGTGTCTGCCCTTAAGCCTCAGAGTATAACCGAAGAGAAGTGCCACTGTCTATCACAACAAAACAGATTCTGTTTCTTCCTTCCCTTCAAAATATGGTCAAATCTGAGTTAATGCAGTTAAAGCAGATGAGTTAAAAACTACAATTTCAGTTCCTGCAGTCATGCCAATAGGTCACAGTGTGCATCCATTTTATGAAGACAGTATTAGTATTCTTTTGATAACATAGATTCATTTGCATACATAGCTATTACAGGAACCATTGTCTTTTAATGCTTGTAGGTTCAGCTGTTGACAAGCTCCTCTTGCTTCAACTCCATTACCATGCCATTTCTTCTCTCAGATACCAAAGAACGCAAGACATCCTACTCACCATGCGGAAGCTTAACCAGTCTCGGTGGCAATAAGGGAAGGTCCCATCCAGTTCTAGAGGCAGCTGTGAGCTGTCTATGTGCTTATGAAGGGATTTCATGGAGGTGAGAAGTTCAAACTGCACAGGAATAGAAGAAATAAAAGCACATTTGCATTAGGGTGTGAGTATTGGAGGAGGAGGGGAAGGTTAACGAAAGACAGCATCTTTTATTTCTTTATCTATCTTGCATAGAAATAAGGCACACAGTGTATATCTGCAATATAACTACAGTATGAAGGGGGGGGGGAGGGAAATCAATTCAATCTTAGAGCAGCGTGCTGTACAGCTTAGTGAGTGAACCTTGAGGGAATGCAGGCCACAACACGCTGTTTCACCAAGCAGAACATCTGTGATGGAAGCCTGGCAGCAGCCAGCCTTCTCCAGAGCCAGTACCTCCTAGTATAAGCAGAGCAACTCCCTCATATGTTCCCACGTTGTGCTGTGATTTGCATTTGTTTGGAGAGTCTGAGAGGTTAAATCCAGCCCCCAGCTTCCCCATCTCACTTCCTGGAAAAACAGTCTAACAGAGCAGCCTCTACCCTACCCTCAACTCTCCACTCACCACAGCAGCTATTTGCTCCAAGTGTTTCCTGGACCTTGACACAGATAACTGGCCTTCTGTGAGTCTATAGGACCTCAGAGCATTTTTATACTCACCAGAGAAACAGACAAGTGCTCCTGCAGGTACATGGAAGCCAGCCCAGACACCAGGAACTCAGGTGCAGACATTTAACCCCCCCACACACACTGTGAAGTTTCCACCTCCTTACAAAATAGCGATGATGCTTCCAATTCCTCCCGCATGCCCCTGTCTTTATTAGCCTTTGCTCTGTTCCCTCCTACACACTTTGGATTTGTTCAATGTGTTTAATGTCTTCTGTAGCTCTCCCTGCGTGCACAGGCCTGCAGCCCCCTTTCTCCCTTCAAATTCTTCCACATGGGGACAATGAGGAAATGGACTAATAGCATTTGTTATTCTTTAGCCTTTCAGGGCAGCACAACACACACAGAGCAAATAACAGTAACAGTCTTACAGCAGAGAGAGATGACTAAGATACAGTCCAATGCTCTATTCATTTACCACAGACAAAGAGTGCCTGAGAGCCCACATTTCTTATACAGCTATAGAATACCTAGGCAGATGTATAGGCAGCTATAGAATACCTAGGCAGTGGGGGTGTGCAGTGATGTTGTGATGATTTTCCCTCCTCCATTAGCACCTCCTGTTAGTCTTCCCAGACATTTCAGCTGCAAAGGGAACCTCACACACATACACATGTCCTCTTCCCCCTCTTGCAGAAGTCTTAGCCACTGACAGCAGCAGCTATGAGGAGAGGAAACATGAGATACGCAAAATCCAGGAAGGCAACAAGTACCTTCAAAGGATGGAGTTCAGGATTTAGCCTAGTGTGATCTCTTCCTGACCAAGGACTTCCCCCACCTTGTTAACAGGAGAACGTGAAAAGCATCTCTATTACTGTTAATTGTGCAGGGCTCCTCCACACAGCTATCCATGTTCCCAACACACCCCTTGTGTCTTGAGGGCCCCAGCAGACTGACATAACTATGGTGCAAATGTCATTGATGGACTTGGCAATAAACACAGCATGACGGAGGTACGTTCAGCTCGCATAAACTTTACAACCCTATAAATACCACACCCGTAAGAGACCACAACCATAAAATACAGAGAACAACTACAGAGATTTCATGTGAGAATAAACATACATCAGCGGGCAGAGAACTTGCTGTTCGGAGAGTTCAACAGAGGACATCAAGAGCTCCCCAGCAACCCCTGGATGAATGGTTCCATTACCTGTCCTGCTGGTGGCTTCTCCATCCGAAAAGTCAGATCTCTTTCAACCAGAAGCAGTACACCATGAATACAATGAGGATCCATGTCCTACAACAGAACAGAGCACAATTCCATTACCTATCTGCCTGGGATGCTAAGGAGAACATACCGTACCAGGTTTGCACAAGAGATTGCAATTTATCCTTCAAAGGCATTTACAAAGCCTGGAAGGCAGTCACCAGGTACAGGGAAGGCCATTCTACAGAGCACCAAGGCTATGTCCTTAAGGTAGTTTGCTTCAGATCAACTAGTCCTGCAGTATTTAAGGAAGCAATGAAAGAGGTCAGGTCTTGGCTGTACTAAAAAAACCTCTGCCTTCTACACAGGGAAACGTGTCAGGCGGAAAAAAGAGAACCATATTCAACGTTCAAGTTTTTTCTTGATAACTTTCCTGGTCACTTCTAACTGAAAGGAAGTTTTTTCTTCCCCCACAGTGTGAAAAACGTCATCTTGTCTTTACTTACTGCCAACTCACAATCAAGTGAGTTGTTGCATCCTGTTGCTACTTTTAAACTGACAGAAATTCCAAATACAAGGGATGTCTGGCAGCTGTAGTTCAAACTCTGTGATCCAGGAGCAGCTCTCCAATTATAGAAGCACTCTACAGGGAAGTGAGAAACAGGGGCACAGAGGACAGCAGGAAGAGGGAAATGTAGTAGAAAAGATCCAGATCATGGAGACAGGGCTCACTAAATACATGATGCCTGGATCTGGATAGCAAGGAGAGCAGCCATTTGAGCTGTCATTCCACATGGTTAAATAAGAGCCATCCCATCTAGATGTCTCCTAGATAGTCTTTGCCTCTGCAGTTATCTTGGAACTGTCAAGCAACAAATCCTTTTGGTATTGCTCGAGCTGCAAGGAACCTGCCATGCAGCAGGCCGTGACAGCAAGGGAACCCAGTTTAAATAAATGGCTCTGGCAGTGTTTAAGGTTAAATATCTGACATGAGCAGCAGAGCCAGAGTAGAGAGGCAAATGCACCAGTAGAGACTGAGTCACCTAACCTGACACTGGGCCCAGTACAGCAGGTTAAGAAACAATGCCAACACAAGGAGACCCAATTCTGCAAGTGAAAGCAGCAGCAGAAATTCCAGAGGAAAAGACCTTTCTCTCATCTAGTCCTAAAACAGGATCCTTTTGAACTGGCAGGAAAAATATCCCAACTGAAACACCTCCCAAAACAGCGAGAGGTTTCTCAGTCTTCTCAAATCCCTTTCTCCAAAGCAAATTATTCACACTTTCACTGTTATTTGAACACTGATCAAAAGGCCAAAAAAGAATTTATTGCATAATTAGGCTGTATTAGGTGAATACTAAAGCTCATCTGAAGAGACGACAGGGAGGTATTACAGCTGTATCAGCAGCTCTGAAGTTGTCTGCCAGAAAGTACTGAAGGATGAAGACTAGCCACAGTTTCAAGACAGTTCATGGCACTAAATAGATTTATTCTTTCACAAGCCCTCTTCTACTCCAACAGTCATGAGACGTGCAATCTGAGTGACGGATAAAGGTAGCGATGGTGTAACACGAGGTTACAACAACAGCCAAAACACTCGCTTGTTTGTTACTGCTGAAAATAGACTGAAAAACCATTCATAAATAAAGCTGTTGGGAGAGAAGTTCAGGGTTTTCCAATCCACGAATCAGTCATATTTCCAAAGAAATCAAGTATTTTTCAACATATTTTTTTCTTTAAACAGCTGAAGATAAGTCAGTCTCATCCAGCACTGATGGAGCAATCCAAATGAACTAAAACAGTTTACAGGAGCACCTCAGGCAGGGCTGGAAGCAGCAGGATGCTACCTGAGGAACCTTTCCTGCCACTTTCCGCACAATCTCTTACCACCTTTGCTAACAAAACCAGCTACCTGGAAGCAAAGAAACAGAGTCCCACACATGTAAGTGAACTCCCTCACCTCCCAAAACAAGCTCAGTGTGGACAGCGTAGAATAGAGGGGCATCAACAGGAGCTCAGAAAGCACCAGGGTAAATACCTATCCCTTTATTATTATTCTTTAAAAAGAGAATTAGGTACTTTCTTCCATCTTTCTCAGACTGAAGTTTCAAACAGTCTTCTGGCTTCCTGACCCAAATGGAAGCCCATAGCCAGACTTAACATCACTGGCACAGTTTGAAGCACAGGCTGCCAGGAATGCCTGTGCAGATGGGACAGTACCCAAATACCACGTTCAATCTCAAAGTGACCACTTCTAATGGAGTAGTAGGAGGTCCCTGGTCTTTAATATCAGACCAAGGTCCTCTGTACTTCTGCAGTAACAGGGCATGTAAATATACCCCTTGAACGGAAAGGTTTGCACAGAAATTTTCTGCTTTGAACTGCTACTGCATCTCTGTCTTCATAAACAGACTCTTCCCTTCGCAATCCAACACACAGATGCACCAGATTACAGGATTAAGCGTTCAAACGGATATGCAAAACTCAAAAGAATCTCACTCTACGAAGACTCAGGCAGAGGGAAATCCCACAGATATCTGTTCACTGAAGGCTAGTACACACATTCCACTGTCCATGCCCTGCCTGCTCACTGACCAAGGGATTGGCCCAGCAGTACTGAGCAGCAAAGATCCTCTGACAGGCCCTCCAGCACAGAGCTTACTGGTGACAACCTGTGACCAAACATCACAGCAGCATTTACCTCTGCAAAAATCCTTGCTCCAAAGCATCATTATGCAGCTTCCCACAGAAACAAGCATGATCTATTCTCGCAGCACGTACACACTGCACATTTCCCTTCACCTCCATACAGAGCTGCCAGTGTTCCTCCTTGCTCCTTCCTGAGTTAGCTCTACTGCAGTGCTTTATTCTGCCCCTGCTCCCAGTGCTGTCTGGGACAGAAGGATTTCCCAGACACCTATATTCTAAAAAGGAAGGGGGACGAAAGTCTTGCAGAACACAACTCCCCCCACCCTGAAGGCAGAGAGGATGAGAAGCTTTCACCAGTTTACTAGGTGACTCTAAACAGAGCAACTGACAGTCTCCCAGTGCTGTAGGGAAAGCTACCTGCAAGCAACAAAAGTTGTCTATTAGCACTTTAAAAGTCCGTTCACACACATTTCTTCTGGAAAGATGGAAGAATGGAGTATTTCCTCAGACTGACAGATCTTGACCCAGAAACCTGTGGGATCAAAGTCTTCCCTCCCCAGGGAGGTTCTCTAGGGTTAACAGATCCAAGCACTGCAGCACAAAGGGACTCTGCGTTAGGTCATCTGATCTTTGCTTACCCACTGTGAAGCAGTCCTTCTCACTGCTCAAGAGGAAAACACCTCTTCTAAATTGAAGAAGCAACACTGGATCTCAACATTTAACAGATTCCACACACACTATCACAGTAGGCTTCACAAAAGCCATGTAAATAAAATCCTGCTRAAGTGGAGAGCAGAACAGCAGAGAAATGAGCCCCAGAGACAGTCTGCCAAAGATAAGAGACACTGGGAGATGCGTCAGGGATTTCAGAAAGGACCCCAAGGAGGTGATCTGTTTTGTGACCTTACAGGCACAACATACAGTCTGTGCTTCTGTATCCACCAGCCAGCAAACCCTGCTGCGCTCTACAAAGCCTAGCTTGCCTCACTGTAGTTAGTCAGTTTTCTGTATTTCTCTATCCTTGTTTCGGAGTGGATGAGAGCACTGCCGTGGGATCACAGAGGTAAACGCTAAGGATCTCCAAAAGGCTCAGAGGAGCCAGGGGATTATTCCTGTGCCATAACCAGATGATGAGCTAGCTGAACAGGTCTTGTTTACAGAGTCTGCAGAAGAGTCAGGGTAAGGACCAAAAAACCACAAGCAGAGTAATCAGCCTCTGTCAGTCACTGTTACCTGGAGCACACACTCAGCTCCAGCAATCTGTCTTGCAGCACATTAATCCCTGTTAACTAACTGTTGCACCACCCTGATAACGAGGTGCTCAGAGCCAAAGAGCCACCACAGCAGGATATTACAGAGGCACCGCAAAAAGCTTTCCCCCTGCTCCTCTTTTCAGAGGGTAGGAAACTTAAGGTTAGAATGGCTTTATTCCTGCCATTCTCGTATGAGACCTGGGACCCAAAAAGCACATTGTGTCTCAACGTGTGGCTGATTTCCAAATCATCCCACTAAGACACAACCATGGGGTTGTGCAACGAAACGCTCAAAAGCTTTAGCAAGCCCACTGTCATGCAGGCATAGCATAAAAGAGAAGTAACTTGCTTGTTACCTCTGCAGAACTGAGCAGGGCACCAGATTACTCCTCCACCACAGAGGATGAGCACACTGATAGAGCTCACAGCTCCACCCAGCCCAGGAAGCAGGAGGACAGACCTCTGACTCAGCCCCAACTCTCAGATGTGGCACTGAAGCACATAACCCACAGAGACACCAGCCTCATTAAAACACTGCCCTGTTCCAGTTTGCAGAGTTTGAGTCCTAAGAGACCTAAGCTCTGATTTAAAAGGAACACCTGCTTAAATAAGATTAGTCATAGCTACAACCCAGCATCAACTTGGCTTTCTAACAGCAGCAGATAGAAGCTATCTGGGAGCGGGGGCAACACAACCCACTTGCTTTCTAAGTGACTGATATGAAAGCCTTTGACCTGAAGCAATATAGAGTTACAGCATGTCTGATTCCAATCATTCACYGACAGCCACATCAACAGCTGCATGTGCTCTTCCACCTGGCATAACAAGCAGTGTCCTTCCTCCCTTCTCCGCGGTGGGCARAAATCCCTGCATATTTCACACAGCCTCTCTGTGCAGGGGACAACATCTCCAAGCATGATAATTCATGACAGCATTTAGACTTAGGTACAGGCTGTTCTCAGCACAGAGACAGAAGCAAATTTGGAGGGGCGGGGAGGGGTGTCCTCCCTTAACTCAGACTTGCTTAGGTTTTTTGCTTTGTCTGCAGTCTGGCAAGTCCAGGTCATCCTCCTAAAACAGGGCTGGGTCTGTAACTCCACCTCCCAAAGCCCAGCTGAAAGCCAGGTGGCAGATGGAGACATAAGCAGCAGATGGAGATGTAACATCCAACCAAGACGGCAAGCCAACTAGTGTTCCTCTGCCCAAGCTTAAGGCTCACCTGCAATATGCTGAATGCCTTGAAGAGAGCAGGAACCGGTGAACAGCGACGAGCATCCACAAGAACAGTTAGACCCAAAGCCTGACATTCTGGTCTGCAAGGACAGAGAAAAAGAGGTCACATTTCTCACCAAGGAAAATCAACAAGACTGTGGAAACAGAACCCATAGTCATGACAGGGTGAAAAAAACCCAGTACATTATGGCTCTGTAAGGACAGGGAACTAACTGGCCACCTTCTCCTAACCAAAATATATACATGGAAATCAACCACCTGGATTGCTCAGTTTTTACCTTTGCTATTTCCACCTGAACTTCCCATTTCTCCAATTCCTAGGATACATCTCACTGATGGCAAAGGTGCTGATACCCGTTCTGGGTAATCCACACAGGAAAACCAGTCCTTCCTAATTGTGTTCAGGGACAAGCTTGGCCCTAGCCACGCTGCTTCAGAAGAACAGCCATTCTGGATCACACCCAACACCTATCTTGCCCAGAATCAGATTTGAAGGGAGAAGCATAAGAAACAAAGCATGAGCAACAGAAGCTTTCTCATGGGTTAAGCCTGCTCCCTTTATCAATGGTTTAAAGGCATCAAAAAAAAAAAAAAAAAAAAAATCATCACTAACAGAGAGTTAGCTTTATCTCTTACTAGTTTAATCATCTAAAAGTGAAACAAAGTCTCAGTAGAGCCTGAGATGAGCTGGGGGAGAGTCTGTCATAGTGAAAGGAAGAGTAGCTGCAGCAAACTCCAGCCTGCAGACTCCAAATACAATTGTCAGCCAGACATCAACGCAGATTTTCCTCAACCCTTGCAGATCCTCCCTCCCTCTCAGCTTGGAGGCCTGGCCCTAAAATATCATGTCACAACACTGTATCACGGAGCCACTGCATGACTGCCCCATCATAGCTCCCAAATCCCATTTTCTGAGCTAATGAAGGATAGCAAGAATGGCTTGGATTCATGGCAATGCATGAAAACATTCAGCACACACCTAATTCTATCACACCATGTGCACAAGGCACATACAAAATAGCCAAAGAGCTTACTGAACACAAGCCAGTTCACCCTAGCAGGAGATCCCCATCTGTACAGTTTCAGAACTGTCTGGACCAGGTTCCTAGGCCAATAAAGTCAACCCGTTCCACTCACTGCCTCAGCTTCCACCCCCCGAAAGGCAAAGCAGACACGGCAGCAGCTGTCCACCCTGTCAGCCCAAGAGCATCACAAACCTTGGGATGCTATGCAAGTACAGAAGAAGGCGTACAAGCTCAGTGGTATTGCAGTGGGGGTTTAACCAGGCTGTGTTCCTTGTTGTTATTATGGCCACTGCACGTCCTGATTTATCTCTGGTACCTGTAAAAAGAGGAGGGGGGGGGGGGCAGCGGGAAGAAGTCACACAAGGAAGTCAGAGCCTGGTTTCAGGTGTGTATGCCTCATATTCCCCTACTATCATCCCGTCACCTTCCTGGAAATGCTCCACAGAACTCGATACAGTGTATGTTGCAGGTTGCAGTAGGCTATAAACACACTTCCAAAGCACCCAAATGCTGCCCCAGAGTGAAGTAGCTGAGCTCTGCTTGTCTTTCTCTCGTGGTAGTGTTAAATTTGGACTGCTCTCTTCTACCCACACATTCTTCATAAAATATGGCTGAAGTTGGCTAATGATAACCCAACCTTGTGAGAAAAGCAAGAATCTCATAAACTCAAGATAAATAATCTTGCCTCCACTTATGTGACAATATTCACGTTGCTGTCAGACAAGACAACGCAGACAAGGTTTGCGGAACAAAATGTGCTACCTAATGAGACTGGGCACGCACGCTGCAGGCTGAGCCTACCACTTAACCAGACATCTCCTCCTGGGAGCAAAGCCCTGGAGCAGGAGCCTGGAGCTCCTCCTCAGAGGCTGCAGAGCGGACAGCCCAGGAGCACACTCTCACCTGCCTGCAGCTCTGACAAGGGCAGAGTCGGTGCCAGGCTTTCATTAATTTCAGGGCTGGCTCAGTGCCTAGGGAATAGATAAGGCACAGTATGGGCAACACAGCTGAGTTGTGATATGTTGAGGAAGGAGAAAACCCCTCTGCTTCAGTTAGCCATGACAACAGTTCTCTGCCCCCTGCTTTTCAAAAGCCCAAAGACACAGCTTATCACAGGAACCGAGCCTGCTCTGTGAGCTCCCAAAACTAAATGATAGTCTGGCTTTGGGCTTTAGCCACAACGTGCACCAAGAACCATGAAGAGAAGGACATAACAGTGCCATTTCTGGAACTATGTCCAGCCTCTTCTCCAGACACAGAGGAGAGCTAAAGAGCAGGCACACACACCACTTCGGAGACCCAGAGCTGCCATTCAAAAGTAGGCAGTGCCTGTGGAGTGAGAGCCTGCTCAAGTGACCAGCRCTCTGCACTTGCGCACGTCACCAGGAAAGTAAGTGATGTGGAAAACAGCAGGGACTACACCTCTATTGTGTGAAAAGTAATTTACAAGAACAGGAGCCATTTCCTGTCATACAAATTGTATGAGAGGGGCAAAACCAGAGGCTTAGAGAAAGCTATGTCTGTCTCTTCTGAACTTTATTGTTACCACAGGAGATACTGTCCTGGCCCACCTCTCTCCCCATCCCAGGGACAAGCATGTGAGTTGACAGGTAAAACAGACAGAGATGGACAGCCCCAAGCCCAGAAAACTGCCCTGGTGTGATCTCAATCTGTCACTAGGACGTGACTTGAGTGAGGGCCACAGACACAGATGGGCATCATTTAGAAGCAGGGCTTTCTCCCTCCCAGGGACCAGAACTGTGACACAGGCTTTCTCCTGCTAACAGCAGGGACAAAATCTTTCATCGTCTGTGTGATTCAGGAGGAGTTTTATTACTCCTGAAATACTGTATTCTGGACACTGTATGATCACAGAGCGGGAGACAAATTAGAAAAAGCTTATTAATATACCTTGTTTCATAAGCTAAGGGGATCATCAGAAAATAAAAAAAAAAAATAGCGAAGCACTCAATTACTGGAAAAATGGCTCGATAACCAGGCTCAGTAAAAACTTTCTTACTCTGAAGCAACATCTTTTGTCCATCAGGGAGGCTGCGTGTCACCAGAACTTGATTAAACCTTGAACTTCCATATAGAAGCCTGGGAATTGCCTGACCAGGTCAAAAAAAAAGCAACCACAGCCACCAGGGCTACCTCTCCAACAGTGGCATAACCAGATGATTCAAGAGCACAATGCAGAATTGAAACTCTCCTGAAAGGAAAATTTGTTCCGAACTCCATCAGCTACTAGTTTATTAATTAGCTCTTATTCACTATTCATTATAAAAGTTATCCTTTCTAATGTAATTATTATATCATTACCAATGTCTAACATAAAGCATTTAACTGAGTGGTGAGTGCATTCCCTCAGGTGTGAGGATTGCCTGCTGAAATCCAAAAGGAGACATGTATGAGAAGAGATGTCAGTCAAATCTGATACTGCTTCTACAGAAAACGTGATTCCTCCCTTAGATGAAAACTCCCTTGGAAGTGGTATCAAACCCAAACCTTGTTTCTTCAATGTATTTCAAGGGCACATCCCTTCATCCCATATTCAAATGCATTTGCCTCGTTTAGCAGTTGTACATTATGATAGGAATCTGTGACAAAGGAAACAACTGGAGCATTAGATCACATAGTCAGGCTTCTACAATAGCATAGACTATGAGTTTCTCTTAAAGACCCCTCTCTCGAACCCTGTAATTTTTTGGCTGTTGTACACACCCTAAAACGTACAACCTGATCAGCAGATCAGAACATTAGAAACCCTCCTTTGGAATTTGTTCTTAACAGTTTACCTACCAATGCAAAGTTACATGTTTGAATGTACCATAACTCTGCCCTGCACTTGGTTTCTCATTTCACCTTTTTCCAGAAGACTATAAAAGTCTTATTTCCCTTTCCTCCTTCCCTGCACAAAGGTGTTTTCACCTCATTCTCAATCATCTTATGAGATAAACAACCTTCCAGTCTCTTGCCATAAGACATCCAATTCAGTTACAAGAAAGGGCTGTCACCCTCTTCTGCACCACCTCCGATATTCACCATTTCCTTTTAGAACAAAGGCATCAGAACAGCCCAAACTATTTGAATGGCATCACCAACAAGTACACAGAGGTAAAAAAAATCACTTTCTTAATCTGGCTAGTCTTCCCCTCTCCTTTACACATCTGAGGTCAAAATTGGTCTTGCAGCCCCAGCACTGAGTGGGAAATCACTGTGCTGCCTTTCTGCTCTCCTTCCCAATTTCTCCACACTGCACCGAATCGCCTGACCCCTTCTCTGCTCTCTGGCCAATTTTCAACTCATACGTGGCTCCTGAGCTGATTGAACGTAGCTATCTTCCTGGCCCGCACTGGACAACCCTCTCACTGACTGTAGAAGGAAGCAAAGCCCACAGGGGCTGCTTATGCATACGCTGCCAAATGGCTGTTTCACACTGGAGAGGTAGATCTCACTTCTGCTTTACTTCATATTTGGTTAAACACAAAGACCTCTTGTGTGGGCCCTGCACACCAAGCAACCCTGGCTGCTCTGTCCAACAGCCTCAGCTTTGTTTTCCACTCTGCCAGTATTTGCCCCATGCAGAAGTTTTATCTACAGCAATTTGATACTTGCTGCCGTATCAGATGCAAACACTGAATAACGTTTGACCTACAACTGATCACGGCAGAACAATTCTGGGAAGTCCTCCCTTGATAGCTAGTTTTGTCATCTGCTATTTAGCTACGCTATTGTTCATCCCACACGTTGCTCATCCACACTTCTTTGGGACATTCCTTTCAACACTATGTGTCATGAAATCAAATGTTTTTTAAAAATTTATTATATCTAGGCAGCTACGCTTAATCAACCAAACTTCTAATTACCAAGAATAAAACTGGTTTTACAAGAGCACTGCCAAATAGCATCTTCTACACTCCTATCCTTTAATTATCTACCAAGTGAATCAAGTTCCTATTGTTTTGACCAGGTCTGATGTCAAGCCCACCAGCCCATCATTAGCTGCACCCTCACTCTTCTCTTTTTGAACTACTAGTATGAGCCCACAGATTTGGCATTTCTGACTCACACACACTTGGTTAACATTTTGAGACTCCTGGGAGCAAGTTAACATTACTTTCATGACAGGGAAGTTCTATTTCCTGTCCTTCCCATCCAGAAACTTTGGAGGATTCAAGAAGTGTTGCTTCTGGAGAGGTTTGGGGTGAAAGAAATGGAATTGGCACCAGTCTGCAGTGCTGCAAACAGAGGCTCATCTCCCTTGCCCTCCTACAAGCCATGCTTCCCAGACACATTCTGGCTCAGCTACTCACCAGGCAGGCAGGCAACTCCGCTCCTGAGCACTTCTGGGTTCACATCCTTGACTATGGTAGGTGCAGACCGACCACCCCAGGCAGTCCCAGAAGCTGGGGATGTCGGGGGAGTAATAGCTGTTGAGGTTTCCTCCAGGGCACTGACTTTACTCACTGGTTTCAACACATCTGTGCCAGTTGCTGCTTTTCTCGTCTCTGCCCCTTCTGACACCATCCCTGTAAGACAAGCAGCAGTCAGAAGCTAGAGCAAAGCTCCACCCAAAAGGTTGCAGGAAAGTCCTAGACTGGGGAGGGATATGCCCCCAGCCCCAACACTCTGCAGCTCCTCCGGTCCTCATGCCAGTAGCATGCATGTTCCAAAACTGGTTATAACATTAATACTACGGTAATTCTAAAAAAAAACAAAACCAAACAAAAAAAMCCAAAAMCAAACAAAAAACCACACACCAATTTATTGTGAAGTTTGCAAGTCACAAAAAACTCAATTCAGATCAGGATTACTGTAGTCAAAGTAATTTTTAAAGGTAACATATCAAGCAGTACATGTCTGCTCACAGCCTGAAAGTCTGGCACGGTGCAAGTCCCTGGCTAAGCTCCAGCAGCTTGAGCATGCTGAAGTGATAAACCAGCTCCTGACAGGGAGAGCTGCTCCATCAGAGCAGAATTACTCCCCCAACACCACTTTCAGATTAGTTCCTGAAAATATGAAGTCAACTCGAGGCTGACAAATCAGCTGGAAATTAGCCAAAGAGACCTTGTCCTGCTCGTCCAGACTTTTTTAATTAACAGTTAATGTGAAAGTCAGAAACCTATTTTAAAACCCTGAAGAACAGGATGATTACACCAATCAGCTCTGTTTGAGAACTGGAGAAAATGCTTCCTTTGCCTGACACCTCAGCTCTAAAGTACAAGTTATCAGAATCAGTTAATTCTAAAATTAAATTTCTTAGCTACTACATGGAAACTAATGCTAGTTTTATCAAGTTTCAATTTTCATGTAAAAGTAGCTGGAGAGAAGAAAAAAAAATATACCTACTGTGTAAGAAGTATTATTCCCCATTTCCCAACATTATAAGAATTAGAAGCCAACAATACGTCTTCAACAATACATCTTTAGCATCCTAAGTACACAGCTAGGCTATCCCACTGTGTGGCAGAAAGGTATACTAAAGAAAAGGCTATACTTCACTGCAAATCCCGATACTTCAATATCTACCAACAAAAAATCAACCTCTCTTTAGGAAAATAAGAGAGTGGAGTATTTATTTGCTTGCTATGAAGTCAGACGTTTTAATTGCTATTTAAAATTGACTTCAACCATCCTACCTTCCTGCTGCATCAACAATGCTGACACTTGACTCAGTTTATTTACTAACAGATTCCAATACTTCATTAAAGAGCAGGACCAGGAACAAAGCAGTCCTTGAAGTGGCTTTCAATACAAGTTTTAGCAGTGAAGGAGACTTACAGGTTGAGGCTCAGCCCAAACTGCTTTCAAAATTGCTAAAGTGGGCGAGAGAAGTGCCCTGAGCAGCATGGCTCACTGTGCAAAATTATCCGACAGCGGGGGGAAACTAGGAGGGGCTCCAGAGCTCCGCACCATCGAGGCCATGACGGAGTAGCTGCTCGTTACTCTTTGGTAACACCCCTCTTGAGGGAGCATCCCTGGGACCCAGCTTGGCATCTGCTGCATTTGACCACATAAGCTGCTGCGATGACTTCAGGGCTCTGCACAGTTCTGGGACGCATCAGAGCTCAGTTCTGTTCCTAGTACTACCTCAGCTGCCACTTTCCAGCGATGCAAGAGGTCATTCACTTTGGACAATGCTGCTACATCTTCCTGAATCAGCATTTTAGAGGGACACTGATCTCCTGTAGATGGGGTATCTTGAAGATCACAGAGTCATGTAAGTCATGCCCCAAAGGTTTCACATTAAGGGCTGATAGACTTTCTAGGAGAACATAGAATCATAGAATCATCTTCTCAAGGAGCTGTAAGGCCTGGCAATAAGCAGAACCACACAGTTTGTAGTAAAGGAATCTGCATTAAATGAAGAAAGCCTGCAAAGAGGACCAAAAGGTGGCATTTAAAGAAGACAAGAAAGGGAACATAGCTATATTGAAGGTACCATACCAGGGCAAGAGAAAGACATAAATGTACATAGCAGCCCTGCCGTGGATATCTCTTAGGAATGAGGTAGCAGCTCCCGAAGGCTATAAGAGAGAAGCATTTTGCTGAGCCCACCAGACATGGTCCTGCTACTGGGGCTTTTCAGCCCCAGGGAAACCTCACTGGAGTTGTGCAGCCTCCAGACTAYGTACATCTTGCCCAAACAAACCTCTTTCCTAAGCTTCTGGGGCTCAGTTCAGATGTGCAGACCCCACCTCCCTCCAAACAGGCCCAAGCACACTGTTTGTTATTTGCAATCTGGGGTGGAGGCACTTACTAAAGCGGAAATTGTAGAATGCGGAGGATTACATCAAAAAGCAAATTGAGAACTGGGACATCTGAATTTGCCATGTTTGCAGGTTCCACCTTTCCCCGAGGTTAAGGAAGTGGTAGAGGAGGATTTGCTTGCATGCATTTCAAAGAGACATTAGCATTTTTCCTGCAAACTGCCCCAGCACCAGTATCATCTATGCTAACATCACGCAGTAACAGGGAGCAGGAACGGAACGCCCTAACAGGTGCTGCTGAATATGCCCCAGTGTGGCTTTTCAGCCAATTTCTTGAGTATCAAGATATTTTCCACCCCCAATATATAGGAATTCTTCCCAGAGCTGCAAAGTTTCAAAATTCACTTTCACTTAAAGTTAGTCATTAGCGAAAAAACAGCAGTCAGATTTTCTGTGAATGGAACCAGTGTAAATTTTAAGCCACCAACCCAGAACAGCTCACATTTGACTCAAAATCTTTCTAAGTTAGATCATATTTGTGCAGAAAATAAGCTCAGTTTGTGACTGGGAGTGTAAGGATGGGGAGAGAGTTAAGGGACAAGGAAAAATCTGCAGACACAGCAAACTCAGATGCCACAGTTCTGAATGTGTATTTTGATATAATCTACAATGACTGCCGTAACAAGAAAGCTCCTCCACCTCACACAGAGCAAATTGTGTGTCTGCCCACTACTATCGTGAACTGTAGATATGAATTGGCCCAGTAAAGCTTAAGCTTTGTTGTTATTTATAGTTTAGGCAAGATACCCACAGTTTCYAATCATAGTAGCAAAATGACCCCAACAAGAGACAGTTACAGAGAATTTAACTTTGCTACGGACTGACTGGCTGGAAGAGAAAAGTCCATTTGTAGGGCAGAGTAGGACATTTGCTTCACTTTGTAATTTTATCTCTGAATTATCTTATTATTATATCTCTGAGGGTTTAATGGGGCTAGATAAGGGGATGGCTTGTTTGGATCTCAAAGCAATCAAATGTAATTGAATGGATTAAGCATATTACAGTTCCAGCTATAGTGTTCAAGAAATACTCCCTGCATTAACAGATATTTGAGATGTCTTATGCCTTAAAGAGTTTAGTTCATTGGTTTGGGGGGGTTTCTGGTGATTTAGGTTGTTTCTTTTCCTTTACAAACTCTGAGATAACAGGTTTGGTTTTTTTAACTGCAATGCCAAAGTTTAACATCATCGGAGTTGGGCCGTGAATATGTCACTTATTTCAGCCAAATCCCCAGAAACATTTAAATTGTCTTTCATTAAAACAAAACTCTACACATACCCCAGAGGGGTCTGTTATTGCTGAAATCCGCAGCAGTGGCCAAGACTCGTCCTGTGGAGCAGCGAGAACATCACACTTATCTCATACACGAGCTGGACCTGGCTAATTTTAGACAGAAGAGATGGGAACACTGAACAAGCAGCCACTAGAGTCATGAGAAAAGTATACACCCAGCACTCAACGCAGCCTAGATTTTCCAAGGTCTGGTCCTGTGCAAACATGAAGTCAAGCCAGGTCCAGCTTGGTCAGGGGAATGGATACCCACCACATGGTTATTTACTGGCATACATCCCYCAAGAGCCACAGATAGGCAGAAGGTGACCTCTTTTCTTCCAGCTCACAGTGGTAGATGCTCTGAGACACGCACACTTCAGAAATAGAAACTTTTGAGCTGACCCCTCCATTTCACAGAAGAGAAATGCTTGTCACTCCAAAAGTATCAGAAATGCCTGGCAACCGTGGACTTGCCTAATTATGGAATTAAAATATTTTGGTGCAGGTGTTAATGCAATTTCATTGTAATGCATGGACACTTCAGCTCCATTAGGAGGTCACACTAAGGCATCAGGTAAAATGTGACTTTCGGACACTTGAGAAAGTAGCTGTGTTTGCAGCCAAATGGAGTAGTGCTGCAGYGGTGATGTAGGCTCTTATCCACGCAATTTAGGAGCAGTGCAAGCATTACACTGACAGCCCATCCCAAGACGACCAGCTCTCAGGCTGTTCCTCCACAGGGTCAGACATGCTCTAGCAGTGTGGGTCTGTACCTCCGACCCTTTCAAGAGTCCTCACTCTAATATTTCAAGCTGGGTAATTTTCCTAGCCAGGGGTCTCAGGGAATGAGAGCTGTTGAACTGGAATGGCATGTTTCACCCGCCCCCGCCACACACACGCTTCTCRATGTGATCTGCATATCTAGCTACAGCTTTCCAGACTCAGCAGAGCTAGGCAAAGCCAACGTTGTGTCCATGTGGTTACACACTGCCTGCCTACAGTCTGGTGCAAAAGGCAGAGGGACCTGGATTGCCTGTTCAATTCCTTCTGAAAGAGCACAGCTCCAGCGCAGGAACCCAGGCATCAAGAAGTCTGGGCAATACCTGCTTGAACATACAGTTTGAGTTGAAGTTAGACACTTAATTTCTCTGTGCTCTCTCACTCAAGTTAAACAGCTCGCACCTGAAACATAACAAAGCCGAAGAAAGCACGCCGGAGGGGAAGGGAGGGAAGAGGGGGAGGAATCCCTCAACTCTGCAGTTTGCTGCTTAAATCAGTTACCAGCACACACATTTGTTGATCTTCAGGTCATGTTACAGAGCTAGTATTTTACTGTGGCATCCACTGCTGCTTCCTCTTGCCACAACTATCTTCCTAAAGCCCATTTTCAACTATGGAAGACCTGTACAGTTAGACGTTCTCTTCTCACGCATTCCTATTGCATACGTCCATAATGCGCACATGATGAATGTAACGGGTGGAGGTCACTAGCAATCAGATTAACTGAAATTAGAAGTCTCTTATACTGGAACTTTGTTCTGTACTGCTCCAAATTTGCAAAGAACTATTAAACAAAATACCTACAATAAACCCACCTGTGAAAAGAAAGCTAATTTCAAGCCACAGAAATGACAACTTAACCACTTTCCTGTAGTTTGTGCTATTACTCCAAAGCCTCCCAGCAGACATATTTGTCAGCGGTACCTCCTGAGGACTTTGCTTTCAATCCACATTATCAAACAGATAAACACACAAACATCCAATTGCTGTACCTTTAGGAGATGATGCCCCAGAAGCTGCCTCTTGGTGGGAGTGCAGAGTGGTGGGCTCTGTATGCCCCTCAGCGGGTCCTGAGGACAGTGGTCCAACCTCCAGTTCCTCTTCAATGGATTCCAGTGTTTTTAAGGCTATAGTCTTTGACTTTTCGCCGTAAGAAAAACTTCCCTGGTTCTCCTCCCCTCCCTGCAAGTCCTGTACTGCAACATGCTCTAGGTTCAGCACAGAGTTCTCGTCACTTTTACGGCCCTGGTTTTCTGCCCATCTTTGTGGTTCCTCACACCTCTCTCCAGATCTCTGGGTTCTGAATTGACTTGAGCCTTCTGCTTGTGCATCAGGGCCCATCAAAGAGTCACTGTTATTTAATTGTTCTGCCGTCTGATCACCCTCTGCTGACAGAGCAGTTTGGAGTAGTATGGCTTCTTCGGCTTTCTTATGCTGACATGCAGACACCTCTTGCTCTTCACCATCTGACAAGAGTCCATCTGTAGGAGCTTTGACAGAGCAGAGACTATGACTAGTCTTATTCTCAGTTACCGTCGATATTTGTTCGATCTCTTTGACTTCCTCAGGGCTGTCCCTTCTTCCCAGCTTGAATTCATCTACTTCTCCTTGGTTCTGTTCTGGAGGATTTAATGGAGAACTAAGATTTGCCTCCTGATCACTGCAGCAAGCACTGACTGCTCCTACATCTGCCATGTTCCCTGAAGAAGGAGAGCCTCTCTCCACACCTACATCTGAACTCTCAGATGTGATAAGCAACGTAGTGGCCTGGACTGGTGCAACACTTTCACTGACGCTCTGGCAAGAAACATCAGAACCTTCCTTCAGTGTGCAGTGTGGTCCTGAAGGTCCTAGGACAGACACAGGAGAGGGATTCATCTGTGTCACCTCATTTTGACCCTCGGTCAGTGGTTCTCCATGTCCTCTCAGTATCACCTCCTCTTTAGYAGGAGCAGCAGCAGCATCTAGAATTGTTTCTGGGCTCTGCTCTGATGTTTCAGCACCAGGATTTCCACTAGGACCATTGCTTTCTCCTTCCACATTTCCAGGAGCACCAGGCATTTGTGCTTTACAGTTGACACCATCACCAGCACACACGTCRCTGTAGCTGCACAGTGCATATCGCCAATCAATTGAGTGTTTGCTGTGGGTCTCCTGCTCTGCAGATGAATCTTCTGCACTGCAGGCAGGAGACTCGGCCACAGGAAAGCTATTCCCCATGTTTCCAGGACCACCTGATATCAGCTGACCTTCTGGAGACAGTGTTCCATGTGTCATCATTTTGTTGCTTTCCAACGGAATTGCATTTTTGAGAACTTCTGTAGAAGAAGTCCTCAGAGTGTCCATTTGACAGTGCTCCTTCTGCATAAGTGCTGACTGAATTAAGTTCTTGGAGTAGGTACTGTCTTGAATGACAATAAACCTGTGCTTGCCTTTAGATGCATTCACTCGTGTTCTGGGCTGAGTTAGATAACTTAAAGCTAACGATTGGGTTAAAGAGCCTGTTTGTGGCCCAAACCTGGGCAGTGAAACTTCCGTCAGCTCAACGTACTCCCCTTCAAGGTCACTTTTCAAGTTCTCTTGAAGCACAGGACTTGTACACACACCATTGACAAGAGCTTCACTCAACTGCAGAGCTGTGCTGCTAACGACCAGGTTGTCTCGATTTGGACTTTGTTCCTGTTGATACTGAGATCCTAGGTCTGGTGAACTGCACTCAGCATGGTCCATGGGGAGGCACAAAATTGAAGGTTCCTCTGTTATTTCTGGGGAGATGATACTGTTTTCAATTATTTTTGGTTTATTTATAAATTCAGGATTAACCACTTTATCCCAGGGGACACGAAATATTTTATCATCAGTGGTTAGTAAACAATTTTCCAGTGCTATACCCATCCGCTCTCCATTGATAGTACTCAACCATTCCAGAGTAAAAATAGAGGTATAGGAAACTTCTGGAATCACGACTTCCTCTACATTATGCTTGTCTTTTGCCAAACATTTCAGTACAATTCGTGGAGACTTCTTGAGATAGGGGACCACCTGCAGGTAGAAGTCACCAGGCTTCAAGATTCGCCAGTCAATGGAAGCCAGCTGGACTACAATCTTCTCGTGAATGCACAGGGGCCAGCCCTCATGGCGAAATAGCAAGCCACAGTACTGAACCTACAGAGAAAAGAGAAAGTGTTTTCAGCATCAGGAACAGATCTTAGCTCAAGCTTTTGGACAGGAGAGATCAATGCTTCTCTTTCACAGCTGTAGCAACAGAACAGTTGAATTTAGGGTCTTTGGTTATTAGTGTAGGGAAGTTTTCCATACTGAGGTCTCCTCTTTAAAAAGCAGAAACAAGAAAAGCTACCAACACAAGTCACCAGCATCTCAGGGTCTGAATATGAACCAACCAGCTGCCAGAAGTGTCAGCCCTGTTTTAAAGCTGGGTCAGCACAGACAGGCAGAGGTCTAAGCCCCAGAACCCCAGGGTAGAGAAATCAGGAGTTCTCACCTCGCAGTGCTCAAGCCGGGAGACCCTGTCTCTACCTCATTTCTGACTCATTAGGACCAACTGGACTGACAAAGAAAGTGAAAATTCAGACCATACAGCATCCCCAACCAAGCGCCATTAGAAAAATGCAGGCAGACAGCAGCCTGCTTACAACGCACGGGCAAAACCCACCGTCCTCAACTAAAGACCATCCACAGCCTTAACAGAGGAGGTGGCCAAATACTGCGCATCATTTCCAGAGCATCCACAATGTGCTCTAGGTTGTAGCAGGTACACTTGATACCAACCTGCCAGAAGGAGGCTGTAAATGCAGAAACCTCATTGCACAGGATGCCGCTAGTCAGCCTGGCACGGCAAAATGTCTTTTGTCTCATGAAGCAGTGTTGGGTCTTTAGACTGAGGTCTGCTGGAAGGGAGGTAATGAAGAGCTTTACTGATGAGGGAAGGCAGAATAAAATACCAAGGTCTGTCTGAGACTTGTTTTTATTCCCTAATGGGCTCTGCTGGAGTATGCAGCATGTCCCATCTAATTTTGGCTAAGCCAAATTGAAAAGCATGGAGCCAGGTAAAAAGCATCACTCATCTGGTGCTATTAAGAGCCTATACAAGACAGGTGGAGACATGTTACATGGGATGCAGCAGCAAGGGATGGCTGCAACCTACCAGCGAACAGAAGGAGATACTGCTAAGACAAAGCAGGAGAAAGGAGGCAGCAAATGAGGAAAGCATAGCAGGACCACAGAGAAAGAAGGCAGCAAGTCCCATCAGCAAGCTGCAAGGAACTACATTTAGCATAACAGGGACCTCCTCGTTCCCAAAATGTAGCAGCACTCAAGACAAGTCTCAGACAAATCCCAATCAAGTAAAAGAACTGAAGTTTCATGGCTGAATTGACTTGACTCAATTATTTACAGCTTTATCACATCTTCAAAAAATAAAACCACCACTTTGAACTTGATTCTGTTTGGGTAAAGTAAGATTTAAATTGAGCCATGACACAAGCCATCAGTTTCATGATTAATTCCATCTTTCTCTGTCATGACAAGGGTTTAGATAGGATTCACCTGTATCAGATGCAACACTTAAATTAGAAAGCTGTCATCTGGAAGCCTAAAGACTTTAGCATTGGCAGCATTAGACTTCAGACATTTTATCTTGTTTCTCTTACATGGTCACATGGAAGTCTTGACAGAGAAAGCAATTTATAAAAATGCTGTATTCTTCAGTCCAGACAGATGAAAGAAAAAAATACTTTAATTCAAATATTTTGCTATATAGCAGAGAAACCACAGAACTGGAAGGAACCTCCTGGATCCTCAAACACCTTGAAACAACAGGTAATGGCATTAAGTAACTTCTTTCCTATGTTCATCAAGCTTTACCTTCAGCCCAGTCAGGTTTCTTATCCTCACTGCACCTGATGCAAAAGTTGCTCAGAGGCTTGAAAGCCCAAATCATCCTTCAGATTCAATAATTCCTCCTCCTCAGCCCTGGAGCTTATTCTCTGGATGTGTTCCCATTGCTTAAAATTATTAAGSCATGTCACATCACCTTAACACGTCTCCCTTGATCATCTCTTAGGCCTGCCTGACAAGCCTCCTTGGTGATGCTTCTTTTTTTTTCTTCCTTTGTTCCACTTTTTCATTGTGCAAAGCATTGCAAAACACTGCGTATAAGGGCACTGACACTTCCCAACTGTGCTAGAAGCATCTCTTAAAGCTAAGATCACACTTGTCTTCCAGTCATGCCCCTAAGGTAACCCAGTCACCTGCTAGTTTTTCTTTCCAAACTGATGAACCCCTGTTCACAACAGAAATTCTGCCTATTACTTTGTCGAGGCACATGCTTGCCGTTATAAAAACTTAAGTACAAAGTTTTAGAGCTCATCTTGTGTAATACACTTATCACCCTCCTCCTCCATTATTGCTCGTCTCCCAGACTGGTTTCATCACAAATATCTGTCATATGCATACTCTTACTTCTCATCCATGACCTTGGCATAAAAAGTAAGTCTCATGACTCCTGTCTCCAACTCAGTTTTCACTGCAGTACAAACACCCTCCCTTTCACCAGTTTGTTACCCATCTTGCAATACTTGCATAAACCTCCATCCCTTTGACACCATAATTAATTTTCCATATGACTCCATAATAAATCCTTTATGGAAGAGATTAGACAAAAAAAAAACTTTTCTCTCTAGAGAGAGCTGGTTTATGAAAAAGGCTAGTTTTACACCACCTGCTAGGAGCAAGCCACATGAAAAAACATTATCCAGTTTTTAATGGGTCAGTTAATTCAGTCCTTGCTCAGTGCATGTTGTGGTACACTCAGCTTGTTCTCTCTATTTTGTTACTAGCCCTGACTTAACAGATTCAATAAAAATCCCTGTTATCAGACATTAAGCATTACATGGTAACTTCTTCCATATTCCAGGATGGAGACCAGCCAGTCCCTTTCCTTCGACATAGTCAATTCCGTATCTATTTCAGTCACAGCAGTTTTATTTCTGTTCACTCAGTGCAACTACCTTACTGTTGAATCTACATGCTTTATCACTACTAAACCAAATCTTACTTTAGTTGTCATTTGTTTGAAGGATCATATTAATATTACCTTTATATTCTAACCTTGAACGCAGAGCAACTGCCCCCTCCCTTTCTTTAATAATTTGGAATTAAAAACACACAGTTGCCTGTACTTCCCTCAAAGGCACAGGGAGCTAAGCTTTGCAGTCTTATGTTCTCATGCTTTCTGATCTCTAAGACACAGATGCCTCTACACCAACTACTCCCTTTCTTGCACAGCATGGCTGAATTCAGCAAACCAAGACCTCCTCTTACAGCACACAGTTTGCAGAAGTTGCTACTGGCTTCAGCAAGTCTCAGGCCATACGTACTTCACTGACTTCTCCATCAAGCTCCAGACCCACACAGCACCTCAGTCAGTACAGCTTATATCTCTTACAGTAAGTGCCCAAATGAAATATTTTGTACACGAGGTTCTAAACAAAAACCATGTTCTATTTTCCAGAAGAGACTATACAAATGCACCCTACAGCAGACCACATGAACCCTTCTTCTGCCATTACAACATTTCCTAGTAGGTATGTTAAGGCCATCTGTACCAAGGGCCTTTGGGGGGGAAGAAGAGGCAGACAAAAAAAAAAAAAAAAAGGATCAGTTCCCAAAGTACTACAAATAGTTTATATGACTGTAAAGTGAGAAACACCATCAGCAGTAGCATAAACATAAAGCTGAATTCCATCTGCCCCTACCTGACACTGAGTTTCTGTTAAAACCTGGATGCAGAGTAATCTATTTGGGGGCCATTAATACATTAAGAAATCCAAAACCCAACCTCACCACTTAGATGACCCATCTGCCTACTGACTGACAAGTGGAAGAAAACTCAGCAATAAAATCACCAAAACCAAAATGCAGAATGCATTGAAGTTCCTGAAAAACCCTACAAATCCACAGTCTAAACTGCAGCAAGAGCTAGAGTAACGTCCAAGCAGGAATGTAAGTCCTTCAATAGCCTAAACATTTCAGAGTCTTGGAACATTAGAAGTGGAGCATCCTCATGCTACTCCTGCTCCAAAAAGCACCTTCAAAGGGAAGATTACGTGAAGAGGCTTATTTCAGTTGTTTTAACATTTCACTTTGAGGCTCAAGTATTTGTTCTTCTCATGTCCAATCACTAACGAGCCAAACCAGGCTTGTCAGAGGAGTGCCAGGAACAGACTCTACGCCCAGTGGTTGCAGCCAGGAATAAAGCTGCCTCTGAGGAAAGAGCTGGGCACCAACGACAAAGATGGCACAAAGGTGGTAGCTCCTAGAGCTACGGGGATGGCTGGGCTGGAACAGACCAACAGTCCATTTAGCTCAGGATGTCATCTGAAGGCCAAGGGCAAAATCTGGTTTCTTACTCTGTGCTGAGCAGAGACAGACCCCTTGGCACACCCCTCCACATACCCCTCTCCAGCCCCTGGGGATCGCATACAGGCTATTGATTTTAATACGCCAAGCTGAAGCCTATGACCTTGTCTAATACTTCATGAAGCCACGTACACTTTTGTCACTGCAGAGGCTGAAAAAAAAGATATAGCTCTCTCAAGACTTCCTACAGTAGTCATTCAGACAGGAGCTACTTCTTTTCCCTTTAGTGTGTTTAGGAAATGCTCACATGGACCAGCTGAACTACAAACTAGGGAGGAAACATTGCTTTTGTTTAGGCTCTCTAAAAAAGCAGACAAAACTTTTAAAGAACAAGTAACAAGAAATAGTCCTGTGATTTCAGACAGGGCCAGACAGAAGACAAAAGAAGGGGCACACAGCAGAGGTTTGGGGAAGAGGAGTAGTCCACAACAAATGAAAGAAAGAACTTTCAGCAATAAAAGTTCAAACAAGCAGACTTCTAAATGAAATATGGAACAACCTGGGCCCACCACTAAAGGTAGTACAAGGTACCTAGAGCTTCCCTTGATCTCCCTGTATTGCCACTCTGAAAGCACAAAATCACAAGTCAAGGCCACAAAGGGTCACAAGCAAGGAGGAAAGGCTCGAGGCATCCAGCTGTGCTCTTTGAGAGGCCCGTGCCTGCACTCTGCCTCTTGCTGCCCACTCTCCCAGACATTTCACACCTCAGCAAAAGCCCCCGATACCTAATGCTGAGCCCTGGGCAGCCCCTCACTGGAGGTGGCTGCCCCACCACCCCTGCACCTTGTGGCTTCTGGGCAGGCCAGGGAGTGCCAGGCAGGCCCCCAGCCCTCCCCTATTTCTGGGCCTGTGACAGGAGGGTGGCTCCAAGCACAGCTCCTTCCCCTGCACCACCTCCCCAAACAGTGCTGCATGTGTAGGGCAGCCCCACCATACTGGTTTCCCCCTCCAACAGGACACCTCAGCCACCACCAGTCCCCTGGCCCCATGGCCCAGGCCAGCCTGGGGGGCTGCCAGCACCCTGAGCCCCTCCAGAGCCCCCCGCCTTCACCTCTCCCGCCTCAGGGCCCCCCACCCTCCCCTCTCCCACCTCAGGGCCCCCCGGGGCCCACCGCCCTCACCTCAGGGCCCACCACCTCAGCTCCTACTGCTCCAACAGCCCCTGGCTCAGCCAAGACCACCATGCCCATCAAGGCAGCCCCATGCTCCTATTGGCTGCTGCAGCCGCAGCTGTCCTCCCACTGGCTGCCAGGCAGCACAAGGCCCTCCCTGCCACCACACCCCTGTCCCACCGGGGCCTCGGCCTGAGGTGGGCGCATGGCCTCACCAGCCCCTGCCCGGCCACCCAGGGAGGAACAGCCCCCCGCACTGCCCAGCAGACCCCCTTGCTGGCACCCTTCCTGCAGGTCACCCCATCGCTGCCCCAAACACCTCCCCTTCGGGAGAGCAGCACTGTGAGCCCAGCTCGCCACGGGGGCAGAGGGCCATGCCGAGCAGCAGGCTCCGCTCGCAAGCCAGGCTGCTTTCCTTCCCTCCCCTCCACCACCTCACCTGCCCAGGGCACCGCCGGGTGCTCGGAAGCTGCCGAGATCTCAGGGAGTGGGGAAATTGCTACCTTGCCTCCTTCAGTGAGGGAGGCGGTTTGGGGAAAGCCGTGAAACGTCTTGCAATAATTACCAGTTCGTACAAACTAAAAGCCTTTTGTTTCTTTAAAGGGGAAAACCACGCTACACACCATTGCATTAGAAACTGCAGCTAGAGAAACCAATGGAATAATTCCTATTAGGGTGTTCAGGGTGAGAGAGCGCAGCTCCCCAAAAATCTTTATGCACAACCTTGGATCTTCCTGTACAGGCTCACAAAGACATGGCCGGCACCAAGCTGGAGGATGGTGACAACGCAGTGGGACAAACACTGCACCAAAACACTTTCAAGGTCACCAGCTCCCAGGGGTTGTTACGTGGATCCATCGTATGTGACGGGTGTTTCCCCTCAGCATTTCACCTCCTTGAGACAAACGAGTAACTGACTATTTCAGCTTCTATTTAATATTTTTTCCTCCTCCCAGAAGTCCCTTGCCCTCCACCATGAGGAATTCTATCAAAAGCCTGGCCGCACACACCCTCTAGGTTTAGAAACAAAAAGGCTAGAACCAACCCTGGATTTAGGTTGTTGGGGTTGGTTGGTTTTTTTTTTTTTTTTCCCATCTTGCAAACTTTGAGCCAAGTTTGCAATGGAGGCATTTGACTCATCGTTTCTAACATTTTAGACTCCCAACAGTAAAACACGTTAATCTTGGACTCATTCTGGCAGTAAATGTAACGTAACTCCTTGGGGCTACTGAGCCTTGCGACCGTTCCAGCAACCATCAAAGGGGAGCCGGAGTTCTGGGAAAAACACTGACTGGCAGCATTTCGCCTTGCACGTCCTCCTGCCAGCGGCAGGAGCCCGACAGCTTCATCCACAGGGCCAGGGAACGGCTGGGGTTAGAAGCCACCCAAATCAGCCATATCCAGCAAACGCTTTACTAAGCCTCTTCCTCTGAATCCCTTAAGCCTTCAGTGTTACTGGTTATGGAAGGCAAGGGCACCTCTTCACATCTGATCTCTGCACRGTTGAGCTTCAATAACAATTTCTCAACTATTTCCTAATTGTCTGCCTGCCCTCCCACCTAGGCTACCGTACACACGGCACTTTTTGCCAGCCGTTTTACATACGAGAGTAGAAAGAAAGCTCTCCAAGAAAGCCTTCGCAGGCCTTAGAGAGCATGATGTACTCACACAGGCATCCTGCTGAATGCACTGCAGGATGTGCTTGGCTGGAATCAGGAAGTCTATGAGGTAGCGCAGTCCATCCCCACGGTACGTCTTCTCCACCACATCAAAAACTTGGCACAGAACAGTGGCTGCGGTAGCCTCAAACGGAGGGTAGAGTGCTGATAACGTACTCTGAATGCAACCGTCCAGCGACTCCGAGTCCTGCCAAGAGAGAAAGCGTTAGCGGTACCATGGCACAATACGCCCCGGTGCCCTGACGAGCCCTACACCCAGGAGCGCAGCCATCTCCGAATGCAGGAGGAGAGAAGATCAAAGGAGCAAACTGCTGTCCTTTCTAGTTTCTTTTGGCACCGGTGATTCCAGGTAAACAAAAAAAAGCTCTCCCAAAACGCAAGTGGAGTGCTCGCAAAGCGCTGTGCACAGCGGCGAGATTTCCCAGCTTTTGCTTACACAGCAAGTCCTTCTCCTGACTGCGCTGGGTGGGGCTGCTATTAAGCCATTACCGCAGCACGTGAGTGCGTGCGCGCGAGCGAGAGTATCATGGGCTGGACGGATCAGCAGGCCCCGTGTTTCGGATACCCGGGGCCGGAGATGCCAGCCAGCACTCAGGTACATTAAAGCCCAGCGTTATGCTCTTCAGTGGGCTAAGGGAAGTTGCAGGGGCAACAGTTGGGCTGAAGTTCCTCAGGCTGCTGCGCTCTGAAGTCCCTGCACAGGTTAAGCTGCCGGAGCTGTTTGGTGCTGGGGAAAGCTGATCAGCAGTGCAATTCCTCATTATTCAAAGCTGTTTGCCTCTCATGAAAGGCTCACTCTGGGAGCCAGGAATTTTCTGCAGTGAGAGATGCCTCACAACAGGATCGGCTGACTGTATGTGAACAGGGTTGCCTTCGGTGCCCGAGCACACGCATCGATACGTAGGACGGCCGTTTCCTGCCCGGGGATCAGAGGCGATGGCTTCCCTACTTCCACCTTCATTCAGGAGAGCCTGCCAGCCAGAGCCTGCCCACAGTGTCTGGACCAATTCCAGTGCGGAGGCCAAATTCTGATCTATTGCATGGGTGTAAATCAAGAGAGCTTGCAAAAAGTAATAATTAAAAAAAATAAATCTGTACACATCTGGAAAGAGGATCAGGATCCCTCCTTTCCTTTCTATTTTAGAGGGGACGCCTCTGGCTAACTTACAGCCAGTGGGAGTGAGTTTTGCTACAAAACCAAATGAAAGTTTACTCAGGTGTCTGTCCAGATCCTCATCTGATCTAAATCTACCTCCCTTCACTAGAGACAGGAAAAGCATTTCAGCCGCTGGCCCAGAAGCCCTACAGCCTCCTGCAGAACAGGAACAGCTGCATGGACATGCCTGAAAACATACCTCAGTCCCACAGGAAGATTGGGAGAGAAAGTTAAACAAAGCAGCGCCCCAACAGCTTACACAGCCACTGGGGAACAGTAGGATGAAGGGATCAGGAGAAAGCAAACCGTTTTTGCTGCTTCCGCTCCGAGGGAGCACATGTTCATCTCTCCAGATACCTCCACTGGCTTGAGAAAACGCAAGCGTCTCAGAAGAAGCCTAAATCAACCTGCAGCCAGAGCAGAGATGATGCTCCTCACACAAGCCGTCTCATCTCTCACAGCTACCCAGCTCAACGATCTTTAAATTCCTCCTTTAGAGGGTTGGGTGTTTTAAGCACAATATAAACTCCCTGCTCTGTTGTAAAGCCTTCCTGTAGGACAGCCTGCGGGATTCCACAGGAGAGGTGAGGACACCCAGGCAATGCTTCCACAATCCCTACCTGCACCGAGCTGGGAGAACACGGGTGACAGGCAAACCACACACTGCCCATGGCACAGCACCGCTTCATTACTTTTTCTGCTGTTTCTCCTGATGTCAGCAACAAGCAAGGCTAAATGGCAGCAGGCTCCTAAAGTGTTTGCAACTCTTCTGAGAGACCAGCTGCCTCCTGCAATACCCCTCAAGGTCAATGCAACCAGATAAACAGAGGTTAAGGAGCTATTTTTCATATTCTTAACCCAAGGACTCAAAAAGCAGGAGGCCTATGTGCACACTTCCAAGTGTTGAATGCCAGGACCAAGCATTTAACCCTAATCCTAAATGGGCTGTTTTAAATAAGCTTCTTTCTATGCAGAAAAGAATGATATAAACCCCCAACTTTTATTCCATTAATTGAAATGGAAAGCCTGGAAATTCCCAGGCACTTCCTTCTCTGCAGGAACAGGTCTTCAGAGAAAAACTTCTAGATTGTGGAGGTCAAGAGAAAACTGCCAAGAGCTGAGAGCCTGCAGCTCTCTGCAGAGTTCTGGTCAAGGCCACCCCCACACAGGGTGCGAGGGGAGGACTCAGCAGAGTTCAGGAAATATAAGAAGAGAAGGCAGACCGATAGGAACTGTGGGATGGGTTGTACAGACCCAAAAGGACAGCCTAAATAAGAACTCTTCCCTTTACTTGGTATCCTGGACCTGCTAAAAAAAGGCAATGGAGGGGGCTGTAGGGTGGGGAAATGGGTACCAAGTCCAACATGAAGCCTCTCACAAATTGGACTATTAATGATATTGCTAAATATTGATATAACACACTGAACATTACACATCATTCCTCTCCCGTGCTCTTGTGAAATGACAGAGAGGCCAAGCACAGCCTGCTGAAGGTGAGCCCGGCTCCAGTAACCTCTGTTGACACCAACCTGTCCCAGCAAGCGTCTGTGCCCTTGTCAGATAAAACTGGCCTTCACACAGGTGCTCTCCCACCCGGCACCAGCCACCACAGAGAGCCCAGCCAAGTGCTTGGACACACTATCACAGTAGTGTTACTGCTGGTAGAGTTTGACARCAATTTCCCTCTGACCCTCCACAGTCTACAGGTTCAAAAATCTCAGTCAAAACCATCTGGGGCAGGGGGGGGTTCTGTGCTGTCTTCTGCCCCCATACCTCTTCTCCTGCTTGAGCAAAATTCTTTCAGACATCAATCCCCCCCCCCAATGAAATTTGTTACATTTACTATTGCAAAAAAAACCCAAAGAAGTCAAAATATTTGCACGAGTCAGTGCATCGCTCTAAGGTTCTCACACCATTCCTGCTGCCTTAGCAAAGCCTTCACAAGACAATTATTAACATTGGCACTGAATCAAAAATCCTTTATATGGTTAAAATAAACCAGGTCATATATTAGCCTTCCTTTAGTAAAATACAGAATAACCATAGCCTGTAGCCACTGCAGAGTTCAGTGCTAACAGTGCACTCCTTAGCACAGAGGCTTTATCTCTCTCTGGCTAGACTATACCACGCAGTGGTTTTCTTTGGTAGAAAGAGGAGATGTTTTCACCAGTCTCTGCTAATTCCACATGAAAAGCCCCAAACAGGGGAGCAAATTCCCACATCCCATCGTGCTGCACGCGATTGTAGCATCAGCGTCCTTGGGCAGCTACAGAACAAGGATGGATGCAGCTTCCATGTGCCACAGATGAACATGGAGGCAACACTGCTTTTCAGTGCTCCCACCCACCCAGGGTGGTCTCTCCCCAGGTGGAGGGTGAAACATGGCAGAGCCTCAGAAGTCACCTTGAAACACAGAGGGTAAAAGATGGCAGAGCTTGGAGCCTGTAACAGCAGCAGATTCGCCTCCGATCATGAACTCATTAAACCAACTCACAGTCCTAGGGATGGGGCTGCTTATTTGTACTAATTAACTTCTCAGATTGCAGTGGCCTGAGGAAAGGGCCTCAGCAAGGGCTGCAAGAGGCCACATGGTCCTGCTGTTTGATACCGGAGTGCAGACGGCAAGCCTCACACATCTAGCCTGCGGGCAGTGTCTGCTGCCACACGTCGGGGAACCGTGGTTTGGAGGCACAGGGAACTCATACGAACCAGCTCGAGACAGCAAGAGAAGGGGATAGCATCCTGCGCTCCAGAGGCTGATAAACCTGAAGTCTAGAGCCCATCCTACCTACAAACCACATCCCTTATCTCAAGCAGGCGATGCAACCCCCAGCAGGCATGAGGAGAAACCTCTGCGACCCAGGATGAGGGGACAGTGCCTGGAGGAGAAGAACAAGCTAAACCAACAAGGATCCAAGGAGAGGGCGCTCCTGCCCCGGCACACTGCCACTTCAGCCAGCCCACAGCAGCCCCCAAGAGCTGGCAGAGCCCAGCACAGGAGCCTCCTGGAGAAAGCAGCCTCCTCCAGGGACTACAAATTTCAGGCTTCCCTGTTTCCAACAGTATTGCCACATCCCCCTCACGGGAAAGGTCCTGGACACTTGCTCTTTTTCAGCCACCCAGCACAAAGGCAAACAGGAGCGCTTTCCAACCAAGCCAGAGAGCATCTCCCCAAGCAAAATGTGCCTTGGGACTCAAATGCTTCTTTGTCAACAGCACAGGAGGACCTATGAACTCCAGCTCACTGCCGCCACTCCGCCACACACTCACCACACCTCTCAAAAGAGAAACACGCTTTTAAAATAACTCATCTATAAATCAAGGCGCTAAATAAAGCCCAGGTTAAGGTCATGTCCGGCCATACCGGCTTTCACTGCTCCTCAGCTGGGAGCCGGCTGCCGGTGCAGGGGCTGGAGCACAGCAAGGGAAGAGGAAAGCAGCACGTGGGGATGAGATGGGCTCCGTGTGCAGAGCCATGTGATGGAAACAACCCAGTGTGGTCCCACCCGGGAGGGCAGGGGAGCAGGGAGAGCCCAGGAGGGCTTCACAACTGGCAGAGGGCTTGAGTCTGAGTGGGGGCAGAAATGAGCAGGGTGCCCCCCCCCCCGATATAATGGGAGCCACAGCTGCTGTGAAATGAATAGAGGGATAAAGACTGCTGTGGCAAAGCTCTGCTGCTCAGCCCTAAGAGCCCATCTCCTCATCACAAAGTGCAGCAAGAACCAGGAGTCAGGGAGACATGAGGTTACGAGTGCCTGGGCAGAAGCCCCAAGACAGGACTAACAAGCAGGCAGCAGGAAGAGGAGCCTGAGATCTGTTACAGCCCTGCTCAGGGGACACGTCTACCTCTCCTGGGGCAAGCAGCCGCTGCAGGGAGAGGAGCCTGCCAAGAGGCATCTGGAATAACCAGGAGCTTCTCGGGCTTTTCTAGGTGCAACGATTGAATTTTCTGCCTACCTTTGTGGGCACAGAGAGCGCTATGTAGCAGCTGCAGCCACTGGGAACTCCTGCCATGCTACATTTCTTTCTGACTCAGGACTCAACTTCTTCCTCTTTGAGACCTGCTGCTCACCAATTAAGGCTGAACTCTGGAGAGCCTCCTACAGGTTTGGAGAACAAGAAGTCAGCCTGCCCAGGGAGCAGAGAGAAGATCCCCAGGGCTACACACCTTGCGCAGCATCAGAATACCTGYGCTCTCCCAGCAAGTGCCTGGGACAGCAACTCAAGTGGCTTTGGGACAACACAAGTTGGTGCAGGGAAGGGCTGCAACGCTGCTGGACCTGCCTAAGCCCACAAAACCTTGGCAGCATTTTCCCTACAACTCACCCAAGCACCTTGCTGAGAAGTCAGTGTCTTGCTCAAAAGAATTTTGTTTACAAAAAGTTGAGTCTTGGTCAAGGAGAACATGAAGAAGAGGCATAGATCTTCCCTGCTGACAGCCCAGATGCTGTTTCAAGACTCCTAAAGACCATCAGCATGGTGAGGCCAGACTAACTGTTTAACTAACCCATGACTTATGGCAGACAAAACTCCTTTCTAGTGGGCTGGACTGGTCCATGTAACATGCTGAGGATTCATCTTGCAGCAGGAATTTAGCTAAAGGATCTGCAGCTCTGCTCTGAGAAACCTAGACCTCCAAAGTACAAAACTACATATCCCAATGTGCCCCAGTTAAATCCAGCGCTTGCTGTGGCTTGGCAGAACGAGGAGCATAGCTGGGTGGTGGAGCAGGGCCCAGACAGGCTGCAAGCACAGCGAGCGGTGCCCGTGGTACGCCCAGCTCTGAGTCACCGAGCGTCTCGGCTCCCGCTCAACAGGGAAGCCTTGCCAGGAGCTCCCGCAACTTTGCCCTCCTTCTGCCGGCTGCCCGGAGCCTGGCCACGTCCTGCATGCATCCATTTTCTCCCCTCTTGCCCAGGTACTGACAGACAGTGTGAAGGCAGGACAGAGGAGACCAGTCTGCAAAGGTGGGGGGGAAGAGATGACCCAACCCTCCACACCCCAGAACTGGAAAGTAGAAATAACAGAGAAACTGGGAGGAGGCAGAGCTCCAAGCATCGCAGCGCCGCGCCTGCCCATGGCCCCCAGCCAGCTTTGGGACTGGGGGGAAAAGGAGCACACAGCAGGCGCTGAGCAGGGCCGGGTTAGCTGGTCCCTCCGCCAGCAAAGGCTGCCGTGCTGCGCCGCTTGGCTGGGGCTGCTCAGCTCTCAGCTGACGTGAGAAACCTCATTTCCAGTAAAAACAGACCTCTGGGCTTTCCACGAAGCCTTTCCACTTTCTGACACAAAGCTGAAAGCCAGGCCGCTTTGTCTTTAAAAATGAGACATTTCTCTGTTCAAAAAGATCCTTGGCTAAAAACAAGGGTTGTTTTTCTGACAAAATTTGAGATTTCCCACTCCATTGCTGCAGGGAGGAGAACCCTCCCAGCCCTATTTCCTGAGCCGCTCTAATCACAGCGGCAATGAGTTCAAGAGAGAAAAATCTTCCCAGAGCAAGTGCCAGCTCCCCCCTCTGCTGCTTGCTCCGAGGCTCAGGGGGAGGCTGGGAGGAGGGCGCCTTCGGCACCCTGCCTGCCTCTGGGTGTTTTCGCTAAAATAATGTACTCTTAAGTGGTGCAGCTATAGAGGTAGGCATTCACATGGCTGTAATTACACCACCTTCCTGTGAGATAACCAGGAACGGCTCTACCTGCTCTTTGGGCTATTGTTTCAAGCTTTTCAGGGAGAAAAGCACAGCACCCAGTTCCACTTGGGAGGAAAGTGTTTGCAGTCTCACCCAGGCCAGCTTCGCTCACGGGCTGTACCTCCGAAAGCGAGCTGCCTTCTGCATGCCACCGTGGGATCCCTTGCACGGGGCATGGCTGTAGCCCAGCTCAGCTCCCCTGCCGCTGGGGCAGGCAGGACGGCTCCACAGCCTGTGGATAAACCAGCTCCTACAGCCTTGCAGGGAGTGGTGCTCCACAGACGGAGCTCGGAGAATCATTTCCAGATGCCTCCCTCTGTTCCCCCGGCCCTTCTCCGGGTTGACGCGGCTGCGGCAGCCAAAGCAGCTCCTRCTGGGCAGCGTGCGGGATTATCATTCCAGGCACTGCAGGAAAACAAGCGCTTGGAAGCGATTAACTCATGATCTCTCATTTAATTAAACAAAGGGAAAAATGATGTATTTGCTTTTCAGCTCTGAAGTCCCGCTTCTGCGCATGCTGTAGGTCTGGGCGTGCTCAGCTGGTGAAAGGCAGGCCTAAAGCCGGGCGATCTCCCCACCAGCCCAGGGCTGGTTTGTTTTCACTCAAGGGGGACATCCCAGATTGCTTTGAAAACGAAGCGTGACCTCCTGTGAGCCTCGAGCTTTGGAGTTAGTGCACAGCTATATCAATGCTGTCCTCATGCCAGGGCAAAATGCAGGCAGTAGTAGAGGGCAGAGGCAACCTGGTACAGGCAGCCACATCCGTGGCTCTGTACCATGCKTCAGGTAGCCAAACGCAGACATTGCATATGGCAACACGACCAGCAACAGTCACCTGGGCCTGCTCCCCTGCCCGAGAGCCCTGCAGCCCAGGAGGATGTTTACGTGGGTCTGATACAGCAACACGAGAAGCAAACCTGCTCTTAACGTACCCAAATCCCAATATTCATCCTTGCCAAAGACATATCCTGGTGCAGCCCTTCGGGGAGGAAAGCCTGTGCACCTGRAGAAGTAGGGCCTTCCCCAGCCCTTTGCTTACCCGTGTCCCCAAGGGAAGCCGGACACATGCGGCAGCTTGCGCAGCAAGCTCTCTGCTGTTCGACCATCGCCTGACCAAACGCTGCTCCCCGAAGGAAATGGCATCACGTGCGTTCAGACACAGCAGTCTGGCACCTCTTCCCACCAGAGCTCTATTTTCACATTACTCCTCTCTACCCTTTCCTTTAGGTTTTCATACTCCAGGTTCTCTGGAGCAGGGCTTGTGGCTTTCTCCTTTGCCTGTGCAACACCCAACACATCAGAAAAGCTGCTGACAACTGCTGAACAGATTAGAGAGGTCMAACTGGGGATGAAACACTGACCCACAATCCAAGAAAGTCCTCTTACAGCCAGAGAGGAGCAGAACTGGGAAATGGAGATAAACCTTTCCTCGCAAGGACGTGTCCCGCTCGTAACTGAGCTCTCAATGAACTGAGCAGAAGGTAGGTCTTATCCAGAGCAAGGAATGAGCCCCTGCTCCCAAAGGCCTGTTACTTTCCATTAACAATAGATCAGGGAGAGGATACAGGTGTTTAAAGGGCATGTGAGAGAACAAACCAAAGCCCTGTCCTTAAACAGACATCTACCAGCTGAAACAAGGGCCTGCAAGTGGATGAGAAGAGCTGTGTATAAAACACCATCCTACAGCTGGAGACCAGCTTATTTTTGTTTAGTTTAATCAAGGGATTAAGTCCTTAATCTGAAATAACTGTCTAAGCCCATATTTTTTAAAATATCATTGGCATAGATCTAACCATGCAATTAATTAACAAAGCTGTACTTACACACTTGCAAGTGTGATGCAAAGCTTTGGGTACTTTTAAAACACCCTTTACAGCAACAGACTAATGCTGGAAGCATTTAAGGAYGTAGTGGCTGTGGTTTCATTGCCCTGCGTTAGCCGCATACGCTTCCCCACCTCCTCGAGACYCCCCAGGGCAGAGCTGCACCCCTCTTCACTCCCACCACCAGACTGCATGGGCTGCCCTGGCTTGGGCAACAACAGCCTGGCCATGGCACCATATGCCATGGTCCAGCCAGGGATCTCCATGTTCACAGTGTCATGTTCTTAAAACAGACTCAGACAAGGCTTGCTAAATCCTGTTAGAAGTGGCCTGGGAAATTCTTGGCTCTGTCTGTGATATCTACACAAGACAAGTCCTGGGACATTACAGCAGACTCCCTTTCTTTACAGGGCTCTTCTTGAAATGCAGAAAATCTTTCTCTTTGCTACCCAACAGAAGAAATTGCCTGAGCTCATTCATCTTATTAATAGTTACAGTATTTGCTCCACTCTCAACTTCAGGCATTGGCATCTATCTCGCAAACCAACCTGAGCAGTAGCGTCTTGTACCCCTTACCATTTGTGCCTAACRTCTACTAAATAACAGGGCGCTCTAGGCAGATAAAAGATTTGTTTATACCAGCCAGCTATAAAATACCCTGGGTAAGTTCTTAGCCAAACAGGTCAGCTCATTTTAACACCTTTAGTCAGAGGCATTAGGCCATAGCCAACACCTTGTGTTCAGACGCCCATCTGGGGGCATCTTACAACAGATGGGCAGCCTCCTGTGCTCAAAGAGAAAATGATAATCCTTCRGCAGGACAGCTGACGAGTGCCAGAAACGATCTTCACAGGGTCAGCATTTAGATTATTACTTATGGGCCAGTTTTGCACGTGTTCTGAGCTTAAGACTGCGGCTGGATCACCTTCAGATCCCACCCCTTCCTCTGCAAGGTGCACGAGCTGCTGGACAGACTCCCATGGGGACTGGCAGAGTCTCCATCTCTTGCAGCTTCCATAATTGAGCGTGGATGCCACTAAGAAAAGATCATATATTAGTTAAGAGAGCTCCCAAACTCAATGTGGGAGCTAGGTAACGCTCTATGGTGCCAGTATCCCGTAACAGATGAGCCATAGCTCCTTTTGGCCTTAAACACTCTGTATTACCATGTGCTCATGAAATACAAGTCCTGCTATGTCAACGGGGAACAGAAACTGCTCTGAAGTCAAGCAGCAATTCCAGGAGGGGCTGGCCAATCGCATGAGAAAACAGTAAGCACACAAGGACCCTTCCTTGAAGCAGCACATCCCCGCACGCCTTTGATATGAGAAAGCAGCTGGCAGCAGCKATCAGATGCCACCTCTGAGGAAGAGGCTGTGAGGAAGGATGAGCCAGAAGGACAGAGCAGGCAGCCCAGAGATGGCCACGGCTATGCCAGCTCAGCCCTGGGCCACCGCAAGAAGCATGAGTCTGTGCCCCGCAGGGAGAAGTGCTCCTGGTCAGAGGGACCCAGATTTGCTCCAAGACTCTCCGAGCTTGCTGGGGAACAGACACAAGCTCTCCCGCCCCTGAGCAGCCAAGCCTGGGACTTGCAGTCGGATGAAAACATTTCTCCTATATTCAGATACAGTGCTAAATGCATGCCTCCCGGAAAGCTAAGTAAATCAGTCATAAATCCAGGGCAGTGCTTTTAGTAAACTCCTGAGTTAGAAAGGAGTAAACACAGGCTTTTAAAGCTACTCCCTTTATAGCATTTTTTTCAAACAGAAAACAGTCTCACGTGTCCCATTATTTCCATACATATCACAGGAGGGTGGAGATTTAACTAGCGATTTCTAAAAGACATCTTTGTGCACAGAAGGGATGTATGCCAAAACGTGGGTGGTTATAAGCCCAAACACAAAGGAGAATACATCCACAGGCATTTTTCCCCTTGATCCATTAACGGGTCTGCATACCAGCCTCCTGAGCGTATGAGAAGGACCTTGTTCAAAAGGTAAATGTATTCAGAAAGATGACAACAGACAGCAAATAATCCACATCCATTAACCATGTTGGAGACTCAGCAGCGCTAGGTTTTTGTTGGGAGTCACTGAGATTTGACAGGCAGCCTCAGGGAAGGTATCCTCCTGATGGAACCTGCTCAGGAAGCCTCGCAACTCCGTCTCCTCCAAACACTGCCACACCTAACGCAAGCTGCGAAGCTCAAGGTGGACACCTAGCTCAGATCATCAGAACTCCTGCAGCTTTTCTTCCCTGCACCATGCAAACCACCATCCAGCCACAGCATCGCTTCCCATCGGGGGTGACCGTATGGGCCTCCCCTCTACCACATCCACTGATGTCCAGGAGGAGCACATGCAACTCTTTGGCTGGTCCCCATTGGTCTTCAGCTGAGCCAT
This sequence comes from Phoebastria nigripes, assembly GCA_035582835.1. Taxonomy (NCBI): domain Eukaryota; kingdom Metazoa; phylum Chordata; class Aves; order Procellariiformes; family Diomedeidae; genus Phoebastria; species Phoebastria nigripes. Next base: position 861,991 of record JAYKAV010001975.1, on the reverse strand, counting down.
TTGATTCCATTCAAATCAATGGCTGGTTGCACCAGCTGGAGCAAGGGTTCATCCTGGGCATCCCAGACTGACGGCAGGATGGTAAATTTGAACAGACAGAAAGACTTTCAGATTCATTCTGTACTGCTTTGATCTTGGAAGTTTCAACTTGGTGTCCAGTGATGCAAAAAATGGGATATGTATGAAACCAGCCAGCAGCACTTACCACAAGAAAGGCCCCATTTTTTTGTTCATTTTATAATGAAAGACTAGGCCAGCCAACAGAGATGAGGCACTCTGTGCAGCAGAGAGGTATTAGCATGGTCAAACCTTCAGAGTCAACAAGGGCATGTCCATTCACTTCTCCAACTTGCAAGCCAGGTATCACAAGTGGTGTAGAAAGCACGGCACAGAGCATCCCACCACCAGAAGTGGGCAGCTTAGCCTAGCAGGCTATCCTTGCTTTTTATTGCTCTTCAGTCAGCCACACGTCCGATCCTGGTGCTACTAGTTGCTTTTTCAGACCTTGGCTACATCGAGCTCTGCAGGACAGGAATAGGGGGGTCCCACATGGGGGGAGAGCCAGGAATAGGAACAAAAGGCACTCTGATATTGAGTGCCCACAGGTGGGTTGAGTTTATAGCCTCTGCAGAAGACACCTTGACTGTTTTAACAGAGATTTTTCAGCTCTTTGTTACTAAAGGGGCCTGTAGCCCCTGTGTCTGTGACTTCCACCCGCACTCAGTGCCAATGCTCAGTTTTAGGCTGCGCTCACAGTCTATAGGATGGTTCAGTTTTGCACAGCTCGGTCGTAGACAAGGTTATGTTTGAGGTTAAGCTAGAAAATCAGGCCCTGGGAGCTGACAGGCCATGACTCTGCTCTAGTATTTAGAGGCAGACATGCTGGCTGGCTATCTTTTCTGAAGCAACCAGCAGCAAGATGCTCACAAGCCTCTCACGTTGTGATCTCTTCTGCTAACTTCCCACCAAGGAGCAGGATGCACTGAGCACTGATCCTGACTGCACGTGGGGGTAGATGGCCAGCGGCATGGTCAGAGGTGGTTATGCTGTGGGATGCTGATATTCAGAAAATAAGTGCCAACACTCAGCATACAGTCCTCCTTGGACACCCATGGCATCTCACCATAAACACTTGCTGTTTGCATTCCCACCTGGTACTAGAACACATTTGGTGAATGCTGGGCAGAGACGCATGGATGCAGCTGGCCTGTCACCTGCATTTAGCCATTATTTTCATTGCTACAATGAACAGCATGTTCACCTGCCCAGCATTTTTGGAAAGAAGCTGGGCATTAAGCACAAGTTGTCATCCTTGTTACCCCAGAGAAGATGCTTCCAAACCACTTCCATGTGCTCAGGATTACGTCTGTGGGCTTTGTCTGTGTTCCAACATCTTGCTCATGGCTTTGGCACAGAAATAAAGAAAGAAGATCCCCAATGCTTAAAGCTCTTTGTGATTCCCAGACTCATTTCCTTCCCGCCCCAGGAGAAGACATAACCGGAGGATAAAAGAAAGACTMTATTTTCTGCTGAAACCCATCCTCTCTTCCTGCCAGCATAGAGGTGCCACCTGAACTTCTCTGCAGGAAGACACCAGCGTTTGCACATCTTGTGATACACACAAGCCCTGCTCTACATGTCTGTGTGATGACTAGAGACTTAGAATCATAGAATCATTAAGGTTGGAAAAGACCTCCAAGATCACCGAGTCCAACCGTCAACCCAACACCCACCATGCCCACTAAACCATGTCCCTAAGCGCCTCATCTATACATCTTTTAAATACTTCCAGGGATGGTGACTCCACCACTTCCCTGGGCAGCCTGTTCCAATGTTTAACCACTCTTTCAGTAAAGAAATCTTTCCTAATGTCCAATCTAAACCTCCCCTGGCGCAACTTGAGGCCATTTCCTCTTCTCCTATCGCTAGTTATTTGGCAGAAGAGACCAACACCCACCTCGCTGCAACCTCCTTTCAGGTAGTTGTATAGCGCGATAAGGTCTCCCCTCGGCCTCCTCTTCTCCAGGCTAAACAACCCCAGTTCCCTCAGGAACTTGGAGGATGCCACCATATGAGAGGAGCAGCCCAGGCAAGTTCAAGACGCACAGTTGCAGGAGCCTCGCTGAATTCATATGCTGGGTCCACAGTGCCCCAGCTACCGTTGAAAAGCAGCAGCAAACACCCTAGCAAGGGTGGAAAAGCAGTCCTGGGCTCCCTGGCCAGCTGCTGCAGCTTGAGCAACTTCCCGGAGAGGAAGCTATCCCTCACAACCTGGGGACAGAGGCTGGGAACCAGACCCCCACACAGTGCAGTGGAGGAGCAGGACTATTGCTTGCTTTGCCTCCAGCCAACCCACCCAAGAGCACAGGATTTGCACTTGCTTGGATGAAAACTATTCCTCGAGTGGGGTGGACTATGGTCCATTTGTATCCCTTGACCATCTCCTGCGCCCCATCCAGCAGCAGGCACCAGGCAAGGTAAAGCCCACTCCCTCTCCCACAGAGGAGAAATCCCTACAGGGGAAGAAGGGCAGGCCCCAGCCACAAAAGCCACGATGGGATGAGGAGGGTAGACAGAGCCCAGCCAGGCTCCTGCCTTGCTCGCATCATGGGGTTTTCACAGCTGCAAAAGTCAGTTCTAGTGGAAGTGGGCTACTTTATCCTAAGGTACCTTACACATTTGGTGCTTTAGGCATCCTCCAGCTGCAACAACCCTATGTACCCATAGACACACCATATCATCCATAACACTGAAGCATGACAGACACCCTGTGAAGAGGAATCACCTGCTTCATACAGAACAGGGCTGCCAGCAGTTGCACCGTGCCARACTCCTGTCAGGAGCCAAGCCTCTGAGAGTCCTGTGGACTGCCAGAGGCCATGGGGAAGTCTCATGCAGGCCAACAGACTGACCCATATTTACTTAGATCCAAATCTTTTGCCTGCAGGGTTTGGTTGATTCACCAGGACATTAAAAACTCAAGTCAAACAGAACAGCTTGGAGCTACAGTCACAACTCRGCCCCTCACAGATCACACCTCCCAAAATGCAGACTGGTCTACCACGACGTTGAGAACGGACACCTGCCACGGACTGCAGGTAACTGCGGTGTGGCCAGCGCCTGTTGCTGGGTCTGTGGCAGCTTGGCCTCTGGTTCCTGCTCCTTGCAGCTGCCTAGCCCAAACTCAGCACCTGAGAGGCACACAATCCCTCCTCCGCAGYGATGCAGTCTTTGCACGCCCACAACCCAACCGTGGCACCCAGGCTTGCCATGACACTGCTCCACACAAAGGCCCCTGCTTCAGACAGCTTTTGCATCACACATTAGAACAAGGTGAAGGACCCAAACTGGGGATGAAGCACTTGGGAATCAGAAAGTCACCTCCAGTTTGCAGGAGCAGAGTAGCAGCAGACAGTTTCTGCCCCAGGTCTCCCAGAGCAGAGCTTCACAAGCACTGCTTCAGCCCCCATGGCAAAATGCAGCCCATGGGACTGCAAGGGATGGCACCCACCCTGCACAGCCCCAAACACCGCTCTCCTTTGATTTCAACTTCATACAATAACCAGCATAGACCAAAAATTGCCGGGAACACACTAAGCATGGGGTGAAGGAAAGAGCTCTCCAGACTGGGGTGGGGAAGTGGAAGAAGTGAGATACCTGCAGGCCTCCACAGCAGGATGGGAGAGTAGAGCACACCACAGCTCTGACATAGGCACGTGAGGGTACAGAGAGCCACGGGGTCCTCAGCAGAGGAGCTGGAGGGTGGCAAAGAGAAGAGACATGGGTCCACGAGCTTAGCTCACGTTGCAGAAGCCAAAAGTTGGGTAACTCTTCCTTCAATGAAAGCTGAACTTTTAAGAAAGAGCAAGTCACTGCCAGGCACAGCAGCAACACAAGATACTTGTCCGCCTCACGGACTTTGTTCCCTCTGCTGTGGAGAAGCAGCCCGTGACACAGCAGGACACGTCCAGGAGATTTAGGGCTGCTGGGCACACGGATCCCAGCCTGAGCCCAGGAACAAACCATCAGAAGCCAGACTGGTGCTCAGTGGGATCTCGCCACAGGGCTAGCGATCCCTCTAGACTCTGCCACCCCAGAGCTGGGCACCTCTGTTTGCAGGGCAGTGCCAGTGGGGCTGGGCAGGGGACTGCCCTGCAGCCACTCCCAGGGAGACAGGGTGCTCTGCTGCCCGGCTGGGCTCACCAGTCTCTCCCCTCCCCAAACAAGGATCTCCATGTGCAGAACTTGACACTGAAAGGGAGAGATCCCCACGCATCTCCAGGGGTTTCTCTGAACCCCTGGATGCCCGCTCTGGGCAGAAGAAAAGCTGCCGATGCTCTTCCCTTCCCCAGGATCTGCAAGGGGGCAGTGCCCACAGCCCCGGAGCAGGTCTGGCAAAGAGGGAGGGCAGGAGGAGAGCCCAGCATCCGGGCAGCCCGAAAGACAGGGCCCTTCCTGACCTGCCCCATCCCAGCCCCTTGCTCCAGGGCTGTGTCCCCACTAAGGACCCCGCAGGGGACCAGTGCCAACAAGAACCCCGCGTCCCTGCAGCCACTGTCCAGGGCTGGCACCCCAGGGTACAGCGTGCCATCTGAGTAACGGGAAGTGCCAGAAGAGCAGTTTCCCACTCACGGCATTAGCGCCGTGCACTGGCTCCAGGCAGGCTGCCCTGATAGCAGCTCCATCCCGCGCAGCCCTGCTCATGCCCAGGGCGAGAGCCCTTTGCAGAGATTTCCTTACCATGTTCCCGGCCTCCTTTATTCCCCCTCAATTCCAAAGGCAGCGTTTTTTCTCTTTTTCCTCCATGTGTGCGACGGGGCGTCTCCTCTCCCCTCCGACGTGAACCACCAAAGCACTTTGAGTTCTGGACTGTAATCCAAGCCCTCACCGCCCCCAGCACAGCTCCAACTAATCTAACTCATGACACTACCGGGGCTGAGCAGGGGACCTCGAAGGTTTCTCTGACAGCCAACTCCAGCACTAGACAGCGGAGGGGCATAGCGAGTACAGGGTGCCGCATTCCCCAGCCCTGCGGGGACCTTACGGACACAGGCAGAGCCAGCAACACTCGGAGGCTGCTTCTTACAGCATCGTTGCTATCTGCGTCCCTCAGAGTGCGCCTGGCCCTCCGCACAGACCTGCTTAAGGCAGATGCTCCGTGGCAGGGAGTTGCCTTCGCCCATGAAGATCTGAATAGCTGCTAGAGGAGAACAAGCCCACGGCAGGCATCCCAAGAAGGTCTTCAGCTTCCCAAAGAGGTTTCCAGCAAAATCCTCCCCCCGCCTCCTCTTGGCTTGGTTTTCTCTAAGTCCAGAGAAGTTTCTCCACTCCGCAAGATCCTGAGGCAGCGCTGCAGGTTAAGCAAAATGCCAAGAAATACAAAAAGAGTGCTCCGAAATATTGTTTTTCTAACTTCTAGGAGGAAAACAGAAAGGCAGTGACCGCTTCAGGCAACGGCAACAAACTGCATTGGTATCAGGCAATAGATGTGGAGACCTCACCCCCTCCCAGAGGAGGAAGTAATTTAACATGGCAAGTTTCTCCACCCCTCCATTAATTGTTTAAGATGGCCAGGGGCCAAAATACTGCCCGAGCAGTGGGGAAGGTCACCAAACAGGCAGGCAGCAGCCTACAGAAGTGACAACGGGAAAGGGTAGAGCCACAGAGGCGGAGAGGGAGGGGAGAGGCAGGTGCCGCGGGGCATCCCAGGATCTGCTGACACACAAAGGCTTTGTGTAACGGAAAGCGGGGCGGGAAGTGACACACAGGCGAAGCCCCAGAGCCCTGGACATGAGGTGCAGGGCCTGGCAGACGGACTTTGGACTGGGAGCTGCCTCCCCAGCCTTGGCCAAGCAGTGCGTGGTCTCGGCAGCCTCGGTGGGGACTGACCCTCCATCAAGGAGGCTGCGGTGCTGGTACCTGGCTGTCCCCGCTTCTGGGAGAGGTCACACAAACCAGCCCATCCTAAGAGGAAGGGTGACTCAGGCAGGACATGAGGACCTACAGCAGGAGGGAAGACATCCCCCGCATAGACAAGCTCAGTAGAGGAGCACAGGGTACTTGCCTGCTGAAGCTGGAGCGACTGGTACTGGACACCTCTACTGCCTTGGCTCAAGGGGCAGGCTCCCACAGCCTGCCCAAGCCCTGCTCCACAGGGCCAGCAGCAGAGTCCACGTGGGCTGGTCCAGCTCAAGAACACCTTTAGATACTCCTCTCCTAGGGAGGACTGCCAACGGTTGGCCCTAAAACCCATTGCACATGATGGCCTCATGGCATGGTTTCAGACATAACCAGCAAACAAGGCTTCGAGCAGCCCCAAAGCCAACCATTCAATACACCAGCTGCTTGATGTGCTGTTGAGTTTCCTACGGGCAGCAAGGACGGATGACAGTCCCTGCAGGGATGCAGTTTGCTTTCCTTAAGTGGAAAAAGATGTCCTCCTAAAAGGAGATGTAACACTGACAGTGGACCAGAGCTGAGCAGCTGCCTTGCTGTTCAGCACTTGTCTTTCAAACAGTCCTTGCTTGCAGAGGCTTCCCCATGGCCTCTGACAGCTAGTTGCCTTCTCCCTACAGCAGCAGGGCACTGCCTGCAGTGCACCATAGCAGCAAGGACCTCCAGCCCATGTCAGGTGAGATGAGTTGATAATCCCAAGCTGGGTGAAGGAGAGCATCCCTGCCAATGCCAACAGTATTAACAACCCAGCACAGGCACTACCTAGTTGTTGTCGTCCACAACAACTAAAGGAATTTGTGATCTTGTCTGTGGATGCAGGAGAGCCTTTCTTTCCCCCTCATATTCATAGCAGGAGGATGAGGAACCTGGCATACTTCCCCAGCAGAACCTCTGACCACAGATTTCACTGTCTGCACAAGGCTACATTTGCAAAGTAGCTTTGCCCTTCATCTGTACCCCAAACACATCACCCAGCCCACAAACGTGGCTACAGCTTTGCAACATCCTCCTGCGGGTGCTGGGAGTCTCCCTATGGACTGCTCCCACTCCGAGAAAGGGAGCACAGACAGCAGCATCCCTCCAGCGTGCAAATGGCACGCAGCTGGCCACAACAAACCTCACACTATCAGAGGTGCTGAGCTATTTCTGTTGGAGGCACGGCTCTCACCGCAGAGTAAAAGGAGGTAGAAGAGATCCACCATGCCTCTCATGCCCAGATGTTTTATGGAAATTTCCTTGCTGTTTCTTCAACTGCGGCAATATATGCAGGTTTCCTTTCAGGAGGCCACGGCTGTCCAGGGCTAACCCAACCCCTTGCACATGACTATTTTTATCCAGCAAACAGGTCTCTGCAATTACCCTAGGGTCTGCAGGGTACCAGCCTCTGAGCAGAGATCTGATGCCTCCAAGCATTCTGGCTGCCAGCAGCCTGGGTACCAAGACTGGGCTCTTCAGGGCTACTCCAGCAGCGGGCCAAAGCCCCAACCAGTTTGTATACAGCCTGTTTGAAAGCCTGCTGCAGGGCTGAAAGGGCTCCTGCAGGAGGGCTACTGCACAAGCCAGGAGCTACTCCACCTTTTGAAACAGAAACGTGTGCTCCCCAGGCACGAAGGGCAACACAGACCCAGGTGGGGCTGGGGCACCCTGAGAGCCCATGGGGATGAAGGGGACGGAGCAGAGAACCTGCTCCCAGACCGGTCAGGTCTCCTGCACCCAGACCTCTAGCAGCAGCTCCAGGATGAGAGCAGCTTGCGGCTTTCCTCATCCCTTCAGGTGGCTCGCACAGGCCTGGGAGCACAAGGTTGCCTTCTCTTTTAGTTCTGAGTTAGCAGGTAAGGCACTGTCAAGTCACCTAATTCCAGATCTTTGAGGGCCAGAAAGAGAAAAGCAGCACTTTCAGGGGCCAGTGTAGGAGTTTGCAGCATCCCTGTAAACAGATGAGGAGGGCACCATGTAAGCACACACAGCCCATTTCTGGTTCCTATCCCATTTTCCACCTCTGTGACCAGGGACAGAGCCAGGTGCTCCACAGACCATACAGCCAACACTCGCTATCCAGGTCCTACTCAAACTATATAACCATTAGCACACACTTTTTGCAGTTCAGCAGCCAGCTCGGTTGTGGAGTTGACAACTGAAAGCTCTCCACAAGTTCCCAAGCCAGCACCACACAGGACGATGCAGGAAAGTCGATGGCTGTAGGTAGACATTTATAGAAGCAGAGGGGGAATGGGTCATCTAACACAAGAGCCACTTAGAGCCCAACCTCGCACCTCCTCCCTTTTCTACACTGCGCTCAAAGCTCAGGAGCACCTTCCCCCATCAAGGACTTCCAGGCTGAAGAGCCCGAGTTCAGCTCACCCCCATCCCAGTCAGAGGCAGTGACGTGATTTCCTGTGCCGTGGCACTGCGCTAAGGGGAACATCGCACTGCTGTTTACTCATGGCCGGATCCTCGTATAGCTTTTTTTTTTTTTTTTTAAAATCACAAAGTGGCCTTTCCCTCCTCTCCTGCATCGTAGATCCATTTCCCACACAAGCACATGGGAGACAGCTGTAGCCAGCACTTCAGTGGGTGTTAAAAAGCCCCTCTTGACTGAGGCTGACAACAATGCCGCACTTGTTCCCCAACACAGTCTCGCACTGTCTCCTTGCAGGAGCGGCTCCTCGCTCTTGCGCGAGGCCTGCGCTTTCCTCGGGGTTGGTTTAATTGCTGAAGCTAGTGCAAAAGGCTGCTGTCATCCAGCTCTGCCAGCAGAGATCGGGGTGCTCCAGCTTCCCATCCAGCAGACCCAGGTCCTTTGCATGGACTGATGGGCAATTTTACCCTCAGGGAACTGCTTTGGCACCCACCTGCGGTAGCAGCTGAATACTGCTAAGCACAACCTGTCCCAGAGGTGAAATATGGCAAAAGGCAGCAAACAGTGACATCAGGAAGGATGGGGAGCCAAACTTTGAAGGCTGTGGGGCCTCCCCAAAGTTCAAAGAGGATGAGGGGGGTCAGTACACCAAGTGTTCTGAAAAACTCCAGGGGTCATTACTTCAGACCCACATCTCTTCCCCACCCCCCTCACCCTGCCCCCTTCCCCTTTGTCGGATCTGGTTTCTGGAGCTGCAGTATTTCTCAAGTGCCTGCTGAAGCAGTACCACAACCTAGAGCGCCATAAGAGCTGGGACAGAGTGCAGGCAGAGGTAGGAGGCAGGCAAGGGACCTCTGCCTTTGAGTCACGGCTAACAGAGTTCTGCTTATTTTCAGTTGTGCAAATCAGGGAAAGCTCAATGCTTTTATGAATAGGACTCAGCTGCGCTGAAAGAAACACAGGACAGATGTTTTAGATGACAGATAAGGACATCTTCTGACCTAGGGGAAGTTGTGCAATATGCATGTTAGCTAGACGATTGCACTACAGCAGCCAACAGCTCTTGGGAAAACACCCCCACGCACTCCACATTAGCTTAGCATGATCACTGGTGTAGTCCTCGGCACAGCATAGGGAACCTCCTATGTCCATAGGGGCTTCTGAGGGAAAGGAGAGCCCAGGAGCAGGCTGTGGCAGAGCAGTACTCCAAGACCTATGGCCCCWGCTAACCCACTGATCAGTGGATGCCTCTGAATCTACTTCCAGGCATCTCCTCATCACCAGACTGGGGCTCTCCGCGAGCTCCCATGTGCACGCACATGGCTAGGCAGATGTCCCATGGATTAAGCTGTGCCCTGAATGTACAGGTTCAAGAAAGGTACATTACAATCCCACCAAGCTACCCCCTGTGAACCCCATTCCCCTTCCACTTGGCAGCCTATAAAAACATGGGAAGCCACCAAGCAGCAGCATTAGACCCCACTCAGCACAAGCAGGTGGCTTAAGACCAGTGATAGATGTTTGCTTGAAACAGGTTTTGTCAAATAAAAGCAACAAGTGCTGCAGCAAGTAGAGCTGCAAGCAGCCCTTTGTACCAACAACAACATTTCAGGAAAGAACTAGTTCTCTCCCCGTTAGGGAGCAGGTTGTATGCAGTTTAACAGTGTTTAAACCTTTATTTCAGATCACAAGTAAAGCAGGCCTTGGCTTCACAAAAGCACATCTTGGTTTAACTAATTAATTTGATAATCCCCTATTTGCAATCCTCAGGAGACATTCAGCTTCTAAAGCAAGTAATTACCACTAAGTGGCAACCTCTTTGTGAGGCCCAGTCTGATTAGGGAAAAAATTTTTTAAGCCAGAAATATAATCATGGTGTGATTTCCCAGAAGGACTGGAGGAGAGACTACATAACAACAGCTGGTCATGCTCACCATTTGAAGGAACAGGAGCAACTCAATTACTAGGTCTCCAGCTACACTTCAAGACATTGTTCAGTGCCACGTGCAAACCTGGTGTGCAGTTAACCATCAGGAGGCTTTACAGGAGATGTTTTATAGGTACACAAGTCAGAAGGGTCCCACTTAGGGCTCTGAAATACCCATGTGTGCCACAGGGTGGGGGGAAATAAAAAAAAAAAAAAATTAAAAAAAAAAAAAAAAAAAAATCACACATCAGGCCTGCTGCAGCACACGTGCAAGCTCATAGTGTGCAGTCCCACAGGGAAGCAGTCCAAGCAGGGGAATGTCAGCCTTAAAGCCTCTCCGCACAGATAGGAAGGCACACCTCGATGACACACAGTGTCTTCCCAGACAAGCCAGTTGGACTCAATACATGCAGAGCACTTGCTAGTCTAATGCCTGCTCCAGGCACCCCTAAGTGCCCAGGGTCTTGGCTCAGCAACAGCCCAGTGCTAGCATCAATCACTGCCAGAGCCCACGGGGAAAAAGTCCTGCTTCTGCATACACCCAAGACGCCTGTCTCAAGCTGAGCAGCTCTGGGCTCCTTTAACTTTGAGCTGTTCTTGTGGGGGGACACAGGTGCCCCCCAGACCTTGTGAAGTGGCCATGCTGCACGCCGCTCTTGGGTTAACCCCTCTACAATGGCATCCTCCAGAGACTTCTCCTTATGTGAAAGTCATGAACGCACCCGGTGCAGGTAGGACCAAGGCTTGGATGGAAACCAGGCCTCCTGCCCCGATCAGGCACCTTCCCAATAGGCACATTTTTTCTACAGCACACACCCCCCGACATGTTTCTCCACTGCGGTGGACTCCCTTGCTTGGGTGCTGGGTCTCAGCATCCCAGTGCTCTGACCACTAGGCAGGTGCACTGGTTGGCAGGATGCAACCACCCTGGAGAGAAGACCCCAAACCCCGCCAAGAGCCTGAAACAGAAACCTGTAGGATGCAGAGCGTGGCAAGGGCACACCTCTGTGGATGCAGACCCAGTTAGAAGAGCTTAAATCCTTTAAGAAAAGCTGCTTGTTTGTCTCCCTGGATTTCAGGCACTGCCTCCCTTTCCCAAGGACAAAGTGCTCTTGGCTTAGAAATCCACCTGCGGTTTCAGGACTGCTGCTTCAAAACTCACCACCGTCTCTGGTTAGAGAAGGACAGATGGGCTTTCTCTGAAGAGCAGCCTAAAACTGACCCATCTCTCTCCAGATCCCGTGTATTTAATGGCATAAGACAGTCATCTGTTTACCTTCCCTGCTGGCAGTGATGTTGCATGCTATTTAGTCCCCGCAGCACATGTTTACTGTACTCTCCAAGACAGCATGCTCACCTCTGAGCTAGACATGCCAGCAGGCACCTACGCCCTTCCTGCCCCAGCCCAGCAGCCACCTCCCCACTCAGCCCCTCTCCCACAGACACAGGAGATGTGGAGCACAGGGTCTCACAGCTACTGCAAATGCCATCCTCAGTCGCAGCTGCCAGGGCCTGCTCCTCTCTCCAGGTCTGCCTGACAAAGCAAGGGTTGCGAGGACAGACAGACCACACACACCGCCCCCCCCCCATGCCTGCATCACCAGGAGCCCCCCTCTTGTGTCCCTGCTTTGCACCCAGCTCACACCTGAGCAACCAGCACCCACGAGATACCTGCCCAGCCCACACCAAGAGAAGCAGATACAGCCCTCAGTGGACGCCCCAAGTAGGTACTAAGCACCAACCGTTACCAGACAAGGGCTGAGACACRCTTCTGAGCTGGAGACCCATCCCTTCTCTTCCCAAAAGCAACCTAAATCCAACTCTGCCCTGTTAGGAGGGAGGGCTGCCAGCTCCAACCACCCTGCTCCAGGGGAGCGGGGTCCCCCCTCTGACCACTGGCTGCAGCCTCTGCCCCACAGTTTGCAGAGCCAGGGCCAGCACCCAGGTCCTACCTGGGGTGGCAGCCAGGGACCGCAGCACCTCCTTCACTCTGCTCCAGGAGCTCTGGCCCCCAGGATTGTTGTTCCCTCTGGGCGCACACTCTGCCAAGCCCCCATCCAGCCCCCCCAGCCCCTCACAAACCCCACACTTACAGCCAGCACTTGCAGAGCCTGCACCCAGCAGATCCCAGCAGATCCTGCAAACCATTCTCCCATGGCAGAGTCTCTCCAGAGAGAAGGAAAGCTCTCACCTGCCTGCAGTTTGCTCCTCCAGATCAGGCAGGCAGAGAAGCAGCTGGGTTAGCTCAGCACTCACTGGGGCAGAGCAATAGCCCCGAGGTGCAGCTCCAGCTGTGGGCATGCAATCAGTGCTTTATACAGCCGCATGGGCGTTCCCTGGGACCAGCTCTCATGTTGCCTGTAGCAGCTGGGCTGTGTTGCCCACTGAACTTGGGCAGTCCCACTGTGGGTTCTCCAGGTGCTTCTCAAAGTACTCTTAATCCTGCTGGTATTTCCAAGCAGGGGAATGGCAACCTGCTCAGAGCTGAGCAACGGTCTCCCCTCATGCAGGCATGGGCTTCACGCCCATCCAGCCTTGCCCAGCTGGTAGTGAAGGGGAAAGATCTGGTTCCTCCATCTCAGTCTCAACAGAGCAGCTCCGCAAGGCTGAGGTTTCAGTCACTCTGCAGCAGGCAAACAGCAGTTTGGGGTCAGGGTCTTCTCCCCAGGGGAGTCTGGAGCTAACTCTGCTGACTGCAGATCCAGAGCACAGGAGGTGATGGGAAGGCTCCTCAGATGCCACTGGGAAGGGCTGGTTTGACGGGGATAGACATCCATAGCTGGCAATTAGAGGAGTGAACCTCAGGGAACGCCTACAGCGGGGATGTCAGGCAGGAAGGCAGAGCAGGTGGGACACGGGACACAGCAGGTTCCTGGAGGAGGTGGTGTGATGCAGATCGTGGGTCCTACACCAGGGACCCTTCGTTCACAGTGTGGGTCTGAGGGAGAGGACCCTGTGCTGGGCACAAGTATGTGACAAGCACACTGTGATTGTGGTGCCAGCCCTTCTCTCCATGGCACCAGGGTGGGATAGCACCAGCAGGAAATAGTGGGATTTAACCCCATCAGCAGCAATAACAACGTGTCTCCTAAAGGAGACGAGCAGCTTCCTCTTCAGACAGGTGAAGGCAGAGGGCTCATGCCTCCTGCTGTCGGTCTCTTCTGCTTTCTTCTCACTTGCCCTTCTTCCATCACCACTGCCAGATCAAGATGGGGTAAGGCCAGCTACGGAGCAAGCATGGGAAGGGACCAGGAGGTGTAGACCTCTAGCACTCATATAGGATCTGTGCTGGCCCCGTTGTTACACTGGGGCCACGTGCCTCCGGAGGAGCCTGGCAGTAAGGGGGACGAGCAGGTGGGATTGATATTCCAGCTATCCCTGGAATGTCCTCTCCAGGTACCCTACTCCAGATATTCCTGGACTATTCCTTTGGTTTGGGGTCGTACCTTGCCCATGACAGGGCAGCCCCTGCCTGCGTTTGCCGCTGGCTGAGATGAAGGTATCCGAGGAAGAACACAAGCTCACGGAGAGCACCGGCCACCCGCAACTGTGCGGCGGGCTCAGCACAGAGGGTGGGGGTCTTCCAACAGGCAGGGGCAGGCAGCTGCCCGCACCTCACAAGTAACTGTCGGGAGGGCAGCGGGATCAGCCCCGTACACGGCTGATCCCCAGGCACACCGAAAGAGACCTGCAACGACCACATAGATATTATTTTTTTCCCCTTAAGACTATCCCTTCGTGGCAACGCGGGGCTTTTGGCACTCCTCGCTGAGCTCAACCACACCAGCCCCCCCCCACCCCCGAGGGGCCGCCGGCGGCGCGGGAGGCCCCTGTGGGGAGCGCGGCCGCCATCTTGGCGGCGGGCGGGGCGGGGCGGAGGCGAGACCTCGGCGCGGGGCGACACCTGCCGGCCGCGCTGGGCAGCGCGGGCGCGGCCTCCCCGCTCCCCCCTCCCGGCTCCCTCAGGCGCCCGGCGGGGCCGGGCCCGCCCCGGCCGGGGGTAACGGGCTCCCTGCGGAGGGGCTCCTCCAGCACAGCCGGGCTCCGGGCCCTCTTCCACCTCATAAACCCTCGGTGTGTCACCCTCATGGGAGGGGAGATGCTCCCCCTCGCACCCCTGCCTCCAAGGCAACAGGCCTTGGGCTCCCCGGGGCCGAGGGGCGCACGGGTCCCCTGATTTCGAGCAATTTCGGGGCAGTCTGGGTGCCTTTGGTCAAGCAACACCCCACGTGGAGCTGGATTTATAGACGAATGCAAGCACAGCGAGGTAGCTAGACTTTTTTCACTCTTTAGTCTCTGTAATTTCCTGTTTGCTTCAAAAGCTATTTTTGCTAAGGGAAAAAAAAAAAAAGAAATCGAACATTTGTAACAATTCTCTCTGTTCCCTAGCAGAGAAAACAAAGATCGGAGCGAGCCTAGCAGGGGTCACCAGTTAACTATCCGGCAGCAGCCTGGCTAACCTGCTCGCTCAACAGTCCTTCGGTCCCAGCAAACACAAGTGCGTGCTCCTTCACCGGCCGGCTGCCGTCAGCCAGCCCCGCGCCACGACATGTGAAAACATAATACTTCTGGGCCTTCACAGTTGTTTTCTTTTTTTTTTTTTTTTTT
>JAYKAV010001975.1:829278-847137 GCA_035582835.1 Phoebastria nigripes | reverse complement strand
TTTTTTTTTTTTTTTTTTTTTATCTTTCTGGGGTACCTTTCCGAAGCTTTTGCCAGCTTTCTCCATAAATAGGAGAGGGTAGGGATGTCTGCTGAAAATATGTGTATCTACATGCCCGTATGTGGTAGACAAGAGAATATCCTGGCCCTGAGAGGTGAGGCTTTCTGAGAAAGCAAGCAGGACCCTAAGYGTCCAGGAGAAATCTGGAGGGGGTGACCCCTGCATGAGTGATGCTCGCGTGGTCCCAGCACCGGCCGTGCCTAGAGGAGGGCTCTCGGGGCAGCTCTGAGCCCACACTTCGTCCAGCTGCCTGCAAGAGCCTCAGAGCCCCAAAACCACCAGGGACCCGCACACGGTGAGGCCCCAGGTACGTGCACAGCCCAGAAGCCAGCTTCCCCCCAGCCAGCCAGCCAAGGAGCCAAAGCAAAGCTTTAACTGGCTCTCTGACTTTAACACTGTGGGCTTAGCTAGGCTCCGGGAGGCAAAGCTTGTGCACAGGCAGGGATTGCCCCGCATCACCACGAGAGAGGAAAGCACAAACACAGCAGACCTTCTGCAGGGTCTGGTCTCTACCAGTACCCCGTTACCTTTGCAAGCCCTTCTTCATGGGCTGCCCGCATGCTCGGGACAACCTGTGGTCTGATGTAGACCAGACCAACTGGGCTGGTGGCCACCTCCCCAGAGTGTCCTCAGCACCCTCCCTCTCCAACTAACCCACCACGGGTTTCATTTACCTTCGGGGCAGCCTGGCTGCGCAGCACTGGATGCCAGGAGAAGGTGAGGCGAGAGGAGCCCAGGTGGCTTCTTTAGGGATCTTTGCCTTCCCCGCGGCTGCACGGAACAGCTCTGTCCAGCTGCGGGGAGGATCACAACTCTAGGATCTGGGGTACTCGTAAAATCAAAGCCCCCGCCATGTCAACATCCATCCTGGCTGTTCTGCAAGTGTCCCCAGGAGCAGCAGCCTGGCCACGCAGTCCTCCAGAGCAGAGAGTCCCACAGCCGCGTTTGCTCCTCCAGGCAAAAGCAGGGAAATCTGAACCACGAAGCGGGGTGTGGATCACCCCACCCAGCTCCTGCTGACCTAAAGATCCCACTGATCTTGTCTATCCTCAGCCAGTCCACGCTGCAGCTTGTTTCCCCGCGCAGCCAGGGTGCAGGGAAAGCCTCCTGGCCAGCCCTGCAGCCTGACGGGTGGCACAGCCACTGGAGAGGGTTCCCAGCTCTGCGGGGAGCCCGGGGACGCTCACCGCCGGCAGACGGCAAGGAGACACGGGTGAGCTGAGGGGCTGGTTTGACACGCGCCGGAGAGGTGCAGCGTGAAGCACAAAGGCTCTCCCATCCTGGCCGCTCTGCCCTGGAACGCAGCATGGGAACCGCTGCCCAGCACAAATCTGTTCCTCATTATCCGTCCCAGCTGCTGCCTGATCCTGGCTCCGTCACCAGCCACTCACTGCACAGCCCCGGCCAGCTTGCATCCCGTCAGCCGAGCAACTTCTGCACGACTTCACCAGACCAGGACCAGGGCTGGCATCCACACCTCCAGAGGTAATTCCGGAGTGAAAATGAATCGTTCCCTCCACCAACAGGCAGAGGAGGCTTCCAGTGAAAGCAGGGAGCAGGGATGGCTGCTTCACGTGCAAAGAGCGGGAAGGCAAGCACAGGAGAATTCAGGAGAGGTGTTCAGTCTGATCGTATCCAGGTGAGACGAATGCCTGAACAGTCAGGAGCAGGAAGGAGCAAAGAATGGACTGATGTGTCTCCAAAATGTGTGTACCCAGATATGATCAGACTGAACTCCTGAATTCTCCTGCATTTGCCTTCCCGCTGTTCTCCGTGAAAATGTGAGCGTGGCCAAAGCCTCTGCCATGCTTTGTGCTTGGTGGGGCCAAGTGGGAGGTGAGAAGCTGGGCTCCCATTCACTAGCTTCCCACCGCTTGTGCCTGTATAGGCCATTGTGAAAACATCACACGAGGGCGTCAGAAGTGCTCCAGAAATAGAGCAGAATGAAAAATCATGCAAGGTTGCCCATGAGTCAACAGCACCCTTGCTGCAATGGAGAACGTGAAGCTGGCAGGTTTAAGGAGATTATTATTCCTCTTGACTTGGTACCTGTGAGACACAACTGGGTACTAGCTCCAATTTGGGGCTCCCCAGAACAAGATATATATATATATATTTATAGCAGAGAGTACCAGCTTTAGGAAGACAAGGCAAGGAGGGGAGCTACCTACAGGGGGGCACAGAGAAACCAGAGCCCAAATCTTCTCAGAGACACGCCTGGAAGGACAAGAGGCAACGGGGACAAGCTGCACCAGGGGAAATTATTGCTGGGCATAAGGAGAAAATTATTCTGCGCAAGAGCGGTGCAGCCATAGTGTGGCTCTGGGACAGGGTGACATCTCCATCCTCGGGGACTTTCCAAGCCCAACTAGACAAGGCTCTGAGCTGCTTGCTGTAGCTTTGCCACCAGCCCTGCATGGAGCCAGGGCTGGACCACAGACCTCCCGAGCCCTTCCCAGCCTAAAATTTACCTGATGCTCCAACACGCATTGTGCAATGGCAAGGTGATGATTTTCAGATGACTGCACAATGCTGCTGCTTAGCTGACTTGGGAGATGGCCAACACCAGTCCATCGCTCTTCCATCCAGCTGATGCCCCTGTTACCAGAGTTGCCTTACATCCTCTGCTGACTTCACAAGTTCTGGTACCACGGAGAAACTAGAGGAGCTGAGCACTGGAGAAAGTAAATCACTGTGGAAAAAATGTGCAGATCTAATGGCAGGCTTTAAGGAGAAGCCTGCATGCAAAATGACGGGTCTGCGATAGTCAGGCAGCTCCGGGATGGGGTTGCTTATAATAACAGTCAGAGGGTTGTACATTCTGGGTTACAGTCTGACAAGCAGCTCCTTTGGTTATGCCTTACTCTCTCCTGGAGAAGCAGAGGTTTGGGCACATGTKTTCATGGTTTGGCCCCGTTCTTGTGTTTTTCCACTGAAGTACTTTAGTATTTTTAGGCTGAAAGAGACGGCTCTGTGCTATGCTGGAAGGATCGGAGCAGTCCTGTCCAGGAAGGACGCTGCCTGCTCTCTCTCCCCATAAAGTGAAATACAGAGAGTGGAGTATGAGAATAAGAACTGATAAAACTCTGTGGGGAAGGGTGTAGTAGGAGCCACCATCCCTGGTCACAACATGGCTGGAGTCAAGGGTGGGAAGAGGGGGCTCCAAGCCCACCAGCTGCTGGCTCGTGGCATGGAGAGCCTGCACACATATTAGCTGCTAGGCTCAGATAACCGTGTGAGACAGCAGTAACCAGCCCCAGTGTTTCCCAAAGCCGAGACGTCTGCTTTTCCTCCTCTGAGGACCTGAATGCCGCAGACCCGCCGCTTCCAGGAAAACAACCTGGCCCGCACAACCTGGTGCGCTGCCAAGGCGATCGTGTCTGCAGGAAACGCTGGCACTGAGGTCCAGCACGCAGAGCACGGCTCAGCCAGCATCTCTGGTCAGTGGGATGCGAGGCAGATGGGAAACCTCAGGAGGAGCAAGAGCTTCCAGAGGGACCAGTACAAAGCTCTCRGGGCTAGGAGCTGTATAGGGACCCTGCCAAAAAGGACCTGGGGGTGACGGTAGATGCCAGGTTGAATACAAGCCAAACATCAATCATCTTGTGAATCGAGTAAACCACATTTACCCTCCATTAGGAGAAGTGGAGCCAGCAGATGAAGGGAAGAGCAAAGCCAGCACACACCGAGGCAGGGAGGTTCCTGTGATCCAGAATACCCTGAGACAGACCCATTTGAACCATATTTTTGGCAAAGAGAGAGGAAGCGTGGACACGGGAAGATCTGGGCTCCCAGCACTCTGCTGCTGTGCAGACAGCCACGACACTGGGCAGCAAGGGCCTGGCTGCCTGCTGGCCTCTTGCTGGCTGCTCCCCGAGGCATGGCCTAATGACGGCTGCAGGCAAGCTGCTGTTCGGAAAGAATTTCACATTTTCCGCAAACATTATAGAAACTAGGAAATCCAGTTAGGCACATCGAGTCTGTGAGGGGGGCTCAGATGGAGAAGAGCAGAGAGGCACAGGGATGTGGTGTCTACGAGGGAGAACTGAACCAGGAGCTGCAGGAACCAGGACGTGCAGAGGTTCCCAGACAGCAGAGAGACCAGACCACGATGCCTGCTCCAACTCCGATTTATTGAACATTACAAAATACTCTGCATATATTTTCACATTAAAACAATATTCTTGCAAATAAGATATTAAGTCTTGAGTCATTTGTGGTGCCCATGGCTACAGAAAACACTGACCCAGCTAGAGATTTAGTATGGCCCAATATCAGAAATCAAAACCAGAATAAGGCATACCAGAAATGCAAAACTATATAAAAACCTTTTAAAAACCTCATGCTCATCTGATGGGACAGGTACAGAGCAGAACGGCCTTTGCTGAGCCTTGCTAACAGTACCAGGAGGTACTGCCAGCTCACTTGCCCCATGTTGGGCCCACTCACCCAGTGCATCTACATGTCCCCTTGACACCTGCTGTCTCAGCATGCCCACATAGCTGGAACAGGCAGTTATTTACCTGCTTTGGGGCATTAACAGCCCAAGTCCCCATTTGTCCCTAAGAGGAGCATCCCCAACCCTCCCGCGTTGCCAGTGCCCAGCTGCCGTGCTGAGCTTTTGCATGCTGAGCAGTTTTTGGGGAGCAATTCTTGGCCCTTGGGGTCACACCAGGAATAATTCACTGTGTGGGCCATTGCCACTGGGTCCCACCACCCTCTCAGGAGGGACCAGGGGTGGCCGGGAGGCAGGTGGTGGGGACAGACCTCTGAAGATGCACTCAGCTCTCGCCCATCACCCCTGTTCCTGATGTACATTCATACCTGCTGCTCGCTCCACTCCTTGCACCATGACCAGCCCTCCCAGCTGATGGGCCCCAGGCAACTGGAGGGACTGGGACATGGGCAGGATGAATGCCAAGGATGCTGTGCAGGGCAGCTACCTCCCAGCAAAGCCAGAAAGCTGAACACCGCAGCTATTGGGAACACATCCAGACAACAGGCGTGAGGCTGGCACAGCAGGTTGGGTGCTGGAGGAGTCCCTGTGCGTACAGGTTCACTAGTCCGGCTCCTGGTGGAGCCAAACCCCAGGAGCACTGCTCCCAGTCCTGAGAAGGTCATGGCCTTGCCTCTGCGGTACCTCCATAACCCGGGGAACGCAGAGCTGCCGTGGCAAGGAGCCCATCTCTGGCCTCCTAGCTGAGCTCCATGCATGCTGTGAGGAACCAGCACTGCAGCCGCCTTGAAGTCAACGGCTCAGTCGCTGGGTGAGGATGGGATCTCATGCACCAGCCACCACTCCCAGCCCTCTCCCCAGAGGTCTCCTACTCACAGCCAGGCTGGAGATCAGCTCATGCTCCCACACCCGCGAGCAGTCATGGCCCATAAGCCAGCACCCCTTCACCTCAGGGCAGCACAGCCACGACGGGATCGAGTCCGGCTGGGATCCCAGCCCTGGAAGGAACTTCTCTGGCCTCTCAGCGCTGCAAAGATGTGCAGGGACCAGAGAGGAAGAAAGAGGTTTGGGGTCTGTGCCTCCCTGGGTGGACAGGGGCTGGTACCTGCTGTTGCAGCATGAAGCCCAATTATTGACCAGTTTTGCATCAGTAGGTGCATGGGCAAAGCCCACCTTGGAGTGCAGCTCCGGGAGGAGTACTGGGCTCTCCTGCCACTCCTGGAGTTTATGGAGACATACACAAGCTTTACAACGCAAGACAGCAGAGCGGTCAGTGGGTCGCAGCCCGTCCGCAGCCCCCAGCCCCTTCCCCATCTGCAATCTGCCTCAGAGGTGGCTCGCTCTGTTGAACATCAGCCATCTGGGCTCTGTGGCGGGCAGCATCCTGCCCTGCTCCTCCGTGGCCATCAAAGGCTGCAGCTCCTGCTGCTCAGTGCCGTCCGGGCTGCTGTCACTCTGTGACCGGCCGCTCTTAGAGATGTGGCTGGGGAACTGGAAGCAGGAGCTCTGCTCCGGCATCGCCTGGCTTGCAGACTGGGGTTGCTCCTCCAGCACAGGGCAGGCAAATCTCCTATGCTGAGGTCCGCTCTCGAAGCCTGGGGGGGAAGCGATGCTCTCCAGGGAGGAGATGCTTTGGTTCCACGCCTTCTGCATATCCACTGGCACGATTTTGGTGGTCTCCGAAGAGACGTAAACAGCCAGATCAGCCTGGTCTCCTTTCCACGGCAGCTCCTTCTCTGCCAAGGTGGGCGATGGCGGGATGATGCAGGGGCTGGGGCAGACATCCAGGCTGCCTGGGAATGCAGAAGGAGGGACAGTGAGAGGGATCATGCATAGCTCTTGCGCTCTCCCTAGGCCCTGCAAACATTGCAGAACCAACCACTACCAAATGGCCAGCTGGCCCAGGGATCCAGGAGCCACCAGGGAGGCTCTGCTGTGCCTCCAGAGCCACAGAGAAGAGTGATTCTCCCACTCATGCTCTGCTGACTTTGGTTTTGCCCAGGCCAAGGCAACTTTGCTCCTCAGGTGGAGGAAGGACAAGCTACCCAACAGCAGCTGCCCTGGAGTGCAAGCATCGGTGCCTACCAGGAGTTGTCTTTCCCTGCAGGACCTCATCGGTGGCTCGAGCGATGAATACAATCCCTTCATCGTCCTCTCTCTCTGTCTCCGAGCTATCGCTCTCCTCCTCCTCTGAGCTGACCATCACCAGGACAGGAGCTGCAGCCAGATGGAGGGAATTGGTTTGGAGGATGCGGCACCCTGTGGGGGAAGGACTGCACCCATGGGAGAAGGACTTGGTCCTAGCGCAACCCCGGTGCTGTCGTGCCACCGAGCTGGCAGTGGGCAGGCACAGCGGGCTGTTCCCATCCCACCCCAACAGGTCCCCTTGCCAGGACCTGCAAACCTCGCCTGCCACCGGCCTTACCTGCCTCCTGCCAGGGGACATTTCTGTGCGTCTTCCCATTGGGTGCGTCGCTGGTCAGAGAGGTGTTCTTCTGCGAAGGAAGAGGGACCGGCTGGGACCTGCCCTGTGCAAACCCCTAACCCTGACCCAGGCAGCCCTGCAAGCCAGGGTAATCCCAGGGACACAGATTCCCAACCCGGCTAGATGGCAGCTGGCAGTCAGTGGTTCCTAGTCCTTAGGAGTTGCATCTTCATGGCCCTACAATAAACAGCTCAGCTGCAATGGCTTCAAGAGCCTCCAAACAAGAGAAGACACCTAAGTCCCAGTTTAAGGCCGCAGTGCCACACTTCTGAGCCTGGATCTGCATTGACGTTCAGGCTACTTTATGCTGAGTGCCCTTGGAAAATAAATGTGGGGCTCCTCCAGGGCTTTGCCCAGGGAAGAGCCACCCCGTGGCAGCACTGGCGCGGTGGGCACATGCAAGACCCGCGTGCTCACACGCAGGGCTGAGATGAGGTGAGCCGCTCTCCACGCTGGCCCTGGAGCTGCCAATGCCATGCAGCACCTCAACTAACCCCCAAAGGACCTCACTGTCTGCAGCCTGGGGGAGGCCAAATCTCAGAGCTAGTAATGGAGCAGGAGGTTGGGGAGCGCTTGCCTTTTTCCTGCCCTTTTCCTTCAGCCTGGCCTTGCTCTTGGAGGAGCAGACGTTGTGCTTTGTGGACTTGAAGGTCTCCAGCCGCCTCTTCATGTTCTGCCGGAAGATTTCTTTATCTTGGCGCTCTTGTTTATCTGGAGAGATGAAGTGACGGCTGTAGCTGGCCTTGTACTGGCCGAGGGAGAGGCAAAGAGACACAGGGTGAGCAGCTGGCCCCACGGAACATCCTCCATCCCTGCTCCTCTTGCGGGTGCTGCTACCCTCGGGGCAAGCCGCATGCCATGGCTGGGGAGTGCTCACCCGCCGGCGGGGCTTGTAGAGGCTCCCTCGCAGCACATGGTGCATGGCAGCATCCTCCTTGTCCCGGCGGCTCCGCACTGTGTCAATCACCTGCAGGTCCAGGCACGCGCCGCTCCCGCTCTCTCTCCTGTCGGGGAGATGGAGATGGAGATGCTGGGCTCCATGCCTGCATCCTGCCAGCCCCCTGCCAGCCCTGGCACAACCCACCCCCGGGGAAGGGGGTGGCTGCAGGGGTCCAGCAAGGTCTGCCCAGGGGCTCAGAGGGATCCTCGTACTCACAGGAGGTTTGTGACTGATGACTCCGACATGGACGTGCGGCTAGGCATGGAGGGCAGTGCCAGCTTGGCGGCCGAGAGCACGTGGCCACCCTGGGAGGTGGGAGGGCAAGGCTGGCATCAGGGCAGTGGGGACCCAGCCAGGCTAGGGGGGTCCCCACTGCCTGGCCAGAGGGGACACGCGTGGCCGTGCGTGGGGTGGACCACCACCCCAGGCCAGCCGGCTCCTGTCGGGGCCATCCCACCGCCCGGCCCCCACAGCATGCCCTTACCTGGTCGACAAAGCTGATAGCATCACGGATGTTCAGCTTGTAGTAAACGTCCCAGATCTCATCCCGCAGCCTGTAGGCAGATTTCCGCATCAGGAGCTGGCTCAGGTACTTCTTGTCGAACTGTTCCCACCTGCCACGAGATGAAGACATGGGCGGTTTAGCTCCCACAGGGTACCACGGCCACAGACCCCCTGCCCACGCAAGGTTGAGAGTGTCCAAAGCATGGCGAAAGCGGGCTGGGCACGCAGGACCTGGCTG
Source organism: Phoebastria nigripes (assembly GCA_035582835.1). Classification (NCBI taxonomy): domain Eukaryota; kingdom Metazoa; phylum Chordata; class Aves; order Procellariiformes; family Diomedeidae; genus Phoebastria; species Phoebastria nigripes. Next base: position 838,454 of record JAYKAV010001975.1, on the reverse strand, counting down.
TGCCCAGGGACACGCTGCCAGGGAGGGCAGGAGGGGAGGGGACACGCTGACCCTTCGTCCCTGCCCAAGGGGAAGCTGGAGACCAGCGGGTCTGCGGGAGGCGATGGGAGCGGGACTGGGGCCGGCACGGCTGCCCTGCTGGAGCGCTTCCCCTCCAGGAAACAGGCTTTTTGCATCCTTTTCCTGTCACTGTGCTGCAGATAAACACTGCCCAGGTTTTAACAGGGCTGTTCCCTCCTCAGCGCCCAGCACAGCTCCATCCGTGGGGAGGCACAGGGCCATCATCATCRCCACAGACACCCCACGGCCCCCCAGCAGCTTTGGCACGGACAAGCAATGCCAGCTCTCGCAGCATCCCCAGCCACACCTGCCCAACCTCTCTCTGGGATGCTTTTGGGAGCTTGGTCTGCTCCACAACAGCAGCCAGACAGTCCCCTTCCAGATGGACTGATGGACAGACATACAGCCTCCCTGGTCCTGCTGCAGGGGACCCTGTGATGTCCCCATGGCTGGCATGTATCTGCCATCCACTTGATGGCTGATGGAGGATCCTGGCTAAGACACTCACTTGTCCCGCCAGTAATGGTAGCCGTGGTGCCCCACGATGTCCTCCACCGCTGCCAGGATGTGGTCAAAGGCCTTGAGCGAGGAGAAGAGGGTGAGAGCAGGGGCGAGGCTGCAGGTGCCCCAGGGATGCCGAGGCCGTGCATCGCCCTCACCCAGCCCCGGCGGTGTGGGGAGCCGGGCAGCCTCCGGCACCAGCACCTACGTGCTCATGCAGCTCCTCGTTCAGCGTGGGCTTGTGGTGGTCACTGCGCTTCACCTTCAGCCATGTCACCAGGGGTTTGATGGTGAGGCCCTGGAACAGCAGGAGAAGGCAAGGGAAAGACTGGGAGGGTGAGAAGGTGCGTGGCTGGGGCACAGGGAGCAGAAGCAGCACAAAGTGACCGGAGACAGCAGCAGTGCCGGCCGCGCATGCCCCTACCAACCCGACACCCTGCGCCTGAGAGCTGGGCCAGTCCACCTTCCCCTAGGCTCACATCCATCCGCCGTGTGGCTCCCCTTCCTGRGGCGCAGGAACCCCAGAGCCATGGGCTATCAGCAGCTTTGTAAAGAGAAGAGCCTGGCCAGGCACACACCATTGCTGCTCTTGGAGGGAGTCCCAGAACAAGAGGCCAACAGGGAAACAACGTGGGCCATGGCCCCACCATCGCAACAGCCGCTGGGGTGGTCCTGCATGCCAGCCTAGTGATGCATGGGGTGCCAGGAGGCACCTAGGACCAAAGGTGACTTGAAAAGAGGTACTTGCCCCAAGCACATGTCCCCAAGTGCCTGCCTGGCCCCCTAGGACAGCTCTGGGCAAGAGGGCAGCACTGAAGGAGGGCATGGTGCCCATCCTCACCTGCACAATGACAGTGAAGAACACCACCACGATGGTYGTTGCCACAAAGTAGTCCTTGGCTTTCACCTTTGCCCTGTCCAGCAGGATGACCAGGGCGAAGGCCACGGCTCCGCGGAGGCCACCATATGACATGACCACCTGGTCGATCCTGTCCAGGGGGATGAGGCGGAAGCGGTTGAGCACGTAGGTCTGGAGGACAACGCCTGGGAAGAAGGAGAAGAAGAGCCTGGGATGCCGGCAGAGCCCTGCCTGCTCCTGGAGACGGGACAAAGCCCAGGCCAGGAGCTATGGCTGGTCCCATGCCCCAGCCTTTCTTGGGGGATACCACTTTTTGGCATGAAAAGGGCTGGGTCAGAAGCACAGAGGGGCAGACTGACCCACAGCTCTGAAGAGCAGGATAAAGAAGAGAGTGCCCAGCACCAGCGCTGTGTCCCATGCCCACTTGGAGGTGTCCACAGCCGAGATGCCCAGAAACATGAAGATGATGGTCTCTGAGCTGCTGGCCAGTGTCTTCATGGTGTACTTGACCGTGGTGCGGGATTTCTGGGAGATGTTGGCTTCCACGTACTTCTTACAGCAGATCCCACAGAAGGTGACTCTGCAGAGGGGCAGAAGGAGCCAGCATGACCCTATGGCGGGATGAGGAATGGGTCTGCTCACCGCCTCTTGCTGCTCAGCACTGCACCCCCGATTTCCTGGACCCCCCTGGGGGACACCCCGGTACTCACGCCAGGATGGAGGAGAGCGAGACCATCTCAGCAGCAAGGTACGCAACGTAGGCCAGGAGGAAGACGAAGAGCGGCTCGATGATGCGCACGCGCTTGGTGAACCGCGTGATCAGGGCCAGGAGGAAGGCGAAGAGCAGCCCCACGGCTGTGCCCCCCAGGCTCACGAGGAAGAAGGAGGCTGGTGGGGGAAGAAGACTCATTTGCACCATAAGCAAGCGAGCCCAGCTCCTGTGCCCCACGGCCATGCCACGCTGGATTGGCCAAGCCCCACGTTCCCACCTGGTTCCCCACCAAAGCATCCCGTGATGACAGCCGGCGTGTGACCACTGGGATGGAGATGACAGAGCTGTGGTATTCAGGGCCCACCCCACAGTACGACAGCACCCGTGCTTGCCCCCAACACTTCCACCCTGCAGGAAGAGTCGGAGGGGCTGGTGGGACACATACTCACCTACCCCCTTCACGTAGTCTGTGGCGTGGATGTGTGCTGGGCCCAGCTCCACAAAAGAGTTGAAGACCTTGTACAGCACCTGCAGGCAAGGCAAATCCCTTGGGGAAGGCAGGGTATTGCCCTGCCTTGGGAGGGGCAGCACCCRCGGGCAGGATGGACCCTGTGGAAGAGGCATCGCCTGCCCCAAATCTGCCAGGCAACACAGCTCATCTCAGCAGGCAAAGTCCCCCAGGGCCAGGAGAGAGGAGAGACCCAGAGAGCACGGCATGGGTCTGCCACCGGCTTGGGGATGTCACCTGCATCCTCTGTCCATCCTGGGGGACTCCAGTGCCCTGGCCCATGTTGGGCTCCACTTTTGCGTCCCCCAAGCTCCAACTCACCACGGTGACAGCGTCGTTCAGGAGAGACTCGCCAAACACAATGATGAAGAGGGTCTCATTTACATGGACCTCTTCAAAGACAGCCAGCACTGCCACGGGGTCCACAGCTGAGATGAGGCTGCCGAAGAGCAGGAAATCCATCAGCCCAGCTTCGACGCCCGGATCTGCTAGGACAGAAGGACCAAGCTCAGGCAGACCATCTGCCCCAGAGCCCCTTTCACCAGGCTGAAACAAGCCTGTCCCTCATCTGCTTCTGGTGGCTTGGCCACAGCACCCCAACTTGGAGTGCAGTGGGCTGAGCCAGGGAGTGCTCCCAGACCTCCAGGGTCCCCCAGGTGAAGCAGGGTTCAGCACATCCTTGCTGCAGCATGAAGGGAGCAGGGCTTGGACATTCCCCCTGGCACCCAGGTGCATCGCTGCTCCTCCGGCAGATATGCACCGAAGGAGCCTCAGCAGCCCCACCTCAGGTCCAGGCATCAAGTGGTTCCTTGGGGCTCAGGAGACTCAAAACACAGCCCAGGCCAGGCAGGGCCAGTGGCTACAGCCGAGGACAGGGAACACGGCAGCGAGCCAGCAAAGCTACCCAGAACATGGCAGCGAGCCAGCAAAGCTAGCCAAGGTCGGCGACAAAAATAGCAAAGACGTGAGTCAGCTCAGTGCCGAGCAGGGCTCGTTTGTCCTGCACGCTTGACGGTCCTGCCAGAGCACCGTTCCCAGGATGCCAGGACCCTGCTCCTGCAATGCTTCCTGGGAATCCACAGCAGGGCTGGGCAGTCGGCTCTGAACTTGGGGGTGCTTTGCACCCTCCGACCCATCTTTTGGGGATGTGGTCCAAACTGGGCAGCCCTGTGCACCCACCCATGAGCCCAGCCTGGTGCAGCCCCCAGAGCGCAGCGCCGGTGGTGAAGGAGTTCCAGAGCGTGCCCACCACCGCGTAGGTGAGGATGGCACCGATGTTGTCGAAGAACAGCCGGCTGGGCATGAAGTATCCCGAGTCTAGGACAATGGGGGGCAGAAGGAAGAGGAAGAACATGTTGGGCTCCAGCTGGTACTCGGCTTTCTTCGCCACGGCCAACACGATGCCCCCCAGGCCCAGCCCCAGCAGGATGAGGAGGCAGCTCTCCGGGACGATGGACGTCACCTTCCTTGACAGGTGGAAAACTAGAAGGAAAGAAGGAATGACAGCATCAGCCAAACAGGCACATGGACAGAGCATCCCAGATCCACGAGCTCCACAGAAGGGTTGGCTGATGCATGATGTCCGGGGAGGACAAGGGAGCACCTAAGGCTGCTTTGTAGCCATGTGTGCACAGAAGACCTTCCAGCTAGCTCCCAGGTCAGGATTTCAGGTCCCTGACTGTTTGGGATCTCCCTCTCCTCCTCAGCCACTGTCTAATAAGCCAAGCAGCTGGGCATTTTGCTTTTCTTAGCCTCTGGTATCTGCACTTAAAGGATAAAAGCAGTCAGCAACCACGTTCCCAGTGTCACAGGCAATGCCGGCTGCTGTTCGAGTGAAGGCATCCTGGTTCACCGGGACACATTACCCCACTCAGAGACRAGGATGCTCAGCCCTGGTGATGGGGTGACCTTGTTTGCAGCCGTCTGAGCAAGCAGATGGAGCAGCATGCAAACCACTGCAGCACAAGCCAGTCTGCCAGCCTCCGTGCCAGAGCACAACCTTCCTCAGCACTGGCTAACCTACCTGCATGCAAAAAACAGGCGCACGGGAGCTGCAGATTCAGAGATGCTTTGAATAATCAGTTTACTCCATGCGAGGTTTGGAGCAAATCTTAAACTGCCATGGAACAGGATATATTTTTTAAAGCAAGCAGAGTGTGCCCTGGTATTCATCCATCAGCAATGTGGCAATGAGCCYGCAGCTCAGGCAGAAGCCAGCAGGATGTCATGCCAGCCAGCACAGGGGACTCGCTCCTCCAGGCAGCCTTGTCTCCAAGGCCAGGGCGTCCTGTGTAATCCCAAATCGTTCCAGCTTCCAGGCGGACAACCCCCCATCCCTGTGGATTTCTCCTCCCCAGTGGAGGGTGCTGTATTTTTGCTACCCCCAAAGGGCAGTGCTTGGGGAAAGGCTGTCGAGGGTCACAGCAGTTTTGCCCCCTCGTTGTTCTGCCATCACTTGTGACATCCAGCCCAGCTCTGCAGCATGACTTGGCCATCAGATGAAGAAACCTTCTCCTGGGAGTAGGTTCCTCCAGGCACTTCCAGAGCCACTTCTGTCCTTGAGCATCCATCAGGTACAAGGGACATCAGAGAAGCCTCTGAGCYGTCACTTAGCTGCAAGCCCAGCCCTGCTGCCAACCCAAAACCCAGTCCCTAAAGCCTTTAGCTGGACTAAAGGTGCCCATTGCTTGTGCCAAGTCATCCCACCAGAAGGAAAGCTCTGCTGTGGTCACACGCAAACCCTAGGCTTCTTCCCTCCTTGGGAACCCCCATGGACAGACCATAAGGTCTGCCTAGCCCAGAGTCCCGTCTCCAGTGGCATAGACCTGGAGAGGAGCCCAGGAACAGGCTTCATCAGTAGGTTTCCATGTCTCAATGCCCTTGCCATTCTCCTCTGAACCTGTCCCAGTCCTGCTCTATCCTTTCTGGGATGGGTCCCAGTGTCCCTCAGATGCAGACACCCYGGGCACTGAGGTCGTGGCCTCCTGATGTTCTTCCTTTCTCCTTTCCTAACACCTCTTAGTCAATTTGCTTTCCTTCGCTGCAGCTGAGCACTGAATTAGAGAAGGTAACTCAATGTCAAAGATCTGGTTCCTAAGCAGAGACATCATCTGTGAGCCCACCACCAAATGTGCAGGCTAAGGGCCGCTTTTCCTCTTGTTGAGACCTTCGCAGCGACCTGTGCTGCTCTTTGGCATGGTAAGCCCTGTTCATGCCATCCTGGCGAGCCCCGGCACCACTCCCCTGCCATAACGCCCCAGGAACACTGCCACAGTCAGCAAGGGCWGAGCGGCGAGCACCGGGGTGGCGTGATCTGCAGCTCCATCACCAGCCACCTCAAGGGGAAAGAGCCGCAGAGCACCCAGGGCCAAGCCTCTGCCGTAGCTCTGCAGCCGAGTGTCCCAGCCACAGAGCCCGGGGCATCCACCCTCGCCCCCAGCCGCCTCCGCTCACTGCCAGGGGCTGTGATTCAGCCACGGAGGCAGCAGCAATACAGACACTACAGCCCTCCAAGCAAACCCACAGCCCGGAGAAGGGCTGGCTGAGCTCCAGTCCAGCCGAATTCCTGCTAAATGACCGCACAAGCCATGGCAGAGCCCTGTTCACCCCACGTGAGCCCAGCGAAGGCAGCGCCGGTGGGCGAACGGCGCTCGCTCAGTGCCTGCGGCAGGCTGTGAAACCGCTTCCCGCCCACGGGAACAAAGCTCTGAAGTTTTCAAGAAGGGAACAAGGCGTCCAGCCCCTTTCTGCACACTCGGGAGCATTGCCAAGATCCCCACTCCCTGCTCCGGCCACCCATCTGCTCTCTCCGTGGTGCGGAGATATGCCCTGGCTGGCTGGAGAGACCCAGGAGAGCCCGCAGAGATGCTATGGGGACACGGGGACATGGCTCCTGGCTGTCATCCATCATTCTTTCCCCTGAGCCAAAAACTTGGGCAAAAAAGGGAGCAGCATCAATGGGAAAGACCCTGCTTGTCCAAAAATCTCCTGGCTGAGGGGGGATGCTGCCACGCTCCCGAGCAAATGACAGCACACGAGCTCCTCTGTGCTGCAGGGAGCAGCCAGTGGGGATGGGTGGAACGAGCTCTAATTTTACATGCGCTAGTCAAGAATTTCAGCATTAAAGGTTCCCACAGCAACAGTAACTTAGCCACATGTGAATTAACTTCAGAGCCATAATCCACGCTCAGGCATCCATAATATAGGATTTGCCATCGGGAGGACTAGGGGCCAAAACCTGCTCCGCTCCTCCGGTGCTTGGGAAATGGTGAAACACCTAAACCAAGACACAAGCAGCCGGGGACAGAGGTGATGGTGCAAGGAGAGAGGGTTGTAACCCATGGGGATGCTGCTGGGTCTGCTGGCAAACCCCTGCCCATGGGGCAGCCGCGGGTGAGGAGCAGGTTTGGGGCAATGCTCCTTGCCGGTCCTTAATTTCCCTCTTCCCCACATCCCGTTCAAGCAGATCTGTGCTCTGACTAAGTACGGAAAAGGCAGCAAAGCCCAGATGATGCCTCGCTGTGCAGGAAGGCAACACCCAAGCCAGTTTTTCCCCGCCCCGGGTGTTTGCTGGCTTGGGGCACCCCAGCATCGTGACCGCCTCCGAGAACAGAGCCCACAGTGTCATTTCCCCATCACCCAGGCGCGGGGCCGCTTCCTCCCCTGCAGTCACAGGGCTGTGAGCTGGCAGCCCAGCGCCGCAACCGCAATGGCTCCTCTGCGCCAGCCTACGCCCGGCGTCCACAGCCGCCGCAGCTGGTGCTGCCCCCTCCGCTCCCTGACATCCTCCGCCCCCGGCTCCATCTCCTCCATGGGCTCCCATGCGCTCTGGGGACCGCGCGTGCGTGGGGTCATGTGCCACCTCCGGGGACACCCCTGCCAGGGTGCTGCCCGCAGCCCTGCTTCAGGGTCTCACTCCTTGCTCTGAGCATCCATTGGACCCATTGGATGCGCTGAGCCAGGCAGCCCGGAACTACCCACCATCGGGGTTGTGTCTCCCAGATGGAGAGGGAGAGTGGCCATCAGCTCGCCTCAGGCCTGGAACAGCATGGTGGGGCTGGGGGCTTGGGAATGACCCTGGCTCAGGCCCCCCTGCACGCACCGGCACTGCTGGGGAAAAGGGGAGTGCATCAAGGGAAACCCACACAGGGAACAGCTCCGGAGAGACGTTTGAGAGAAGAAAATAAGAGCCAGGGAAAGGGATCGTCTCTCTGATCTTCTGCAGGTAGGAGGGACGCGCTCAGCAGCTGGAGGTGGCACAGCTGCAGCCAGAGGGTTGTATTTTTAAGCTCACGACGCCCGTTAATTCATTCCTCGCGATGCTTTAGCTCTCCCTTGTGAGAAGGCCAAGGAAGGAGAGGAGTGTGAGGGCCACAGCAGTGTATTCGATGATGCTTGGGACAGGCAGAGCCCAGCTGGTGGCGACAGCTGTAGTTGTCCCCTGCATACTGGGAGCTGCTGCTGGTCCCCAGCTGCTCGGAGACTCCCCTGCCTAACTCCAAACCCGCATTTCTTGAGCCGGCTCCAAACTAAGAGGTTGCCCGTGCCCCCACCACAGGGGCTATGCCCACAGTGGGGCCCCCAGGGAGGAAACCTGCCTCAAGGTCACAGTCTCGTCCCCTGGGCCCAGCACAGCAGGCAGGGGCACCACGGGGGACCAGCCCCTGGGGACCCTGCTCGGCACCCACAYGCGCACGTCCCTTCCCCAGCACCCAGGGTGCTGGCAGGGGGCACAGCCCTGCGGCAGCTCACACACATCCTCCTTGCACCTTCCCACRCAGCCTCTTGCGGCAGAGCCTTCCCCCAGCTGCGTGGTCCTGTGCTGGGGAGCACGAGAGCCCGAGGCGATGCAGATCAGGAGTGACCCACCAGAGGGGACCACAGGCACGGACCCGTCCCCAGGCTGCCAAGGACACATCTTGCCCAACACTGGCACCACAGAGCCCTTTGTGGGGCTGGGGGGATCAAACAGCTTCCAGCCCTGCCAGCGGCACGTGCTGTGCCAGCCTCTGGGGCATGGGACATCCTTGCTGGACATCTCTGCTCAGCTCCTCTTCTCCTCCTGAACCGTCCCTCCTCTGTGCCCACCCATCCATCCCTCGTAGGGARAAGGGGACCAGGCCCCCGCGTTGTCCCTTGGGCTCTACCTTCGCCTCATCACCGCTTGCCATCCCAAGGAAGGGGATGGAGGACGCTGTGCGGGGTCGTGCCAGGCCACCGCAGCCCAGCCGAGGATGGCGACCAGCTGGGCTCTGGCCATTTGTCCCCATGACCCGTGTCCTGGTGTGCAGTGGCACCCCTCGCCCCGGATGCCTCTGCGCCCACCGGGGATGCCGCATCCCACCTGCCTGCCCCGCGGGTGGGCGCAGCTGCTCCCGGAGCCCCGGGGCACCGGGGAAAGGGGGTGGGGGGGGAACACTCACCGATCTTGGCCAGGCTGGCCACCAGGATCCAGGCGGCCACCAGGCAGGGCGCCTGCACCTCCCGCCACTGCCACCGCAGCAGCTCGGCTCCCGCCGGGGCGGGGGGGCCGGGGG
>JAYKAV010001975.1:803405-829082 GCA_035582835.1 Phoebastria nigripes | reverse complement strand
CCCGGTACTGCCCCTTCCCCCCGGTACCGCCCCGGGCTCCTCAGCACCTGCCCCGGTGCCCGGCACGGCGCTGCTCATCCTGTGCATCCCCCTCCAGCCCAGCGCACCCGCACCTTCCGGTGCCCCCTGCCCCACCGCGGTCAGCCCGCACCTGCCCCGGTGTCCCTCGGCCCCACACCAGTCCCCCTGCCCCTGTCCCAGTCCTCCCTGCAACTGTCCCAGTGCCATCCGCATCACCCTGGTGCCCCTGCACCTGCCCCAGTGCCCCTTGACCCCTGCCAGTCCCCTGGCACCTGCCCGGTGCCCCCTGCATCACCCTGATCCCCTGTGCCCTCACCTGGTGTCCCTGCTCTGCTCGAGTCCCCTCACCCTGGCTCAGTCCTCCCACACCCACCAGATTCCCAATCTCCCCACCCCACCCAATCCCCCTCCCAGCCCAGCCCCTTCTGCTGCTGGCCGAGACCACCCATCCCTGCCCCAGCCGCTGCCTGAGCACCAGCCTGGGAGCACCCCAGGGGGGCCCCCATGGTTCCTGGGTCCCTCTCAGCTCCCCAGCCTTTCTCAGACACCSCTAAAAGCTCCCATTTGCCCACCAACCCTGGGCCTTCCCCCCTGCTCCGGGAGGTGCCCCGTCTCCCATGTCCCACCCCTGTGGCTCCCAGATCCCCAGGGCCCCGTGTCCTGGGCGGGCAGCGAGGGATGCCCAGGCAGCCCAGGGAGCGGGGATGCTGCCTGGCAGGGTGGCAAGAAGGGATACTGGCAGAGAGCTGCACATGGAGAGCCAGCTCTGAGCTGTGTCCATGTGTCCCCAGAGCCAGGACAGAAGGACACCTTGGCTGGGCCAAGCCCTCTGCCTGGTACTGCCTATGGCACGGGCACCCTCGGATGCCGAGTGCCAGGCAGAGCCCGCTGGCCAGAGGGGAATGGGTTACAGGATGCCTCCCCGGTGGCGTCGCCTCTTCCCTTCTCTCTGACCCGGCACAAATGTGCTGCAAACGTTTGTCAGCGGAAGAAAATGGCTGGGGAAAGCAGCCTGCTGCTGCCACCCCCTGCCAGCCGGCTCCTGCCAGGAAAGGCAGCACAGGAATGGCCTCGCAAGGGCTGCTGCTGAGAAAAGGCTGCCTCCCACTCCCCTTTTAAGTTGTCAAAGGTGTAATTAAATCCCCACTTTGCTTTGCCTCCCCCAGGCTGGTTGTACCCTGCCGCCCCAGCCTCGTGGACCCAGCCCGTGCCACTAACCTGGGTGTCTCTGCTGAGCTCCCCCCAGTCTGCTCATGCTTCGCTCCTACTGGGAGCCCAGGCTGGAGCCAGGAACGAGGGGAAGGCTCCCTGCCCACTGCTCCATCACATCGGGCCATCATCACGGCCCAGGTAATCAGTCAAAAAGAAAGTAAAATCACCTTTGCCTTGCTGGGTTGTGCTCAGCGTGCCCAGCGACACTTTGTGCCAAGTTCAAGAGCGATGAGACCTTCCCGTGTCCCCAGTCCCATCCCCGGTGCAGCTGCGGTCCCCCCTGGGTCATCCTGGGGGTCCCGGCTCTCCTTTGTGTGCTCCTTTCCAAGCCCGCCTTAGCCACGGTGATGAACACTACATGATCCATCTTGGACATCCTCGTTAGCATCAACACCTTGGATGCGTAATGCCCTCGTTAGCATCAACACCGACCTCGGAGGCTGCCCCGCTGCCGGGGCGGTACCGCTGCACCCCTGGCTCCGGGCTGCCCAGGGCAGGGCGGCTCATCCCTCTGCCCCAGAACGGGGGGGTTCGGCCCAGCCACCCACCCGTGCTCCASTTCACCCGGGGCGAGCAGCCCGACCCGGCACCCCGGGGCAGCCCGGAGCATCCCCGCGCACCCGGAGTCCCCCACGGCCTGGAGCATCCCTGACGCCGGCGCATCCCGGCGGAGCATCCCTCCGGGGCGGGAGGCAGCAGGGGGCGGGCAGCCCACGCCGCGCCGCCGGGACGCCCACGGGAGGGCGCGCCGAGCTCCGAGCGGCCGCCACCGAGGAGGGGCGTGGCCGGGCGTGGCCGGGCGGGGCGTGGCCAGGGGCGTGGCCTCGCCGCTCCCACCCCCGGCGGAGCGGAGCGGCGGCAGCGGCGGTGCCGCCATGGCGGAGGCGGCGGTTCCGTGTCGGCTGCAGTACCTGGAGGACGCGGACCCCTTCGGCTGCGGCAGCTTCCCGGAGCCGCGGCGAGCCCCGGTTTACGCCGTGGCGGAGGCGCTGGCCCTGGGGGCGCAGCTGCCCGCCCTGCACCGCCTGCTCGGGGCCCCGCTGCCGGTGAGGGGGAGCCGGGGGCGGGCGGGGAAGGCACCGGGCAGGCACCGGGCGGGAGGGGGAATGTCGGCTGGAAGGAGCGGGGAGGCGAGGGACGGGGCGGTGTGTCCCCGCCGGAGCCCGGGCAGCGCTCCCGGTGTGAGTCACGGCGGGATCCGTGAGCCCCTGCGGGAGATGCCAGTTCTCAGCCGGCACCGGATGAGTCGGCGGGGAGGAAGAGGATGTGCTTGCTCAGAGCAGGCAGGAACCCGGGCAGGGRGAAGCAGGATGAGGGCAGGCGTCCATCCCCGTGTCGTCGGGGCTGAGCCAGGCAGCGTGCTCCCACCCCAGCATCCCCTTTCCACGCTGGCTATCGGGAGTGGAGCTGAGCCTCGATGGGAGCCTGCTGGCTCCCTAACACCGGGGACCTGGCCAGYGTCCCCGCTCGCTGCAGCACATGGGCCTTGGGGAGGTGACGGTGAAGCCGGAGGGCCACCAGCCCCTCGCCCCTCCGGTTCGGTGGCAGCTTTGCCGCCAAAGAGCAGCGCGGAAATTCGTGCTGAGCAATTTCCTCCGGCCGGGGCGGGCGAGCGGAGGGGGCTGCGCCCCGCATGCACCCCTCACTGCGCTGCAGGAAGGAGCAGGGGCTGGCAGGGAGGAAGGCAGGAGGCTGAAGCAAGGCGTCGTGTCTTGCTTGCGTGCCCTCAGGCCTGACCCAGGCTGGGAAGCGGAGGAGATGGGGGACCCTCCCTCCTGGGTATCTTCTGTTGGCGTGATGCTTTCAGAGCATCCTTTACAGGATGGGGATGGGCTTGTTTTCCTCCTTATGAACGTGGGACCCAGCAGAGCTTTGGCAATGGCTGAGCATCTCTTGTCTTGCAGCACCGCAGGAGTGCAGGCAAGGGAGGCAGGAACCCAGGCAGGCAGGGGGAGGGTGCCCTGCCCGGAGCCGGACAGGAGAGATAGGGGCAGCAGGAGGGGGAAATGGGTTTGGTGTGCCTGGCACCAAGCTTGCTGGCCTGCCAGGGGAGTGGGGATCGCTGTGAGACCTTTGCCTGCACCAAAAAAATTCCCTTTTATCCTCCTTTTCATTTTTCTTGGAGCAAAGCAGCAGCGTCTCATGTCATCGTCGTCATGGGATTTTTAGGCGGTGACTAAACGGAGTTTGTTTGGGAACAAACAGCCCTGAGACATGACGAATGGAGCAAACTCAAATTTCAGGCATGTGCTCTCCTCCCYGGGCAGGAGCTGGCTGTAATGGGATCACCAGCCCAGGGTGCTGCCRTGGTGGCACGGGGGGGCTGGACGCGGCGTTCCCGAGGGCAGGAGCATTGCGAGGAGGTCCTGTGCCCGGCAGAGGCGTGTTGATCCTGGGATTTCAGGCTCTGTTCTCTGTCTAAGCCAAGCTCTGGATGTTTTTTTTCTGTAGTTTCCCTGCATCATCCCATGACCCTTCATAAAATCACAGGCGAGCGGCTAGGACCCTGCTCTGGGTTTATAAGCCAGATTCCTGGTTTATATAGGTTATATAGGTTATAAACCATGCTGCCTTTATTACACGGAGCTTTCTGAGCCAGCAAGGGCTGCGGTACATCCCAGCCTGACAAGCTGGGATGCTGGCTGGGGTTTGCATGAGCTGATGTCTTCATCGGGAGCCTCCTGCAGCGGGATTTACACCCTGCGGAGYGAGGTCGGCCTCCTGAACCACCCTGTTCAGTCCAAATTCAGAGCTGGCACCCCAGAGCCACGCAGATGTCGTTACCCTGGCACGATCAGCTGAAACCTCCCTTGGTGCCCTTTGTGCCAGGTAGTGCTCAGCTCCATTACTCGCCGCCCTAAAATTAGTAAATGAACAGTCGGATTTTTCCCAAGGAACTGGCTGTAAGAAAATTCAGCTGGGGATGCCCGGTGCCAGGCTTGTCCTGCTGGGCAGCGTTCCCGGAGCTGCAAAGCACCAGGAGGAGGATGCAATGGCCGGGAGGGAGCTGGGCTGGGGGTCCCTGCATTGTCGTCGTCGTTGGACCGAACTACAGGCACCCAGAGGATGAGCTGCCATGGGGGACCAGCCGGGTCCTGCCCTCCCTGGGCACAGCAAAGCTGCTCCCTGAACTGGGAACAGCCTAGAGATGATGAACAGGAGGTTTCTCGTGCCGACATCGCTGCCTTGAACAGCCTGTCCTGCCCTGTGACACCTTCGGTGTTTCCTCTCCCTGAGCACGACCTGCCGCTGATGACTTTTTCATGCTCTCCGGAAAGTGTGTTTGTGCTTGAAAATACCTTCCTGCTTTGTTTGCCGCCGCCACATTGTTCGGCTCCAGGCCGATACTATCTTCTCCTGCTTTCCAGCATTTTTCTAGTACCCTTGGGTGATGCTCGCACTGGGTGTGGGGGTTTTCTGAACCTCTGCAGGCAGGTTTTGGCAGGGCAGACTTYTTTGGCTGTCCCTTCAGTCCCCAAAGGCCACTGCGCTCCCTTGCCCCCGGCGCTATCTCACCTCTGAATCTAGGGATTTTTCCAAACAATTGCAAAACCCAATGGGCTGGAGCTTTGCTTTCCCTTTCCTCCCCCGGAAACCTGGGGAAGAGCAAACAGCTCGCCGGCCTCRGAGCCATAAGCTCGCCCTTCCACTCGCTGCGAGCTCTCGGGCTTGGTAGAGGAGAGCCGCTGGGGCCGCATGCAAGCCCCCCGTCCCACCAGCTCTGCTTGTCCTCTGTTTCCTAACCAGCTCGAGGGGGGCTTCACCAAGCGTCTTCGCCCCTCTTAACCTCTGGCAGGCACAAAAGCGGTGAGACGGGGTCGTCGGCAGGCTTTGAAACTCTGCCGTCTGCTTCTTGCCAAATGCTTAGAGCCGAGTGTTGGTGCTCAGCAGCCTCCGGTGCTCCCCAGCGACCGGCATGGTCCTTGCATGGGTCCTGGGACAGGAGCTGCGGCCAGGCATTCATGCCATGGCTTTACCGGGACACCGGCTGCTTGCCAGGACTGGGGTCCTCCCGCTGTTGATAAGAAATGAGGGATCTGTTAATGAGCAACAAGCCTGGCTGGAGGAGCTTTGAGAGGGACGCACGCGAGCGAGGGTACAGTTCTGGGCCAACTCTGCATGACCTCCAGAGATCCCTCCTGGCCTGGGTATTTTTTTCCCCCTCCCGTGATAAGGCAATGGCAGCGTTCCCATCCACTTGCTGCCATCCATCAGGCAGGAGCGGGTCGGAGGCAGCGACCGAGTGCCCTGGCAATAAACACCCCTCGTAGCCCTGAAACCGAATCGCGGTGACTGCGCTTGGTTGCCGGCTAGGGTTGCTCCTGCGGYGTAGCTCTATAACCCATCAATCCCCATGTGTTTTGGGAGGGCGAGCAGAGGCTTGTGATGCCGGGTGCTTCTGACCCACTGGTGCCTTGTGCTTAAATGCTGCCTCGAGCTCGAGTGCTGCTGGAGCAAATAATATGCTTTTTTCTCTAATTTCCCCATAGCCTTCCTAGAAGAGCCACAGCGATGTTGGGAAATTGTGGTTGCCACAAAAAGAAACTACTGGGGGGGGGAAGTGTTTCCTCTGCTGGCAGATAAAGAGGATATTCACTGCCCGGCCTTGGAGCATCCTCCCGCGTGGGGATGCCATGATAGGGGTGAGCAGGAAGATGTGATGCCGTGGTGGGTGGCACGAGCGCAGCTGTGGGTGGAGGATGTCTCCATCTTGGAGGTGGAGATGTCTCCATCACATCCCCATGGTTTGGGGGGGGGGCAGTCCCGCTTTGGGGGGAGCCAGTTCTCCTTGGGGACTCGCTTGCCTGGCAAGTGTGTCTTTGCTGAGCTTCGAAGCTGGCCATGGCTGCTGGGTGTTGGTAGGATCAGGGACATCCGCGTGTTTCCACCTTCCCCATGTCTCGGATTTGAGGCAACAGGGTGGATGGAGGACATCAGCGCCATTGCGGGGTGGCTGGGGCTCCCAGGAGCCACGGGCTGGAGGTGTGAGCGTGGGACGCTCTCCTCCCCCAGCTCCACTTTGCCTGCAAGTCCCCATGACCCTCAAAGCCCAGCTCATTTTAAAATGGTTTTACAGGCAGGAGATGGATGGATCACAGCCGCCCTGCGCCGGGAGCTCTCAGTACCCTGTGGCCCCAACGTGCCGTCCCCAGCAGCACAGCCCTGAGGTCCTGGCTCAGATCCTGCACGGTTCAAAACCTCATCCGAGGGCGCGGGAGCAACCCCGGCCCTGGGGCAGTCGGTGCTCCCTGGTGCGGAAGTGCCGCCCTGGGATTTTTGGCAGGGCAGCATGAGCCTGGGACAGCCCATCT
Organism: Phoebastria nigripes; assembly: GCA_035582835.1. Taxonomy (NCBI): domain Eukaryota; kingdom Metazoa; phylum Chordata; class Aves; order Procellariiformes; family Diomedeidae; genus Phoebastria; species Phoebastria nigripes. The sequence goes on along the minus strand of JAYKAV010001975.1, from coordinate 822,537 downwards.
CCATCCCCGGGGGCTGGTGCTCGCCAGGGGGGTCGCAGCCAAACCCGGGCCCAGCGCTCGGAGCATCCCTCGTGGGGAGCGCTGCCAAGCTCGCATGGGAAACATGCGGGGTCGGGTCCCAGGGGCTTGGCCTCCCCCACCAGCTGGGACATGTCACTGGCCCCGGTAGGAGCCAGGGATGTTAACTCTGGCTTGCTGGGGCTCTGGCACCCAGAGAAGGCAAAGCTTTTGTGCTGGAGCTGTGAGTTGCTCTTCACTGTGTTTGAGTGCCCCGGGGGGGGATGCAGGGATGCCTGAGGGGATGCAGGGATGCCTAGGAGAGCCCTTTCCCATGCAGGAATCGAAGCTTTCCCCAGTGAGCAAACCCTGCATGGGGTCAGCGTTAGCGATACCCGCCGCAGAGGCAGAGCTGGCAGCCAGGAGCACTTGCCCGGTGCCAGCAGCCTGTGTTTGGTGCACGTTGCCACGGCCAGCTGGCGTGGCCAGCAACCGCAGGAGGTGGAGCAGGACACTAACAACATAACAACTGCGTCCAACCCAACRGCAGTGTGCTGCCAAATTACCCATTATCCCGAGGCTTAGTCAAGGTCATTAATTATTTTAATGCACGTGGCATTTTTTCTTTGCCCTCTGGTTTTAACGTCACGCTTGCAGTGAAGTCATACGTGTGAGCTCTTGCACAATCTTGTGACTCGAGGAGATGGGGCTTTCATGGAAAGCAACCCCAGTGAGATGCCGGCGCCGTACCCAGCGTTGCTGTGGGTCACCAGCCTGCCCGAGAGTGGCCAGGGCAGGGTTTTATATAAAACCCAATAATAGGGTTTTATCCCTGGTCCTCAGCTCCCCGGGTGGTTACACAGCACTGCTGTGCAGGTTTGGAAAGGAGCATCAGTTCCTCGGAGGTGGGGTGAGCTAGGAGAAGCGGGGGCTGCAAACGCTTTCGGAACAGGACCAGATGCGCTGGGGTGGCAGGGGTGCTGGCAAGGCCAGGCGGGCGCTGCCCTCCCTCTGCCTTCACTCGTGCCTTGAGCACAAATTGCCCTGTCCCATCYGGAGCTCACCCAGGAGACCTGCCTGGGTGCTGTGGGGTGCTGCTGGGTCCCAGGTGGCTCAGGGGCTTTGCGGGTTCCATGCCTGGAGCACCTCTGGGTGCCGTGCCCGCTGGCTGGGGTGCACCGCGGGTGCTGTACGTGGACTTTTGGGGGAGATGACCTCACCCCAGCCTTGCCTTGGGCTGTGCTTTTCCCTGTCCCGCTGAAAGATGCCATGCGGCTACGGGCTGAGCCAGAGGCTGCATCAGCTGGGGGACATCCCTGTGGGATTTGCCCTGTTTTGGGGTGTCCCTGGCYGGGCCAGGTGCCTTGTCAGTTCCCTCAGAGTCAGTCCCCACAGGCGGAGGTGATTCATCTGCCCAGGTGAAGGCACCAGCCCGGGGAGGAGACGGATCCTGCCCCGGTCACACCCCAGCTGACTAAGGGGAGCCCCAGGGAGCGGATCAGCCTCTTGCCGTGGCTCCCGCCCAAGGGATTGCCAAGGAGCCCGGCGGCAGCGGGGCTGCCCTCGCTCTACCTTTTCCCAGCCTGAGGCTCCGTGTTTCTCCCCAGTCTGCCACCGGGCTGGGGTGGAGGGTGCTGGGGCGTCTCCCCACGGGGCCAGCGCTTGGGAACAGGGTGGGACCTACCACCCAGCTCTGGGATGCGGTTGCCAGTGGGTTCGGTGCGGGCAAGAGGGTGACCCAGGGCTGCTGCATCCTCCGGGAGCTGGGAGTGCCGTGGTGGGCACAGTGGCTCAGCCGGGCTGTCTGCATCCCCAGCTGGAGGACTGCACGCTGCAGGTCTCACCCTCTGGACACTACCTGGACCTTGACTTGTCCCTGCTGGAGCAGAAGGATGATCTGGAGGGTTTCTACGAGGAGGTCAGGTGAGGCAGACGGGGTGCCCGAGCCCTCCAGGGATGGGACATGAGGACCTCACGTGCATGCAAGCGCCGGGGGCCGCAGGCGGGGGGCTGGGGGCCGTGGTGGTCCTGCTGCAGGTGCTCACACGGTGTTTCCCCCCCACCCTAGGAAGGGGAGACGGCCAACTCTGATCCTGCGCACACAGCTCTCCGTCCGAGTCCACGCTATCATTGGTGAGTCGGGGATGCTCCTTGCTCCACGCTGGCGCGGGTCCGGCAGCTCAGCCCCGCCGGATGGTGGGGGTTTGGTCTCTGCAGTGAGTTTTGGCCGGGCTTTTTGTGATGGAGAGAGGGAGCGATACAGCCCAGGGCTGCTCCCACCCCATAACCCCCCCAAGAGGTGCAGGGGACATGGTCCCCATGAGGCTCGTGGGGACCCACTGGGTTAATCCCCTCCATCCTCAGAGATTGGAACTTTTTGCCTCCTCTGCTGGGAGCCCACTGCCCACTGCAGATATTCTGGGTCATTCAGGCAAGCTCTAAATATAGCTTTGTGGGATACAAACAAATAGCTGGAGCGCAGCAGAAAGCACTGCCGCAGCTTTGGGCAGCCTGCTCGGAGGTCCTGCAAAATATTCGGGAGTCTCAAGCCTTTTTTCTCCTTAGCAGGGGGGAAAACAAGCACTGAGCAGAGCAATGCTGGCTGGGCATCAGCTTCCTGAGCGGCACGGGAAGGGGCACAGCACGGAGCCCTCTCTCTGCAGGAAGGCTGGGGTCGGGGTCGTGCTCTTTGCCCGCGGTTCCCAGGCTCCGGCTGAGCCCCGGGCTGCTCTGCTTTCCCTCTCGGCTGCTCTGCTTTCCCTCTCGGCTGCTCTGACAAGCTGATAAGCAAGCGGAGGAGGCTGCTGGGACCTCGAGTTTTACAGAGCGCTCATCAGCATGTCTGCAGGCCTCCTTGGACAGCTTGTTTTTAGCTTGTTACAACTCTAAAGCTGACCCAAATAACTCGGGATGCTCGGATAACTCAATTTTTGGATGCGGGAAGCACTGGCTCCCGATGCCTTTGGTCTCCGCTAGTTTAAGCGGGGCTTTCCGGCTTCCCATTGCCCTGGCTGCTCCGTGCTGGCTCCTGCCCACAGGCACTGTCCCCATGAGCACGTAGTCTCCATCCAGCCTCCAGCCTGGTGACTGTCCTTTTGTCCCCGAGCAGCCGGTGTCATACCGCCGTCCTTCCCGTCCCCACCCTGCGGCTCTTCCCAAGCCGTGGGGCTGCTGGGGGCTCCGGGACCGTGCCAGAGCTGTGCCCGGTGAGGGACGGCTAAAAGTAGCTCTGCCTCCTGCCCGTGTTCCTGTTTCGGTTCTGCACAGGAAACCAGAGGGGATATTTATGTCATTGCTGGGCAGAAAAAAAAGGAAATAGGGAAGTGGCAGGGCTGAAATAAGTAGTTGTGGAGCTACAGCTGCTTCCACCCTGCGTGTCCGACAGCCAGGCAGTGCCGGCATCCTGGGGTGACGGCACAGGGGCTGAGCCAGGATGCGGGGCTTTCCCAGGCAGCCGGGAGCATTTTGGAGCCCCGGTTCAGCAGCGAGCCCCTGCGGGTCAGGCCGTCATGCCGCGTCTCTCCCTTCCTTCCAGAGAAGCTGTACAACTCACAGGGGCCGGAGCTGCGGCGATCCCTCTTCTCCCTCAAGCAGCTCTTTCAGGTACAGTGATGCCGGCGTGGTGGGGGGCTCGGGGGGGGCTCCCCTGGGGCTGGCTGCCCACCCCTGCCTCCCCACGCTGCGGTGACGCCTGGCCCTTGCCCCACAGGAGGACAAGGACCTGGTGCCAGAGTTTGTGAACCTGGATGGGTTGACGTGCCTGATCAAAGTGGGGGCAGAGGCTGACCAGAACTACCAGAATTACATCCTCCGGGGTTGGTATTTGGGTACAGGGCATCTCCCATCCCCGGGGAGGAAGGCTGGCACTTGGGAGGGGAGCGAGCAAGCAAGTTTGCCTGGGCTACCTTGCGGGCAGCTGCCAGACCTTGCCCTTGTCGTGGCGATGCTGCACGGGGCTGGGAGAGCCCTGCCCGCTGCAGCCCTGCCCGCCGCGCCGTGACCCTGCCTGCTCTCTGCCTTGCAGCCTTGAGCCAGATCATGCTCTTCGTGGATGGGATGCAGGGTGTCATCAACCACAACGAGACCGTCCAGTGGCTGTACACGCTCTCGGGAAGCCTGGTARGCCCCTGCTGCCCTTGGGGGGCTGCCTGTGCCCCCCGCTGCACCCCTGCCTGTGGCTGTCCCCTTGCACCGTCCCTCGGGGGCTTTACCCCACCCTCTGCCTTCGGGCTTGGTGCCCTGGTACCTTTGGGTGTGTTGGGTCCTGCTCCCACCCATCTGGAAGTCACTGAGGGTCCCCAGAGCTCCCCGTCCTGATATGACCGTGCTCCTGGGCACAGAGCTTGAGTAAGAGGGTCCCCCTCCGGGTGCCTTCCTGGTGCCCCTTGGCCATCAGCATCACAGCTGCAGGCTGGTCCCTGGCCCCATGGCAAAGCCCCCAGCCCTGGGGCATGGGCACAGCTCCCTGCCACTGCCACCATCCCAGCTGCCGTCCCTTGTCCCAGTTTCGCCTGGTGGTGAAGATGGCACTGAAGCTGCTGCTGGTGTTCGTGGAGTACACGGAGCCCAACGCCCTGCTCCTCATCCGCGCCGTCAACGCCGTGGACCAGGCGAGAGGTGGGTGCAGCCCCACGGCGGGGTCCCCGCTGGGGGACTGCGCGTGTCCCCACCGGCCCGCGTGTCACCTGCGCATGCTGCTTTTCCCAGGTGCGTGTCCGTGGTCCAACCTGATGGCCATCCTGGAGCAACGCAATGGGGCTGACACAGAGCTGCTGGTGTTTGCCATGACGCTGATCAACAAGGTCCGGGGCGGGTGGCAGGGCGTCCCCATGATGCCACGCTGATGGGGCTTGGCGTGGGTCACACTGGTCCCAGTGGCATCCCTCTGGTCCTGCTCAGACGCTGGCAGCCCTCCCAGATCAGGACACCTTCTACGACGTGACGGACTGCCTGGAGCAGCAGGGCATGGAGCGGGTGGTGCAGCAGTACCTGAGCAGCAAGGGCACCGACCTCGACTTGAAGCAGCAGTTCGCGCTCTACGAAGTGAGCAGGGCTCCCTCAGGCGATGCCTGTGCATGGGATCTGGTCACGCGCCACGTCCCATGGCAGGGCATCACCCAGCGCCAGCTGAGGCTCTGCGTGGGGATGCGGGGAGGGCGGGCGCGTGGGGTGGCAGGGGTGCCGTGCCTGGTGCCATGCCCCCCCGGCCCCTCTGCAGAGCGCTCTCAAGCTGGAGGATGGGGTGGAGGAACCGTCCCCGGGGGGACGCAAGGAGCGGAGGAGGACGGATGAGGGCCGGCGCGGGTGGCGATCCCAGGGCGGCTGCCCAGAGCCCAGCCCCGATGCCCAGCCGCTGCTGGGGTCCCCTGGCACCCCGAAGGAACCCCCCACCGAGGACACCCCAGCTCTCCCCGCGCYGAGCAGCCCCGCAGAGTAAGTACAGCTGGAGGTGGCCTGTGGTGGGGATGCTCCCGAGATGGCAAAGATGCTGGGATGCGGCACGAGCAGCTCTCGGGTCCATTCCGGGTGCCAGGGTGGAGGGCAGCCCTGCGGGACCTGCTCTCAGTCCCTGTCACCTCTTCTTCCAGACCTTGTCCCAGCAGCGTCTACAACAGCAYGTCCAGCGTGCGGCTGGCACTGGCCTCCCCCCCAGCCGAGAAGGAGCAGCCCCCGGGCCCAGGCGAGCGCAGCGTCTACAAGTAAGCAGCCAGGAGAGGCTGGGTGTACGGGGGGGGGTCCCTCTGGGGCTGCCGGGGGGCTCCCAGGGGGAAACGGGGTCTGGGCAGGCATTGGGGYTGGAGAGAAGCGTGACGGGGGAGTGGGCATCTGAGAGGGTCCAGCCAGGGGCTCCAGGGCATCCTTTGGGCGCGCACGGCTCTGCTCCATCTCCTCCTTGCTGCTCCTCTCTGCCCACGCTTGCCCTCTCCTCTGCCCACTCTTTCTATCTTTCCTTTTGCAGGCTGTGCCAAACTGCCCCTGTCTGGTAAGTGCCCGGGCTCTGCACGCGTATGCTCCCTCCCGGCGTGATGCTCCGGCAGGAGCGGGCACTGCCCTGCCCCACTTGCTGCCCCTTGCACCCACCTCGCTGCCCCCATCCCTCGCCTCTCCCCTCTGAGCCCTGCCTGCAGGACCTCAGCCCGCTCCCTCCATCGCCAGCATCCCCCATGGGGTGATGGCACCCTCTTCTCACCCTTCTGGGGTGAGATGTCCCTGCTGGGGGTGGCACAGCCCACCCTGGGGCTGGCAGGGGGCTGGCATCGCCATCCTAGTGGCAAACTGGGTGGCTCTGGTGGGGGGGACAGTGCCCCGTCTCACCAGCACCCAATGCCATGCGGTGCCCAGGCAGGAGGGGACTCGCTGGGGCTTTCCCGGCTCCCTGTGAACCCCAGGGCCATGGGGTGATGGCCGGGGCGAGGGTCCCATGCTGGAGGGCTGCCAGATGGGTGCATGCAGGAGGCACAAGCCCTGGGGGGCTGCCAGCAGTGGGGGCTAACCCCTGTTTTCCCTCAGGCGGGAGGATGCCCCCTCCTTGCATGGGGACAAGCCTATTTTGAGGAAGTTTGAGTAAGTAGAGGCATGCGTGTGTCTCTAGGCATGCGCTTCCTCGGGCCGGCGCCTGGCCAGAGGCGTCTGGGCTCCAGCCACACAGGGTACGAGGAGCAGGAGGGTCCCAAAAGTCTCTCCCCGGGCACCCTCCTGGGTTTTGCAGCTTTTGGACAAGGGTCACAGTGAGCATCAGGTCCATTGGGACCAACAGGTGACGGTGGCACCCTGACGGCACGAGCCTTCGGCTCCCATGGGGCTGCGGCATCCCTGTCCCTGAGCTGTGGTGGCATCACCTGTCTCTCTTCAGGACTCAGAGGAGGTTGAATCCTCCARGTCCCCAATGCGGTGTGGCCAGTGCAGGGGGTTTCTGTGCTGCGGGGCTGGCTGTGCAGTGTGGCATGGTGTGGTTTGSCCATTGTCCTCATCCCTGCCTTGCTCCCAGCCAACGTCCACCTCTGTCTCACAGAGCTCGCTTCTTGGAAAACCTGGCTGCAGCCCAGAAGGAGAAGATCTCTTCCATGGCCAAGGGACGGCTTGATGTCCTCAGCGATGCTGCACTGGAGCATCCCACTGCTCTTGCGTGGGACAGGGACAGCAGCACCCCTGAGCCTGGGATGGAGCCACCCAGCATAAGTAGGTGCTGCCGGGGTGTGTGTTCCCGGCTCTGGGATCATCGGGGTCCCTGGGGTGGGTGTTAGTGGCCCCTCTGCCCCCAGCCCACGCCTGTGATACCCAGAGCCATGGAGGAGCTGGGTGGTACCTCCCCATCCCGCTCCAAACACCAGCATCTGAGCATACCCCACCGGGGAGCAGGACCCCAACTCTACATGCAGCCCAGCAGCACCTGCCCCCTCCAAGCAGGCTCTCCCAGCCTCTCTCCCTCTCCCTGCAGGGTCTCGCCTGGCTCGGCCGGACACCACCGACTCCTGCAGCACCATCTCCTCTGACACCAAGTTTATGCTGGACATGCTCTACGCCAAGGGCTCTTTGGAGCCAGGGAGGGAGAAGGTCTTCCCCGAGGTCCCGTCGTCCCCCCTGGTCCAGGGTGAGGTAGAGATGGACTCCGAGGGAGGTGGCAGCCGGGAGCAGGAGGGCGCCTGGCTCCATGGCAGGGCTCCAGACGGGCCAGTGGCCAGCGCCCACGCTAAGCTGGCACGTGCCATGTCCAGCGTAGATGCCGAGACCCACACGCAGAAGCTGGAGAACACCGGGATGATGCCCATCAAGAAGGATGTGGAGCTGACATGGGAGCGCCTGGAGGCCAGCCCCGTGCAGCTGAAGATCAAGGACCTGGACTTCACTGATTTGGGGGAAGAAGAAGACTTTGATATCTTGGACACGGGGCCCATGGCCAACAGCTCCTTCCTCCCTCCCAGCATCGAAGCAACGAGTGCTGGAGCTCTCATGGTTCCCCCTCCACCTCCTGCCATCCCTGGCTGCCCACCACCTCCACCTCCACCTCCTGCTATCCCTGGCTGCCCACCACCTCCACCTCCACCTCCTGCTATCCCTGGCTGCCCACCACCTCCACCTCCACCTCCTGCTGTTCCCAGCTGCCCGCCACCCCCAGGGCTGCCAGGCCCCTCAGCAACGGATGGCCCCTCCCAGGCCAAGAAGAAGAGGACAGTGAAGCTCTTCTGGAAGGAGCTGAAGCAGCTGGATGGCACTGTGGGGCCGGGCAGGTTTGGCCAGGCAACGCTGTGGGCGTCCCTGCAGAACGTTGAAGTCAATGCTGCCAAACTGGAGCATCTCTTTGAGTCACGGTCAAAGGAAGTGCCAACTTCAAAGGTACCAGCGGGCTGGCACCCGTGAGCCAAGGGGACTTGAGGGGTGGGAGGAAGGCTGTTAGTTCTGTGGGGACCCTAGGCATGCACTGTCACCCCTACCCTATGCTGAGGACGGGTACCTGCAGCCCCGAGGCTTGGTGGGGACGGTGATGGGCAGTGTGCAGGTTTGGCTCACCACTGGGTCCCTGATCGGCTCCCCATGTCCATGGTGTTTTCATGAAGGCAAGCCCTTTGCCTGGCTGTCCCCATCCATGCTGTCTTCTTTGCAGAAGGCCATTGATGGGAAGAAGGTGGTGGTGGTGCTGGACCCCAAAAGGAGCAACGCCATCAATATTGGCCTCACGGTGCTGCCACCCGTGCACATCATCAAGACGGCCGTGCTCAACTTTGACGAGTTTGCGGTCAATAAGGAAGGGATTGAGGTGAGCACGAGAGAAGCTTGGCCCCTCTGAGGTCCTCATGTGGGTTGTTTACCCTGGCCAGGACGCCTCCATGCCATGATGCCTATGCTGCCAGCCCTGGGGTGACACATCCCATGGTGACACGTCTGGAGTCTGACATCCCTCTTTGCCTGCTCTAGAAAATCCTGACCATGGTCCCGACCGAGGAGGAGAAGCAGAAGATCCAGGAGGCCCAGTTGGCCAACCCTGATGTGCCCTTGGGCTCTGCAGAGCAGTTCCTGCTGGCCTTGTCTTCCATCAGCGACCTCACGGCCAGGCTCCAGCTCTGGGCCTTCAAGCTGGACTACGAGAGCCTGGAGCAGGTACAGAGCCATGTATCCCATCTGCCCTCCACCCTCCCACYGTTGCCAGCCCCAACAGTGCTGAGCGCTGAGCCAAGCATGTTCCTGGTGGGGACCAGCTATGTCCAAGTACAGGAGGTGCCATCCTGGCTGGGGATGGGCTACAGGTCCTCAAGGCAAGCATGGGCTTGGGTTGACCATGAGGTGGTTGTCCTCATGGGCAAGGTGAATGCTGAAGGGAGAGGGTGGCCAAGGGGTCTCACCCGCCTCTCTCCTCACCCAGGAAATTGCAGAGCCACTCTTTGATCTGAAGGTGGGCATGGAGCAGCTGGCCAGAAATCACACCTTCAAGTGCATCCTGGCCACGCTGCTGGCCATGGGCAACTTCTTGAACGGCTCCCAGGTGAGGAGCAGGGTGCGGAGGGACGTGGCCTGTCTTGAGTGCTGCAAGGACAGGACCAGCCATGGTGCATGGGTACCCAAGAGGGACCATGGGAAGCCTGGGACGGTGCCTGAGGCTGGGTGGTGCTAGTGGGGGCCCAGTGGGTCTGCAGACTGGAGGTCTGCTGGAGGAGGGATGAAGAGGCCCTGCTGAGTCCGTTGGGGTTTCAGAGCAGAGGCTTTGAGCTGGGCTACCTGGAGAAGGTCTCGGAAGTGAAGGACACGGTGCACCGGCAGTCCCTGCTCCACCATCTCTGCCAGATGGTGGTAGAGAAGTTCCCAGAAACCACTGACCTCTACTCGGAGATTGCCTCCATCACCCGCTCCGCCAAGGTGAGGCAAGGCAGATGACACCTGGGCAAGGCAAGGATGTGGGTCCCGTGGCTGCCCAGCTCCACCAGCACGGCCGAGGGCTGACGTCTCGCTCCTCCAGGTTGACTTTGACGAGCTGGCCAACAGCCTGGTGCAGCTGGAGCGGAGGTGCAGGGCCTCTTGGGACAACCTGAAGGTGATTGCCAAGCACGAGACCAAGCCGGTGCTGAAGAGCAAGCTGACAGACTTCCTCAAGGACAGCACCCAGCGCATTGTTGTCTTGAAGGTGGTGCACAGGCGGGTCCTCAACAGGTCGGTGGCTCGAGGTCCTGGGGATGCAGCGGGAACCCTGCGGTCCTGTTGGTGGCCCGCCGTGACCGACGTCCCCGTAGGTTTCACTCCTTCCTGCTGTACCTGGGGTACCCGGCGAGCGCGGCGCGGGATGTGAAGGTGACGCCTATCTGCAAGCTGCTGCGGGAGTTCGCTCTGGAGTACCGCACCTGCCGGGAGCGTGTCCTGCTGCAGCAGAAGAAACGGGCCGCCCACCGTGAGCGCAACAAGACGCGGGGACGGCTCATCACCGAGGTACGGGGATGCTCGGCYGGCCGCGACCACCAGGTGATGACCCCCAGGTCCCCGATGCCCACATCTCCTCCCGCTGCAGACAGAGAAGTTCTCCGGCATTGCCGAGGCTGCTTCGCCGCCTGCCGTGGTGTCCAGCGGCCCCGAGGAGCAGATGGAAGCGGGTCAYGAGAGCATGAAGAGCCTACTGACCTCCCCCACGGACGCCCCTGCCCGCCGCAGCCGGGCCAGCCGGGGTAGGAGCGGGCTGGCAGAGGCACTCAAGGCATGCCTGGCTGGCTGGGCACGGCTGATGCCAGCATCCCCGTTGTCCCCATGCAGGGACAGGGCATGTCACCCCGGCGCAGGGCTCTCCAGCCCAGGAGGACGTTCCCAGCTCCCCAGACGATGCTTCGGATGAAATCATGGACCGGCTGGTGAAATCGGTGACTCACAACGCCAACCCCCGGCCCTGCGCCAACAAGGAGCGCAGGAGGTCCCGCGGCAATAGGAAGTCCTGTAAGTCCCATCTCTGTTCTTATGCTCTGCCCCTGTACTCTGTCCCATCTCTGTGTCCCTGCCCAGATGCTTTTTCCCATCTCTGTGTCCCTGTCCCCTTGCCCTATCCCATCTCTGTGTTTCTGTCCCACCTCTGTGGCCCTTTCCCATGCCCTGTCCCTGTACTCTGTCCCATCTCCGTGTCCCTGTCCCCATGCCCTGTCCCATCTCTGTCTCTCTTTTCCCATGCTCTGCCCAGTCCCTGTACTCTGTCCCATCTCAGTGTCCCTGTCCCCATACCCTGTCCCACCCCTGTGGCCCTGCCCAGATGCTTTTTCCCATCTTTGTGGCCCTGTCCCATCTCTGTCCCTGTCCCCCTGTCCTGTCCCATCTCTGTGTCTCTGTTCCTGTGCTCTGTCCCCATGCCTTGTCCCATCTCTGTGTCCTTGTCCCCATGCCCTGCCTGGCTCCTTCCCCACTGGCCACCCCTGACCTCCCATGTTGAGCCCATGGTGGGCTCAGAAACCACCCTGAGACCAGACCATGTCACTGCACCCCATTGCCACCCCTCCCCAGCATGCCAGGGCCACCATCTCCGGACAGGCACCCAGTGCCTGGGGACCCTGGCAGCCAGCGCTGCTCTTGCTGCCAGTGCCAGGCTCTCCTCTTCCCGCAGTGAGACGGACGCTGAAGAGCGGGCTCAGCGATGACCTGGTGCAGGCGCTGGGCCTGGGGCGGGCACCTGGCATGGAGGTTTGAGGGGGCTGAGGGGGCTCGTGCTGCTCCCCACCACTGGCAGCCCCCAGGGCAGGACATGGTGGCAGTCCCTGCTGCTCCAGGACTGGCATGCTCTGCACCCTTGGTCTTGCCTCGCTTTTCCCTGCTGGCCTCCAGCTCCCAGAGGTGCAGGCAGCAGGATGGGAGTGATGCCCTGGAGCTGCTCCATGGTGGCCGGGATGGAGGATGCTCAGCGCCCGTGCGTGGGCGTGGAGGCTTGGGGTTCATCTTCTCAACAGTCTTAGAGGGGTCCAAGGGGCTGGACCCAGACCCCCTCTGGGAACTGGGTCTGGCCCATGGCCACTGTGGCAATAAAGTGATCTGACACGCTGCCGGCATTCCTTGTCCCTGCGCCCGGGTCACCCTGCTGCTGGGCTGGGATGCTGGAGGCTCTTGATGCCGTGGGCTGGAGTAGGCAGTGCCAAGGGTGGTGGCAGGAGGGAAGGGGTGATGCTCCCTCCAGCATCCCTGGGGAAGCTGTTGCCATGTCCTGAGCAGGACCTGGGTGCTGCCGGAGATGTCCCAGGGTTGGCCCTGCCTGGGGAGCCCGGTGTCCCCATCCCCCGCAGAGCCCCGAGAGGCTGCGGCGATGTGGTGCTCACCCCTGGGCCAAGCCAGCATCCCTGCTGCCCAGGGTAAGCGCTCAGCCCACAGCAGCCAGCTCTGTGGCTTGCAAGCACCATCGTCCCTCCCAGGGGACAGCGTGATCCCCCCTGTACTGGGACACCCGGGAGGACCCTGCCAGAAGGAGCGAGGACTGCTGCCAGGCTCAAGGCTGCATGCTCAAGGGCAGGAGCGGCAGCTCGAGCGCAAGGCCACGGCGCAGTAAAATCAAGAGTATATGCCCCATCTCAAACCTCACCTCTCCCTTACAAACCTCTCCTGGGGGATTTTAGCCAGACCAGGACCTGGGTCCGAGGCAGGGTTGTTCCCCTCTTGGAGCAGGTCCAGGGCACAGCAGCCACATTGCCCCCTGCAAACCTGGCTCTGGCCAAGCTGCAAGCCTCGGAAACATCTCCCTGTGCTTGGCAGAGATGGGCTGCCTCATGATGTAAATGCAGCCAGGGCAGCATCTGCCTGTCCCCGTGGGGCCTGGGAGATGTCCAGGCAGGAACATGCCACCTCCTGGCTCATGCCATCCCAGGCATGGATTAAAACCCAGGCTGGATGCTGGGTGTGATGCTCCCTGTGGGTGCTAGATGGTGGGTGGGTACCATTTTTGAGCATCCCCCTCTGCCAGCTGCAGTGCTTTGGGCACCGGCACCTGTGGCAGAAGCATTTGGGAACGATGTCACCTCATCCATCATGGCAGCTCCACCTCGGCGCTGCCTCCAGCCCTGAATCCCGTGCAGCAGGTCTCTGCGGCTTTCAAGGAATGAAGAAAAACTCCATCAGGCAGGGCAGCTTCTTCCTCCCGGCTAATCTCTGCCCAGGGTTGTCTCTCTCCTGCGAGGCTGGACGAGCCAGTGGCCTCGGAGGAGCCAGGCAGTGCCAGCCCACCCCAGCTTGCGAGGTGCCTGCAATGGTCCCGRGTGGCTTTGGGGACAGTGGGATGCCATGCCAAGAGCTGCAGGTGTCCCAGAGGTGCCCCAAGATGTGGTCTGGCTCTCCTCCCCCCCGGGTGCTTGACTTGGCTCCCCAAAGAGAGGATGAAGAGGTCACAAAAGGCGACATTGAGCCTCTCAGAGGCACAGTGGGAAGGAGAAAGGGGTAGAAAAGCATCTGCCTGACCCCCTGCACCTGCCCCAGGTACCCAAAATGACATTATACATGTGACAACCCCAGAACTGTCACTCCCAAGGGCTCACTGGGGGAAGCTGAGGCAGGGTGCTGGTGAATGCCCCCCACCCCGAGTGGTTTGGTGGCACTCAGGGCAGCCGTGTCCTCAGCGAAGGTCTCCGACAACCCGTTTATTTTTTTCTAGCTGGGTTTTTTTGCAGCCTTGGTGATATTTCCAGGATGACTGGCCCAGCCCCGGGCACACGCTGCCCTTGAGCGGCGCCTGAAGTGCTTGGCTTGGCCGTGGCACAAGTGGCTTATGCCAAAAAAACACCAGGCAGGCACGGCCCCCCCGGGAAGGAGAGGGGGTGGCGGGATGCCGGAGACTCCTTTGCAAGCGGAGGCAGGTTCATAGGCTGCCATATGAGGCTTGGTGGGGACCAGGGGCACGTGTGGCCCTGGGTAACATCATCAGAGCCAGGGTTGGGGTGCTGCATCCCCAGGAGGATGCTCTGGGTGGGATGAGGTGACCCTACTGGGGCACCTCACGGCACCCAGCATCTCCATCCCTGCCTCCATCCCTGCCTGCACCCGGGCTCAGCCCCTGCATGGCTCCTGCCCACGCCAGCCTGGGGCCACCAGCTGTGTCCTGCTGCCACGAGGGGGCACGGCGGCCACGCATATGGCGAGGCCACCCGAAACGACGCTTCGTGTCCCGCCGCTCTTCGGGCGCCCGCTCGCTGGCCTGCAGTTTGCTGTTCTCCCCTCCCTGGTACCCAGGGGGGCTGCACCCTGCTCCCCGCCTCGGCGAGACATCCTGCCGCTCCCATGTCCCCGGTGGAATGACAGCCATGTCCTTGGTCCCAGCCATTCGTCTGGCTGGCGGGGACGGGCTCCTGTCCCCCTGTGCTCGGCCGTCTCTCCAGCGCTCGGCCCTGGCCCCCATCTCACCCTGGCCCCCTTCCAGGCAGTGGGGAGGAGCAGGGGACAGCAGGGATGAGCCCAGCTCTGCTTGCTGTGGCATTTACCCTCTTCTGTAGCGGTTTGTCGGCAGAGACCCRCTCACACCTCTTATAGAGCCTGTGCTTGGAAGATGTCCCCTGCCTCCTCCATCCCACCCTGCCAGCCCTTTCCACGGGACTGTCCCAGCATGGGGTCCCCTTCACTGCCACACTCCGAGGTCGGCTCCAGCCTCATGCCATGCAGGCACATCCCCACTGCCTTCCTCGAGCTCGTTGGGGGGACCACCCACAGTCCTCGTGGCTGCCACAAAGCCCCACCACCTTGCATGAGAAGCACCATTCCCACCAGGGACAGCACAACCTCACCTTTGTTCACGGGTTGGAGCCATCCAGAGCACTTCTGGCAAGCGCCGGTGCGCCCTGGCCACCTTCCAGGAGCATCATGATCATCTGCCCCCCCCCCCCCCCCCCCGGGCCAAACATACACCTGCCCCCCCCCCCCCCCCCAAACTCCTCCTACTGTCTCAGCTGGAGGACTCCTCCTCTACCTCCTGGCCCCAACACTCTTAAGCAACCCCAGGCTGGTAACACACTCCGTTCTGCAACCACCTTCCCCAGCAGGACGGAGGCGTGGGACAGGAACCAGGTCACAGCTGCGGTGACCTACTGCCCTCTCCCCTGGGGGCAGAGGCGGCAGGATGTCACCTGGAGCGTGGCCCAGCCGGATTCCCCTGGGATCTGTCTCGTGGCCAAGAGGGAGCCACATTTGCCCTGTCCCCATCACCCTAATATCGAGGTAGATGCCCTGTGATGAGCACAGGAGAGATGGGAGATGGGAGGGTGATGCTGGGCTGGCAAAGCAAGCCTGGCACGGGTACCACGCATGCCCAAGGAGATGGGAGATGCAGAGTACCAGGCATTAGCGGAGCTGGGAGCACTTCAGAGTGTCACCAACGCTTCCCAGCCACACTGAAGGAGCAAGGTCCCTGCAGCCCAAAAGTAGCTCTTGTTTGGGGAACCATGGTGCAGAAAGCCCAGCTGGCGAAGGGGCTGCCAAGGCCGCATGGGCGAGCGGGCACGGCRATACGGGGTCCTCACCAGGGCGGAAAAGCTCGAGGTCAGGCTGGGGAGCGGCCTCCCAGAAGGTGAAACCTCTCCCAAAGCCATGAATGTGGCTGGAAGCGGAGCCGTGTTTTGTAAATAACTGGGAATCCTGCGCAACCTGAAAAAAACAAGTCAGAAGCAGGAATTTTCCGAAGACGAGGGGATCTGCAAAAAGCCACATCCGGGGTCAGCACTTGGCTGGATGCTCCATGCTGCCAGCAATGCTGTCCTGCGGAGCAGCCCTGGTACTCCCCAAAGGAGCTGCTCCAGCCGCAGCACCCCAGGAGCAGAGAGGTCCTGCCAGGAGCTGGGGAGAGGTTTGGGCTGTGCCCACCATCCAGCCAAGGTGCGTGGAAACCCCCCACAGATGGAGGATCAAAGCCTGGGACTCAGGCTGATCCCACCAACATGGCATCAGATGCACAGGATGATGGGCACAAATGGTTGCCTGTGTTTTACAGCAGCAAAACATAAGGAAAGCCCAAAAAAAAGTCCTTGGTTGCGGCCCAAAGTAAGTTGGAAGCAAGGGATGGAAAGTCCTGGGGGGAGAAGAGGGAGAGGATCCCAGCACAAGGAGTTAAGGTGGCTCCTTCGGCAGCTGTGGCTCAGGTTGGCCAGGCCGTGGGAAGTGCGTCCAGGCTGGGCTTTGGTAAACCCGGTTTCCATGCCCTGGGCTTGGGGAAGGATTGTGGGGACATTAAAGTGTTGGGTGCAGGAAAGGCTTCCTGGAGCTGAGCCTGGCTTAGCTGAATCACAGCCACCCAAGGATCTGCCCTTCCCAGAGAAGAAAGCCATGATAACAGAGAGCTCCCACTCCGGCAGCAAAGTCCAACCAGAACCAGTAGAACAACGCAAGTTCAGTGGTAGGACACAAATATTTACTGCTGGGAGTAATTAATCACTGTCCTCTGCAAGACGCTTTGGGTCAAAATGAGAGTTAATTCCAGGCAGTGCAATGGCCTTTGTCACCCCTGAACTGTCTCCGGCCCCAGACGCCAATGGGCTCCAGTGTCCCACATCTTCACCGCGAAGAAGGATGGACCCATGTCCATCCCAAGGGYTCTTTGAGGACATGGTATGGGAGAGGAGCCCCACCTGCTTTAGTTAGCGAGGGACATTTCCAGCATCCCCTTTCCCGTGGTCTTGATGGTAGGTAACCCAGCCCACAAGTGACATCCAAAGGGGTCCCAGCCCCATGGTCCCCTCTCCTGAGACAACTGCTCCCGGGGAAGGACTATACCCCGTGGCCTGTGCGAGGAAGCAAGCGCTGGCACAAGTCTCCATCAGTGCTGAACAGACAAAAGTGCCCTGTTAGGCGCTTGCCTGGGTGGTGTTTCCTAAGGAGATAATAGCCGTGGAAGAAGGACTTGCTGTTTTGGAGAAGATTAAGTACCTGTGGGAGCAGCGTGGATGAATCACATCCCTCATGGGCTTAGAGCCCCTGGAAATGGCTCATGACACTTTGAAAACAATGTCATGAATCTTCTGCAGATGAGATTAGGGAGTGGAACAATTGTCTCAAAACCTGTTAGTCATGGGAGGCTCCACCGAGCTGGAGGAACAGCCTAGGGCAAGAGGAGCACTAGGAAGATGTGGTGTCCCCCCCCTCCCCAGGGACCTGCGTGAGCAGCCCCAGGAAGGGTGTGGGAGGTGGCTGCGGTCGAACCAGCCCCGCTTCCCCTGAAAAAGGTGAACTGTAATTAGCAGAACGGGTACGGAAGAGCTCAAGTAGGTCAAAAGGTAATGGGGCTATCACCAGCGTTTCCTAACAACGCAGCGTGGCTGGGAGGCACCCTCCGGTGTTGAGCAATGGGAAGATGAACAAGGCCAGGCACTGTCTTCAAGGGAATAGCCACCAAGGTCACCCTAACCACACGACAACCTCTTTGGGGTGAGCTGGGGAACAGCCAAGGCTGGCAAAGGGTGCTGGTGGTCCAGCCCCACCCCACAGGACCTCTTGATGAGAGCATCCATGGAAAGCCCTGACTGTGGCCAACAGAGCACACCGTGGCTACCTACAACCCATCTTGAGGTGTCCCACAAGAAGGGCATCCCGAGACCATGCATGAGGAGCTCTGGAAGGGATGGATGAATGGACACCCAACCCAGCTCTGAAGGAGATGTGTAAATTCACGTTGCAATTTGGGAATGGCCACATCTGTCCTTGCTGAAACATCGTCATCAGTACGGACTCTACGTTCTGGCTGTCTCTGTAAAGCACCGTATCCCTGAGCCGGCTCCCTTGCATGCCCCAGCAGCTCTGGCTCAGCCGGTGTGGCGAGGGATGCTCTCTCTGGAGACCACATCTTTGGAAAACAACCTTTCTCCAACAGGATTTTTCAAGCCCTGGTGAAGTGATGGGTGGGGATGTTTAACAGGGTCCTCTTCAGAGCCCAAGTTCCCCGAGGCTCTGCCTTGTGGCCAGCTCCATCGTTTTCACTGAGTTCAGTAGCCCAGTGCCGCAAGCAAGCGGATTCCTGCGGGAGAGCCCGTGGCCATGCTGTTGGGAACATCCCTCCTCCTCCTCTACCTTGTCGGCATTCCCGGCATTCCCGGCATTCCTCTGCCTGGAAGAGCAGGGCTGCAAACCCAGCCGGGTCCCACCACCACACCCCAGCAAAACCACCCCAGCCTGTTTTGACGCTGCACTTCTGCCGCACTGCCGCCACCGTGGCCGCTGATGAAATGTGTTTTTCCACCGGTACCAGGGGGGTTGCTTCCAAGAAGGATGGCACAGGCATCCGCTGCCATTGCCAACACCACGCCAGGGCTCGCGGGGTCTGGCAGGGGTGGCCGGCATCGACGGCAGCCCGGCTGGCAGAGCCCGACTCCTCCAGGATCAGAGACCAGTGTTGGTGCTGGCACGCAAAAGCCTCTTGCCCTCCACGCAGAGGGCATCAAGGGTCAGGCCCATGGCAGGGACGCATGAAGGATCACCGAGTACGGAGACTTGGTGAAATATTAAAGCGGGTGCTTAATAAAGCGAGCCCGGCGGCAGCAATTACCCCGTGTAATAAACCTGGAAAGGAAAGGACTTTGTCCCCCTGGCCGGGGCGGTGCAGGGAGCTCCTGCCAGCACTCGCCAGAGGTGGCACGGACCTGGCGCCCGGCGCTGCGCGACAGGGCTTCCCTCGAGCCTCACGGCACCAGCCGGGGCAAGCCAGGACCAACCCTCCAGCACGGCTCGCCATGCCGCAGCCCCAGAATAATGCTGGGTAGCCGGCTGGCAGGGTGCTGCCCGCTCCAGGTGGTGAACAAACGAGAGAATGGTTTGGGATCACCCAGGGGGCATTCACCAATCCCATTCCCAGCAGCTGGGAAGGGATTCACACCTTACCTGCCTGCTCCGGGCACCGGGAGAAACCTGAGCGCGGCTGGCCAAGGCACCGGGACCTGGGTGGCATGTGGCCCGGCGCCCGTATGGTGCTCCCCAGCAGACGAGCAGGTCCTGGGGGCACCACCCTGCGAGGGGAGACACCGATGGAGGGGTGGCCCTGGGGGGAGGCTGTGCCCTGTCCCCCACCGTCCCAGCAGGACGTGGGCGCTGGTGGCACTGGTCCTGGTCCYGAGCGGGGCTCAACGCACTGCTGCTTCCTGCCGGGAAGCTCTGCTGGGCACAGGCACCGAGCCAAGCTGTGCCAGGCCGATCCAAGCTGAGCTGAGCCATGCCATGTCGAGCCAAGTTG